>VWZO01004417.1:20304-37992 GCA_013396975.1 Bucco capensis | reverse complement strand
ATCAACCAATACTTCTAGGTCCCTCTCCGCTTTACACCTACCCTTGTTAAATTTTATTAAGTTTCTCCCTGTCCATCTCTCTATCCTGTCCAGGTCATGCTGGATGGCGGCACAGCATTCTGGTGTGCCAGCCACTCCTCCAAGCTTGGTATCATCTGCAAACTTGCTGAGTGTATTGAGTTCTAGTCATAAAAAAACCTATTTATTCTAGCAGATGTGGTAAATAAAAAATAAAGGCAAAGTATAGATAAAATTAGTTTCAAGACTGAGTCCAAGATAAGTATATAACTCAACGTCATGCAAAAGGACAAGTAAATAGAGCTTTAAATGTTGTGTAACCTGTGTGTTGGACTGCAAATTGCAATTAAGAATGCCAACAAAAAGCATGGTCGTTAGAGAACATTCTCAGCAATTTTGTAGTCCTCTTTGGAAAAATGAGAAGGGCAACAGAGCTTTGTTTGTTTCTTCCATTTCAGGGCAACAGAATTATATAATCCTATATGCCTTTGTTATAATTTGGCCAGATCTGAGAATCTGTGGATTTCTGTGCTTATAAAGAAGAGATTTACATCTGAATAATTGTACTGATCATGTCTAGACTCACACCATTGGAAAGCCATTGCACAGGCAGTTAACTAAGTTCATAGCAGATAGTGTTTCAGGCGCATCCCTTCTGCTCTGCAGATGAATGGCTTCATGCAGCCACCTTTATTTTGTTCTTAAATTCATTTGCTCCTGCAGAACTACAAATGGAGCATATAATCTCTAACCTAAAGAAATTATAAAATACAGACCTTCCTTAAGTATTTTGTTATATTATTAAACATGTCTGCTATAGTGGAGGTACTTACACTCTATGCATCATGCTGTTACACAGATAACAGTTTGAGATACTCTCTGCCAACTTCCTGAAAAAAAAGTGATACTGAAAACCATTTTTCACAGTGGAATACTTGTAACAGAACAGCAAGTGTACCTCACATAATCATTGAATTTACATCATGTCAACAGCTTTTTCTGGGCATTGCTCAGGTGTGTATGCATGGTGTGAAAGCTGACCACAAGCTCTTCTTTTGGCCACTTCCCCAATTGCCTTTGATATCTGCTGGGAAAAGCCAGTTCAGGTGTTCTGCTGGAAAGAAGTGGTAGAAAATTTATGACCAGTGCAACAATTGTGGCTGTCAGTCATCAAAGTTTTTCCCTAGGCAGGTTTGAAGCATACTGAATATTTTAAGATTTCATTTTTCAAGTTATCTATTCTACTGAGCAAAATAAGGCAGGTAGAGCATGATTTTCAAAACAAGTAGAAATGACACACTGTTACTGTCCATTTAGTAGTAAAACATTCTAGATTTTATAAGGGTAGGAGTTCTAAAGTCAACAAGTATTTTTTTTAAGCCAGTGATTCACTATTTAAAATTCAAAAAATGCAAGTTTCACTGTATTTATGTGTTATCACAAAATACAGTATCATGTAAATATAAAGTAGCACAGATTGCAGAACAGGAAGAAGAAAAATCTTTAAAATCTGAAATCACAAAGTATTTTGCAAAGACATTTCAAGGGTCCTATACATTCCCACCATCCTATACTTGGTGTGAAATATAGATGATCATTCCAATGTACAGAAGATCATTCCAACTGAATAAGGAAAATAAAAGAAACCTTTGGTGCAACCGGGACTTTCCACATAGCTGCAGAAAGTACAGGTATAGTTAGCTATCTCATTGTAGCAGAGGAGGAAAACAATGACTGTATGGTCAATAATCACATAAACCAACCTGATCAGTAATTTATGTTGGGTGTTTTTAATGGTTAAATATGTTTTCCAGCTATTCAAAATCTCTCACAACAAAACTGAACTATTGCCAGCATTTTTTAAGGAATAGATAAGAAAAATGAAGTACTATATTTTGCTTCAATGAGTAGGTTAATGTAAAGATTATCTAATGTCCCATGAAGAAGTTCATAAATTTTATGTACTCTACCTACTTGAGTTACACTTTGTAGAGTCAGATTAAACAAGTCCTTTGTGCAAGACAGGGTTTTCTAACAAACTTTTCCAGGATTCTTTTGAAAAGTCCCTTCCAGGAACAAAAAAAATTATCATAGTTCTCACAGTCTTCCATTATATAGGCACTGTGTATATTCTGTGCACTATTAAGCCCTTAAAAATAAATAAATAGGTAAATAGCTATATAAATAAATAAGCTCGTCAAATTTCACTAATGACGTCCATTGTCTATATATTGCATTGACTATACACTGTCTGTATATTATGGTAGTAAATGTATTATTAGATTATAACAGAAATATAAATGCATAGATAAAGAATCACCTCTTCCACTGAATCCAAATAAAATTTGACTCTATTCAATTCTATTGAGGTGCCACAGTGACTGCAGTGTAGTAGTTGAGATGTCCATACCTTCACACTTCTAAGTTGTTGAGCTCATTTTTAGACCAGGGGAAATAAGAAATGTCAGTGGATTTTCACAGAATCATGGATTTCTTCTGCAATTTGAAATGTTCAAAGGCATTGTGCATTCATAAGACTATAAAACAAACTGCTGAGGTCTTCATTTGGCTATTAGGCTAACCTTAAGAGGGTCTCAGAGGCTAATACTCAGTTAGCAACACTAAAGAAAGATATTTCAAAAACTTTTTAAAAAGGAAGGCAGTGAGACTGAAAGAATCATAATAAAAGGAAGTATATAGGCTGATAAAATTACAAATATAATATCAGAATCTAACAGTTGATTTTTTCATATTTAAATTTAAGATGTTTCTCCTCAAATCATGAAGCAAGTTTTTTTTGGTCCTAATCCTTAACTTTAATGGAAGGATATTTTTAAATTCAGAGGAAATACTGCTTCCTGTATTGTATTTATTTCCAATTACATAAACCTGACACTTGAATCCCTCAGAAAAACAGCTGTGTGAGTCATAAGCTTCTGTCACAGCTTACTTCATTGTGCTGAAGATTTTTACCTTGTCATTAACTAGGGGGGAAAAAAAACGGAAGAAATGTAGAACAAAAAGCACTTAAATGTTGGAATTTTCTATAGCCAAACAAAGATGAACAAAAAGTTATGCATATACTGCTTAACTCCCTAAGGTCAGAGTGACAGTCAACACAAGAACTATGAGCATCAAGATATACAAGCTGGCAATCGGGCTCAAATCAAACAAACAAAATATTGTGCTTCATACAAGAATTCTACATTCGGCTGAGGAGTGACATGAAAATAGTGGAGGTCTGGAGTACATTCCAGACCATTACTGACCTGCTTTTATGGTATCTCCTTGTGACCACTGTTGTAGACAAGACCCTGGAATAAATGATTTTTTTTTGGCCAAGTTTGATTGAGTTTATGGCTTCCCTTTTAGTCATTAGTAAAGAAATACACGGTTTTGAAATTTTTGTGCTCTTCTGACACTGCTTACCCTGTACTTCCACTTTTGTAAGACTGCTGCTGAAGGGAATGAGAAAAAATATTTTTAATTATTATTTTTCTTTTTATTATATGCTCTTTAGGACAGGGATTGGTTAACATAATAAGTAATAAATTACAATAAGATCTTTTGTCATATTCAGTGGGTTTTCTGACATTCTCTGAAAACCAAAAATCGTAACACCTAGCAGACCACAATTTTAAACGTAACTTGTAGGATTAGGAGATGTTATTTTAATTCCTGCAAGGATTCACAAAAAGGAGAACAAATATAAGTAAAGGTTCAAAATTTTCATGTATTTTAAGAAATGTATTGAAGAAATTCATGTCAAGGTAAATGGCTATAATCTCCTATATCTGCATCATTTATTAATACTGACAATAATTATCTAAGGGTATGAATGAGTGATTTTTCTAGACCAGCATTCAAAGTCAACAACCAAGGAAGAAAAGTTATAAATCCCAGACACAGATCACTGTACCCTGTTTTCCTCAAGTGCTTATTTACTTACTTATTTATTTTATATCCCCAAACTTCAAAACCATAAAAAATCTATTTAAACTACAGTTCAGAGCATCCAAGGCCTTTGTAGCTTCAGTCAGCTGAGAGGTTAGATCTTTCTTAATTGATTTCCCACCTTGCACCATGTATCCTCTTCCCAGTTCCCCACCACCATCACTGCATATGCAGGAACAGAGTAAACTCTGAGATGTCACAGTATCATCATACCCTGTCACACTACTTGATGTTTGGGAAAAAAACCACCACCAACAAAAAAGCATTGGCTGGCAACCTCAAAATCTATCTAGTAGCCATTTTCTGAGAACACAAAAATAGATTAACATCCTTAAACTAACTACAACACAGAGTTAACTCTTCCTTCTTACCACTATCTTAACATTCAAAACACCTCAATGCAGAATTAAATGCCCATGAAAAACCCTCTATAAAACTAGTGCTTAAAAGGCTCCATCTTTTTTTTTTTTAATCTCTAGTAATCACACAAGAAACCTGAGACATCTTTTAAAGTTTGCATTAAAACGTTTCCTGAGAATTAGATTAATAAACAAAAAGGAAAATCTTTTTTCTTTGTGTAAATTTGAGCTACTCAGAGCCTTGACAGTAATCTTGAAAAAAAATCACCACCACAAATAGAATTACCAGATATTACATTGAGGTAACATGTGTGAGATTAGGAATGCATTTTTACAGTTGTGTGACTCAGTACTGCATTATAAAATATTTTTAATCTTGTCTCTGAGCAAGTATTTGCTCAGAACTTGTCAGAAAAGCAATATTTGTCATGTGGTCTTCCAAACTATTTTTTTTTAGTGTAATTCTAATACTGCAGTGGTGTCATGAATATAAGCAACTGAAATTGATATCTATAAGATGTGATGTACTATTATAAAAAGTGTTTATCTTCTCAGACTCAAGACAATTTCAAGCAAGGTATGATTTAATTTTCATCTTATTGTCAAAAAATAACGTTGCCACAATCTTCTTTTGAAATGTGTTTAGTGCTTAATAGAAAAAAAAAAGAACAGAAAAAAGAGTTAACATCAATGTTTTCAGCATAGCACAATCATTTTTTCAATAAAAGGGGGAATATATACTGCCAAGGGGGGTCTGAAGCTTTAAAATGATATAAAAGCAACTCTTAAGCTCAAGGGCACTGTTTTATTCATGGTTGACAAGAATAGCAAGTGGTGAGTAATGACTCTTTTTTTAAACTCATTCACTCACTTTTCATGCCTCTCTTTTTAGCTGCCAAACATGCAATACCATCTGCTTTCAGCCTTCAGTGACTGAAGTTGACTCTAACTGAGACCAAAGCCATGAATATTTAACACCTGCAAATAAGAAGCAGTAGTTCTTTCAAGACTAGGACCTAAGCTTAGTGGACATTTGAAAACCTGCATCTGCATCTTCCATTTCCAGACACGAACAAGAACGTGTGTGACAAATTCAGTCAACACAGTAGCAGATTGTGTCTTCATCCTGATCTCAGATCTTAGGGTAAAGGTCCACGTTTGGTAGCTCCCAGCTTAGAATATGGGTATTTTTTCTGCTATTGTCTTCTCCAATTCAACTCTTTGGAGGACCAAAATTCTGAGACTCTGCCATTAGTTTCAAAATGACATTTCTTCATCATGCACAAAGAAACATATGTTGCTTGTCCTTATCAAGTTTACTGGAAAATTTGCACTACTCTTTTTGAGGTTACAAATTGATCTGCTGGCTACATCAGTGCAAAAAAATAAAAATAAAGAAAACCTCCCTTTCCTCAGTTTTGTAGTTCCAGGAGGTAATGAGTCTTTTACTGAGAAGTTACTATAATACAGTAAAAATGGAAACCAAAATGTCAGAGTGGAATTGTTCCTTGAATTTCTAAATGCTGTTAAGTTTATCCCAACCTAGTCAAAATCTCTTACAAGATTTTGTTCAGTCTAGGTCTTACTGTGGAGGTAGGATTTTCAGAGATCTCTCAAGAGCACCCAAAGAGAATTGAGAGGTCTGTAATTCTCATCACAGACTCCTCCTTGTAAGAATGTGTTGATGTTTTCTGACAGTTACCTATGTTAATTCTGCTGTCCATTTTTTTTCTTTTTTCAATCACAGAACTTTTTGTCAGGTTGTTTTTTGTTTGTTGGTTGTTTTTTTTTAATAAAACCCAGTTAAGCAACTTTATAAGCAAGACAGGCTCTGCTTACAAAGTTGTAATTTTGTATGTGTATTTATCACATCACTAGCGTCTTGGCATGCTCAGTTGCTCAAAAAATTCTTTCTAACTCAATGTGCCATCTGTATTCTTTGAGAGCTTGCAAGAGCTTCAATGTCAAACTAATATAAGGAAATTTCAGCACAGCTGTGACAGCAGCAAAATCACCTTTAAGACATATTATCAGTGAGTGGTCTCCTAGCATTATTCTGCAGGTGCCAGTGAAATTGTCCAACAAGAGAATTCTGTCCATTCTTTGTTGCTTTCAATATTTGAATTAAAAAATGAAACAAAAAAACCAACCAAACAAAAACAGTGAGAAAACCTGAAACAATTAAGTACAGTTTACCAGCAACAAATAAGCTGTTTTTTAAAATCACAACAAAAAGGCTAAAAGAGAAGAGACAGCTGCTTGCCATTTATCTTAATTTTGCAACACCCTAGATTTTTTTATTGCAGCCTCCCATACTGTGTGCCTGCATGCATCAAAATAAGATGAATCTGCACACAGATGTATCCACCTGGATTTATCATGTGTAAGCAACATAGGCAGAGGGAATGTACCAGTCTAAAGAAATAGTAAATCTGATGTTTTATTTTCATGTTACCTCAAATATTCACCAGTTTAAGGTGAATAATGCTCCCTTTATTTCAAAGTTTGACCACAGTAAAAGTCACATTGTTTAAAGCTATTTGTTGGTAGTTGTTTCAACTTAATGGAAATACTAAGTACATTTTGAAGTAAAACACAGACAAAGTATATCCCTAGAAATATCAACTACCAGTTCAAGATTCTTTTTTGCTATCACACACGCTGTAATGGTTATAAATATTTTTGCTGGTTGTAAAACTACAGTGTGGTTTCCAAGAGTGCAAACATTTTTCCTCTTTCCATTTCAAAACAGTTTAAATTTAGGTAATGTTCTGATTATTTTTCTCTGGAAATAAGACTAGAAGATTATTAGATCAAATAGTATTTGAAAGAACAAAATGGAATAGCTAATGTTGCATAGAATGTATTACCATTAATAAGTATGTATCCTGAGATTCCTAACTTACTGGCTTAAAAATTTACTAATGAGATAAAATCTGCACACGTCCTACTCTAAATAGTGTGCCTACTTTCATTGTCAAAATTCATGATCCTCCACAAAGTATATACCTGTAGTTTATGTTACCTTGACAGCCACTAACTTGAAGGAATTTTCTTCAGTTATATCATGTCTTTTTCATCTTACAGACTATGAACATTGCCAAAAAATCTCTGTCAGAAAATCACTGCAAAGGCCATCTATATGGAGGCGTGTATATGGAGTGCTATTTGTTTCATGAGCAAATAATGAATTTAATCTTTATAATAATTTACTAAAATACATATATAAAGATTGCGCAGACAAAAAATTATCTTAATTGACATGTATTTAACTGCCATATATCATGCTGCATATTTTTTATGTCTGTACATCTCCAAATGCATTCCTATGTTTTCTTTTCCCATAGCCACAATGTAAACACAGACTACTTGCATTTTGGTTTTAAATTTATCATAAGCACAAAAAAGGGACCATGAATGATGGTGATACCTGGCTCTAAAACAAATTTCCTTTTAACCACTTCATCATAGCTTTGTCATTCATAGTATTTGCATGGTAATAAGCAGTAAGTTGTTAACATTAATTTATAGGCCAGTTATTAAAAAGGCAAAATTGCACATTATTACATTTTGTGGTGCCAGCAGTTACCCCAAAAAAACCAAAGAGTTAAGAAGAGAACTTTAAATGAAACTGCCCAGCACTCCAAAAGAGCAGCAGTCTTTCTGAAAACTGAAGTACAAGGAAAATAATCAGAATCCAGGTTTGCAGGTTGTTTACCTGCAAGTTTAATAAAGATATTTTCAATCTTTTCTCATAAATTGTGTATCTAAACTATAAAAGTTGTCACAACAATATACATTTGAGTAAAAGAGCCAGGTTTTATTGCTGTTTCTATTACATTTTTATCGTACTTCATTGCTTGCAGGAATTCTCCTAATCCTTTATTTGCCACTAACTGCAGTGCACTGATTTCACACCACCAGGGGTTATACATCTGCAGTGAGGAGGTTGCTGGGGGGTTGTGCCTGCCTTCAGAAACTAACCTGCTCCAACTGCAAGAGCACATTCAGCAACTTGTGACCACCATCAACAGAAGGGAGGAAGATACATTTCTTTAGATCATCTCTCCTGGCCTTCTAGCACTCTCCTTTGTAGGAAATTTATTACTCAGTGGAAGATACTTTATTTTTTCCTTCTGTTTTGTGCAACATCCAATTTTCTTAGTTTGGATTTGTCAGTCAAATGAACTTCCACATCTGTTCTCTGACCTCGGTTTGGGGAGTGTTACTTAGCACTAAAGACTCATTGCAAAATTTTTCTGAATATACAGCATTCAGAATGAACCGTATTGCATAGCTGTGGCCAGAAAAGCCACAAGGTATTGTTGGACAAGAGGACATGATCACTGGACATAGTATTAATGTATTCATATAAATATAAAAGTATTTGTATGACTTCTATAAAACTGCTTATTTGAATTACAATGTGCAACATAGCACATTGTCTCTTCCACAGAAAAAATACCTTGTTACTGAATTGCATTTTACCTCTTCCTGAAAACAGTCACAAAAGGCACTAAAACTGACTAGTGCTGAACACCGGTCAATCTATTGAACTAACAAAATTGCTGCGACACATAATTTTCTCCACATTAAGTTGGTATTTTAAAAATATCTGTGCTTACTTCTAATAATCATTAGAGTTTATTCTGGCATAAAGTGCTTCCATCATTTTGGAGCAGTTTTGAACTTTTTTATACAGAAGTTCTGTGTAAGCCCACACCAAGTCTTTCACTGGCAGCTGAACGCTACTATTGCGCATAGCACAAGAGGGCAGAGGGTAACTGTCATTGATTCAGTCTAATTATATCAGAAGTGAGAAAGATGGAATAAAGAAATTACTAACTGTTCTAGTTTGAGTTCTTTCTCTGATCTCAATCCAAGAGTTCTAAGATCCAGTCCCTGAGCCTGATTCCCATCTGCTTCTGAGTCCTTCTGCCTCAGTATCAGTGGTGATGGTGACATAGCTGCTATCAAGGAGGGTTTTGGTGTTGTATTGGTTTTGTATGTATTTCATTTTATTGCTATTGTTTTTATTAAAGTAATTGAAGTTTTCATTTCAAATCTACAAGTCTCTTCCTCTCTCTCTCTCCCTCTCCCTCTGTTAATTCTTTTTTCTTTCCTGGGGTGGGGGAGAAGGGTATAATAGACAACACCTGTCACTGGATTAGTGGTTAGCCTAGCCCTAGTCCTTGACACTAAGATGCAAATTTGGAAGTATTTGTACATTGGTCCAAAGAAGTATGTGAATATCCTCTTCTATGTAACTTTGTTGTTGTTCAGGGATTTGAGCATGGTAGAGAACCCATAGATTCCCAGGATAGCATCAGAAGTCCAGAAGTTCTTTGGTCAGTGAAACAGACTTCTTTCAGTCTATGCTTTCAGAACTGTGAAAATTCTATTAAAGTGCAGCTCAGAGCATGGCGAGAAAAAACAGTTAACTGCCATTGACTGTATGTATTGTAAAAGTGAAAACCTGATCTTGCTTCAGTAGCTGTGCCAAACAGACTTGATCAGGACATGGCGAACAGGAGCAATGCAATATAAAGCTAGATCTATGCCTATGTAAGTAAACAGCATGTGATTAAAGGGAAAGGGTAAAAGCTGTCAGATATACTAAGCAACAGAAGACAATGGCCTGGAAAATATCACCAAAACAGGAATACGTCAAAACTTTGTATAACTGTATTTTCTTGTTTCTTATCAAACCAGTTTATTTAAAAGCTAAAACAATAACTGAAATAGAGACTCAACTCTTTCTAATTTGCTCCTTATAGTGTTGAAAAAACTTTGCAAAGGCTTTGATTTGCAAAAGTAATTATCTGGAATAATTTTCAAACTTCATCATCTGACAGCAGCAAGGTTATGAAGATCATTGGTTACACTAAACTCACAAGTAAATTAAAGAGTGAAATTGGAGATTAAAACTAAACAGAGAGAGGCCAAGGATGACAGAAAACAGAATGCAGAAAAATAAAATCAATGATGGCTTACAATAAAAGTAATTTCAGTATAACCTTTGTAAATTCCTGGAAAAAATGCATAAGTAAATGTACAAAACTCAGTATATTATATGAGAAGGTACATCACAGACTATTTTAATGGTTAGTTTAAATTAAAGAGCCTGATATGAAAAAGGCATAATGTAAGCCACAGAAAATAGAGATTCTGTAAATACATTTATTATATGTGATTTTTCTGCTTATGATACCTAGCTTGAGATTGTGATCTGCTATAGGGAAATGAGAAAGCTGCATCTTTTTCAAATGTAAATGTTTCCTTTGAAGTCTGCCATTTTAAATGGAGGTAGCAATGCTCATAGTACATTAAAACTTAACTGATTTCCCTTCATTTGTGGAAACTGTGTGACAAAGCATAGATGCTAATCTGAATACCAAATAAATGAGGACAGACTGGTTTTTATTATCAGAAACCATCACTACCATTCATCAGTAAAATGAGTATGCAAGTGTTCAGAGAGACAGGTGAGTCTATTTTTACTTAGAAAAACACAAGAGACAAAGAAATAGCATGAAATATTGAAGTGTGTATTCTTTTTATGCTCGTCTAGACTCTCTCAGGTTTGTTTGAAATCTTCTGAACCAATACTTAGATTATATCTTTGTTTTGAAGCTGAACTCTCTCTTGTGTCTTAAATAGCATTCATACTGCTATATCTCAAAAAAATATTTGTGGCTTCGTCAGCATCATCATCCTTTTGACATATAATTATTTTGCCTCTGGATTCTGTTCACACAGATATCCCCATATAGTTTTTGGATTTGGCTTCTCATTCTTTGGAAAATTATCTACTGAACTGATGTCTAATCAGTCATGCTTCTGTGTCAAGATCTTTCATTTTTAATATTTAACACCAAAGTATTACAACTTTTCCCCCATTTAATCATCTACAAAAATTTGATAAATCAAAATCAAAGATTTTATTGTCATTCTGCCATTAGATTTGCCAATGGAGTTAGAAGCAGGTTTAGGCCTCTACTTGAAATTCCCTCAACCACCATTCAAGTAAGGTTCATTCATTCCCTAAAAACAATATTTTTTTATAGAACATCTGTAGGCCACACTACTTTTTTGCTTATACTTTTCAAAAGATTCATGTATGGTATTCCACAGCTACTTTTGATTTGTTAAGCCTCCTATCCAGTCAAAGAAGGGTTTAGAGGAATTCATTTATGACAACACATCTATGGATTTTTTTAAGATTTGCTAGACGTCAGAAAATTGCTTCTTCATTAATTTGTATCAGAGTCATTTCAGTTATTGGTTCTGTGTTAGCAGACCTATTTTTCTGAAGAAATGCCTCTTTCTTATTCCAGTACCCTAACAGGAATTTCATCATAGACCACCAGTGGAAGACCTTTTATTTTATGTGTTCTTGAGCCTAATTTCCCTTATGCCAAATAGTACTATCTTTTTCTTTAAATTTATTTTAGCTAATTACACAATTACAGGATCAATGATGTTGGAAGAGACCATTTTTGTAAAACAATTTCAAGAAAGGAAGATATTTATTATTCCTCTATGTTTGGATCATCAATTTGATTTTCTTCACTTTTAGACACTTAATCTTACATTTTCTCCGACTTCCTTTCCTTCTTTCTGCAGGCTTTCATTGCTCTTTTTTGCTTTTTCTTAAGAGTCAGATATCATCTCTTACCTTCTTGATTTTGTACTCATATGCATGTACATTCTCATCTACAGGCATATATATTTCTCTTGCTCTTGTCTTTGAAATTCAGTTTAGTGAAGATGTCCAGATGTATTTGAAAGTACTTTTCTGTGTTTCCCACATACCTTAAAAAAAAAATAAAAATCAGAACTGCTCTTGAGTATTTAATCTTCTGCAGTACGTTGTTTTCCCAACAACGTCTTTCATGATATTTTTCATGAGACCCTACTCATCAGATCATTTGTTAAAAATCTTTAATCTGTATTCTACAACTTTCACTACCTCTCTTCCTTGAGAAAACAGGAGGATATGAACAATCCTAAACTGTTCTGTATTCTATTTTTAGATTTTCTGAGTCTTATTCTCTCCTACTGAACCAGCTGCTCTTCAAGACATTTTCTCAAATTTTCTTTCAGAATTTGTGCTCCACACATTTCAAAGTATTAACGGACTATCTAAATAGCTTTTTGATAAGCCCACTTATCAAGGTTGATGAAAGCATGAAGATCCAGAACTACAAAGCACGTTTCTACTAAGTGGGCTTATCAAAAAGTTATTTAACAGAAAATCAATGTAACCTTTTCAACAAATGAGAAGAAATGTGTGTGTATACTATGTTTGTTTTGAAAAGGAAATGTTGGCACTGTGTCTAGACTTCATCCATCCCAATAAAATTAATTTGAAATTACTAAGTTAGGCAATCAAGAAAAAAAATTTTCAAGTCAATGTGGAGCAGCAGTCTATCATTGCAAGGCCGTTTTTATTCAAGGTTATTTTCATCTGGCTTGCAATATACCTCCAGAAGCAGGGGGACCACAACTGAACAGCTGAAGAGTAAGAAACAAGTAGAACCAATTCACATAAATACAGCTTCACTGAGTGCATTTGATTTATGTAACAAGGTTTTGTTAGCAGAGAGAGACTGTGGGGTGACTTCTGTAAGGAGACACCAGGAGATGTCCCCGCATATGTAGAATCAGTTCCAGCTGTCTCCAAGACAGACTAACCCCTGGCCAGAGCTGAGCCCATCAGCAGCATTGGCAGCTGCTTCGTGTTTCCACAGAGAAATATTTAAGAAAGATTACAAACTGCTACAAAACAGGTGTGAGAGAGGAATGAGAAAATGTGACAGAAAGAATCCTGCACACACCAAGGTCAGTGAAGAAAAAATAGGGAAGAGTTCCTTTAGGCACCAGAGCGTAAAGTCTCCTGTAGACCATGGTGAAGGCCATGATGATACATTCTGTCCCTGTGCAGCCCATGGAGGACCACAATAGAGCAGGTATCTTCTCTGCAGCCTAAGAAGGGAGATCGCATGTTGCAGCAGGTTGACATGCCTGAAGGAAGCTGCATGGGCTCATGGAGAGTCCACACTACAGCAGGCTCCACGTAGAAGATGTGACCTGTGGGGGAACTACATTGGTGTAGGCCCTTTCTGAAGGACTATACACTGCAGAAAGGATCCACAATAGAGCAGGAGAAGGACCAACATTGGTGAAGTTCATGAACTGTGTCCTGTGGGAGGAATATCATACTACAGCAGAGTGTGAGGAAGAAGGAGAAGCAGACACAAAGCATTATAAACTGATCAAAATTCCCATTCTCCTTCCCCCTACATGCTTGGAAAGGTGAAGGTAGAAGAGTCGGAAGTGAGATTGAGCCTGGGAAGAATGGAGGAGTAGGAGGAAGGTTGTTTTATTTCTGCTTTATTACTTATTCTTCTACTCTATTATAAGCAAATGGCAACAAATTAAATTAACTTTCACAAGTTGAACCTTGTTTGGCCATGATGGTAATTGGCAAGCAATATACCATCCTTATTTCAAGACATGAGCTTTTCATTATACTCTCTCCCTTCTGCCCTGTTGATGGAGGGGGAGTAATGAAGTATCTNGGCCCCTCTGTCTGCCTTTTTATAGCCAGAGAGAAGGTACCCAGGGTCCTGTGCGGTGGGCGGTCTTTTTTGCTCAGCTGATTTGCACATGAAAGTCACCTCCCCGCTCTGTGCCTGCCCGCTTCTCCCTGGCCCGCATCCGCCCGGCCCGCTTCCCCCCAGCCCACTTCCCCCTGGCCCGCTCGCCCCGCACTACGCCGGGGAGTCCTGGCGGGGACTTGCGCTGTGAGCCGCTGCTCCACACCCATTTATTACTGTGGTTACCAGTGTCAACAAACTGGGGGAGGAGATGGCGGCAGCAGAGCAGTTTGGAAAACAAAGCAACCAGGTTTGGGAGAAGGAGGAGGAGGTAAGGCAGACACAAAGAACTTCCTGTTTCATGTACCCCATCACAGTTCACTACGCTGAGGTAAATCCTTTGACAGTTAGAATACTAACTCTGATTGCCTCAACCTGTATTGCAAAGTTACAGCTTTGAAAATCCATTTACTTTTGAGGCACAGGTGTGGGAAAACAGCAATACCAGGATCTTTGTTTCTGATCCCTTCCTATTCATGTCTTGACAAGGTTATCTCATCACGTGAAGGGGGTGAAGTAACATGCTTTGATTAGAAACAACCTAATTTACAAAAAATACTCCTAAGAGGCATTCATGTTCCTGATGTAGCTGATATTTAGAGCTCTTACAAAATTCCTTGGGATAGGACTATACACCTAAATTAACAGTCACAAGGCTGTAAGTACCACCAATTTGTAAATTACTGCTATTATCAGTGGTAAATATTGTGTAATTTTAAAATAGTTTGTGATTGCTCTATAACAATCATAATAACACAGAAGTTACATTTATGACATCTCACAATACTGTGGTCTATTAGAACACCAACAGTTCAAAACACTTGAGAGGTCTGAACCTAAGTTAGGAACAACAAAACAGCCTGTGTGACAGCTATAAGGGAAAAGGTTTATGTTTCACAGGTAAATAAAATGTTTTATGGGTATTAACTGTCAAATAATTCCCTTCAGAGTCATTTAACTTTCATGATCCTGATTCAAGCCTACAGAATAGATAGGAGAAAGATTTGCCAGTGATAGCAGACACAATATACAACATTATGTTGACATTAGAAAACGTTAAGTAGCTGTGGAAAAACCTAGGTACTGGTGCAGAACAAAAGGTGTTCTGTAATTTCTAAGAACAAAAATGCAAAAAATAAAGGGGGCTACAATGNGTGGGTCCAGCTCTGCGCATGCTCTGTCTCACTTAAAAAAAAAATCCATTGCGCAGGCTCGAGGGTGCTATCCGCTATCCTCTTTTTATCAGCGTGCTTGTAAAAGGTGCTGATGAGGAGCGTGGGTGGAGCCCTCCCTGGATCTTCCTTTGCGAAGCCTAGCCATACAATGACAAACTGGCACTGTTGAGGGAAACATGAATGAAAACATGGCAGAAAAGTGCCCAAAACATCCTTTATCAAACTTCAGACATTCCAAAAGAATACAGTAACTCAGAGTATTGAAAAAAAAAAAAAAAAGGGAAGCCCGGAATTAGAATGGTTTTATGTTAAATCCACCCAGAGCTATGTAGGAAGGCAACCAGAAAATACTTTTATTAAAGTGGCCTCATAACTGCAGCATAAAGCCCAATTCTTAGTGTTTAAAGGATGAAAAGTTGTTAGAGTCTGTTTTCCCTGCAACAGAGTGGTACCTGACATCAGACAGAGATGACCAAAAACTCCATGACTCTAATTAAAGTGCCTGATTACTTGCTGTCCTTCCAAAGAGAAGTTTGCTCCTAGCAGTTGCCACAGCTGTTCTCTCTTGACACCTGTTACAGTCACTCAAGCCAGAGAGTCTTGTAAGTTGCTTTAGCACTATCAACTGGAGCTGAAATTTTCAAGAAAGGCAGAAAAAAGGAATGAGAGTACAAATCTGAGCTGTAGAACCCTGTCAACATTTCTGTGAATGTATTTACTATCAAATGAAAAAAACCTGTTAGTGTCATATTAAATCCTGACACGCTCACACAATCCAATTTTCAGCTGCAATTCTGATTTCAGGTTCTCCCTAGACATCTTAATTCTGTCCTCTGCAGCATGTATATTTTTGATAGGACAAGCATGCGATCTCAGGCAACATCTGTGATCTGAAGCGAACATCCAAAAAATGGATTTTTTTTCAGACTAGGTTTGTTAAAATTCTAATCTAACAAAATATATGAGCACATGAGTAGTCATACTGACTTCTGATTGCTATTCAAATGTTTTGCAGTAACAGAAACTATGTACTCAAATGGAAATACTTAGACATTAAGGAAAACAGATTATTGAGTATGAATGAAAGTGCAGTACATGTGTTGAATATTTTGTCTTTGATGTGTACAAGTAGGATAAGAGCAAATTTACTCTTTTTCTAAGACGAGCACAATGAAAAGGAGCACATCTTCTCATAAATTAGGCTGAGCACTTAGTTCATTTCTAACCATGAGCAAGTTGGGTTTGTTCAGCCTAGAGAAGAGGAGGCTCCAAAGTGACCTTATAGCAAATTTCCAATATCTGAAGGGGGCCTACAAGAAAGTGGGGAAAGGGCTTTTTGCACAGGTGCGTAGCAAGAGGACAAGGGGAAATGGTTATAAACTTGAAGATGGAAGATTTAGGTTAGACATTAGGAAAATTATTTTTCCTGTGATGGTGGTGGGATGCTGGAACAGGTTGCCCGGGGAAGTTGTGGCTGCCCCGTCCTTGTAAGTGTTCAAGGCCAGGTTGGATGGTGCCCTGAGTACCCTGATCTAGTAGAAGGTATCCCTTCCTGTGCAAGGGTATTGGAACTAGATGGTCTTGAAGGTCATTCCAACCCTAACCATTCTGTAATTCTATGATTCTAAGATTTATATTTTTTTGTACTCATTTTTTAATATTTATGGAAATCCAAGGATCTGAAAGCAAGAAATTCCAGGACAAACTGAAGACTTTAATTCATGTTATTAGGGCAGCATTACAGAATCTAGCTTATCAGGTTGGAGAAGTCTAGAAGTGGATTTCTTAACTAACTCAGGCAAGTGCAACAAGAGCACTTGGTGTTGTTGAGTTCATTTTTGCTGTTTGAATTCAGCTTAAAAATTAATGTATCACTGTATGGACATTTCTTAAAAATAGTTCATTAATTTGATGCCCTTTTCTTCCGCAGCATCACTTTATCAAATGATTTATACTACCATGGAGCACAGAAATAGCATGTTATGCCCACAGGTGAATAAGTATTCAACTTCCTCAAATTTTTGTTAGTGTCAATCATGTATATAGTCTTGCTTTGCTTTTTTAACAGCTGATTTTTTAAATAAGACTGTTGTATCAATTTTACAGGTAGATAAATATTGATTAGTTCTTTCACTGCTTTGTTTTGACGCGTTGAAATCTGTCTGTAAAGCTGATGTTTGTAGATTCACATTTCATTGATAAACTACTGGTAGGATACTGAAATTTTCTCCTAGTCTAGTTACATCACCTCTAATTCTGACAATGACAGCAGGGGACTAACTCATGTTGAAACCCTAATGTTCCTGAATTAATGTAATGCCATCTACTTTTTGCAGGTGTTAAGGATGATAATAAAGGAATTATATTTCTTTTTTTACACAGAGCTGGGTTTTTTCCCCATTTATATGCTCAGCTTATTTGTCAACTTCAGACATACTTCTCTAGTATTATTCCATGGGAAAAGGCTGGATAAATCTGAACAGAAATTTCTACATGCTGTTCTAAATACCTTCCGTAAAA
>VWZO01004417.1:1486-20264 GCA_013396975.1 Bucco capensis | reverse complement strand
AAAAAAAAAAAGGAGGATAATTAAAACATGAATGTGTAAATCAAATTTTAAGAGGATGAGTTCCTTACCAAACTGTGCATCTACTAAGTTACACTAAACTGAAGGATTTGCTATAACTGACTGTCTTGGTTGCTAAAGCATTTACTTGTAATAAATATTAAATCAATTATATGAAATAAATTCACCTGTCACTAATAAAATGCTAGAATACTTTAATATATAAAACTGTTTCTTGAATATAAATTTAGTGCAAACTCATTTGTTTGTGCAGAATGATTCAGCTATTGAATTTCTCACAGTCAGCATTTTGGGTACGTTTATCAAACTACAGTAAGACATCTGCTATTCTTGAAAGTAACATAATAGCAGCAGCCACAATACAGATTACAGGACTGCAGTTGAGAAGTTCCTTCCTGTTTCATCACTGTAATTCACCATATCCATATATTCTATTAATTCAGTGGAGGCATTTTTAAGAAGAGCATTCAGGAAAGAGGGGCATTGTTTCTGGGTCCTTCATATTGTTGTCTGGCCATTTCTAAGATACCAGGATAACCAGCTAGATAGAGGTGACAAATAATCATACCTGTATTAAATAAGAGCAAGAAGAAGTGACATAAAGGGATTATATAGCAACAAGATCAAGTCAGCATAAAGAACAGGATTCAGCAGCAAGTCGGTTCCATTCCCTTATTCCATCAACATGAAATATTGTTTTGCTTTTACAATGCACTTATTCCACTGGTATGAATACACAACAATTGTCAAAGTCAGTATTGTCTCTCCAATAGGGAAGGACCACAGGAAAGATTCCTAGCAAGTCAGCTGGTTTCCAGAAATGATGCTACTGAGGCCCATCTCCTGGAATAGCATCCCATGGAAGTTTTGTTGGCAAGGACATGATGCACTGGGAGATGCTTGAGGAACCCAGAAGAGATGACTGGCCCCAGAACTGCATCCTGCAGTACGCATATTCTAAATACTTTAAAGTATTTGCCCACAGAG
Organism: Bucco capensis; assembly: GCA_013396975.1. Classification (NCBI taxonomy): domain Eukaryota; kingdom Metazoa; phylum Chordata; class Aves; order Piciformes; family Bucconidae; genus Bucco; species Bucco capensis. The sequence continues at coordinate 19,259 of VWZO01004417.1, read as the reverse complement.
TTATTACTGTGAAGTAGCACAGACAAATTAAAAAGCTTAGGCTAAAAATAGAAATCTGAAATATATACTAGAACCATAGGAAGTGCATGGCAAAACTTAAGCTTGAATGGTCAAAGTAGGAAAGATCTCTCAATGGTCATTGATTAATTACCTACACATAATAAACACAAAGGAAGCAATAGTAAAAGACAGCTCTTATTAAAAAATCACAAGCTAAAATACATTATAGTAGGCCTAATCACACAAAATAAACTCCACTACAGAACATGTCACTAGAGATGTTTTCATTTTTTATTTCAGGATAGTGGTCTGAGACTTTATTACAGTCTCACTTAGCCCTTGAAGTAGTTAAAATGTCAGAGCAAACTGTCTTCTCCCTACTATGAATTATTTCTTCTCGAATTAGATGTAGGGTCGAAGCCTCGTGTTATCTTCAAATCATAATTTTGCTGCCCTGAGAGACGTGCTTTCTTGGCACAGATATTTCATTTTAATATATAATGTGGCATCACTTTCCCCAGGGTTATTTCAGGTTGTTTGCAATTTTCCTCCTTCTTCTTCTCTTGTGTTTTTTTTTTATTTCTGTTGCTTTCTAGACAGATGGGCACTGCAGCTCTTCATGTGCTCCTGCGGGTTGAGAAAGGTGAACTCCGAGACAAGGGCTTACACTCCTTAATCTAACAGACATCAGGCTGAATATTTTCATTAGCCACAGCCGCTGGCTCTTTTGAAACTCAACAGATCTTGCTTCCCTAACAATTTTCTTCCCTCACTGCCTGCATGGTATATGCAGCCATATTCAGTCATGTATAGGTGACTAACCAGAGGTGACGTGGCTATAATCCAGCCACTCTCAGGAGCATTATGAGCTATTTGTACTACTTTCAGCTGTTTCCATTCTGTCAGTGGAGCTGTAACTGTCAGCTGCTCTGAGTACTTCCCACACATCTATGAGAGACATGAAAAGATGAAACTTCACAAGGAAGCAATTTAGTGACAGCACTTCACTTCCACTTGCTAGCACAGGTTGCTCAAGAATGACAAAAGATTGGCGTATGAGGCAGTATGACAGCATTTTACCCTGCTGCAAAGACACACATAAAGTTTAAGTGTTTGATTTAATTGTTTTACATTTATTTCTCAGGATGTATTACAGACACTTCACTGGACATTGAAAACTAAATCAATGTTATCAGAATAAAGGTCCTCCTGCTTTCAAATCACTACACTACAGATAAAACTGAAGCAGCTACCCTGTAGCAGTTCTTAGGCAATAATTGACTTCTTTGTTGTTCAAAAGAAAAAAAAAAAAGAAAAGAGGAGCAAGATACTGTTAAATCTTGTCCGTATAAGAAAACAAATGGAGTTTGCACTTATGGTGCACTGTCTTAAGTTTGCTCAACATCTATTTATCAGAAAACTGAAAATGCCAGCCACAAGAAACAATATTTTTCAACTACACAGTCCTGTTCTTTAAAAATTAGTGAGAGCTGGGAAGGACAAATGAACCAAAAAGAATATCCTGCTTCTACTTTTCTTCTCAGTTTTTTACCATCAAAGACAGAACTTTCTGCAAGTTTTGAATATATATCCCAGGAAGTTCTCCTTTACCTCCCTCTAAGGAAGAGGACGTAACAGCTTCCACCCAACAGTAAACTCTCTGTCAAAGTACTTATACATGAGAAGAAGCATCAATATCATTATCAGGCAAACAAAGGCACAGAGATGTGTCTGTTTATATTCCTGTAAGCTTGTAACAAGTTTTATCTATCCAAAATGATAATTTGTTGACAACCAAGAATTTCAGGTATCTCTCACTATGCATTATTTTTTCTACAGCAGTTCTTGTTCTACAATCAAATAAAAAGGATGGTATTACACAGTTTCTTCTTGGAGATTTAATGCTACTTATGGTAATCATTTCCATCACATTACAAAACTATTTTTCTTGATCCCACCCTTAGATTCTCAATTTATATTCCAGTTAGTCTGATTTAAGAAAAGTGTATTTTGACTGTTGTAACCAAGTTACAAGANCTTCCCTTCTCATGCCTTCCCTTCCTGTGCCTTCCCTTCTCATGCCTTCCCTTCCTTTCCCTTCCCATGGTTTAAAAAGTGCAAAGAAACATAAAGATCACATTTTTTTTCTTCAAAATGTAAACATCATTTCTCATTACTTAATGGCCTCCTAAGGCCTGAAAAAGTTGATAAGCTTAGCAGTAGATTTGGAAAAGCCAGGTCTACCTTTTAGAAAATGGAAAATGAAGGATATGGACAAGTGCAGAATGTCTACCAAAATAGAGCAATTCGAAAGGATATGCTGAAATCCAACCTGGCTCCTTGTTGCAAGTCAGTGCTAAACAAATTTTGAAGTGTCATAAGATGGAAGAGACCAAGAATATTTTCTGAGAAAAGCTTGTGATTGAACTACCCAATGGTATTACCTTCTCTGAACTTAGAACAGGTGGCTTTTTGGGGGGCTGGGGGTAGGCATATCATCATTTTAGCTTTTTGGCCACGTAGATAACAGGATTTCTGCTGTGTTGTAGATTTATTTGGAGTACCCATAACAGTAAAAATTACATGCAAAAGCCTGAAAGGTGGACATACTGTTCATGTCAGCTGCTCACATTAGTGCTAGCTGAGCCTCAAATTAGTCATGCTGTGTAGGTAAGTCTACTCTCTGCATAAATCTGTTACTGCTGCTTTTTAACTTCATGTGCTGTCATTTGACAGTCTAATGTTGATTCTTCAATACCGTTTAATTCTGTGATTTTTGGAAGTCAGCAATGTGGAGAGTGAAGTAGTGCCAGCAAGCTAGGGGAAATCAAGTAACATACAAGATGATATTTTAGTACATTTTTTAAAATATCACGTTATTCCATGAGAAATTACTATAGTGATATGAAAAAGAAAAACCATTATTCTAACTATATATATACAATAAATTTAAATCTTCAGTGGTTAAACGTCAGGAAAAGAAACTGAAAATATTTTTTAAAAGGGCAACATGATCCCATATCTTATTTTCTTTACATAATTTCTATGATCGTATAAAATACATAACAATAACAGTGATAGAGGAGGTTATATATCTGTCTATAAAGTATCCTTTATACCTACAGGAAAAGAAAGTACTTATCACTATATACAATGTCAGCCAATATTTTACAGAGGGCCTCCCTGATGGATTGTGCTGCTTTCATAAGATAAAGCTTTCTGAGTATACTTTATCTGCTAATAGATGGTTTATAAATATATACCATCTGCTTACTTCATTAGCAGTATGCATAGTTTTGTTCAGTTTTTAAGTATGCATCTGCTCCAAATAGAATAAAAATATGTACTGTCATTTTTTTCTCCTCAGATTGTTTGATTTGTAAAGACAATGAAAAAACAAATCTTATTTATAAATTAAAATATACCATTAAATGCTTTTATGGTATAGGTATGATCACTCCATGCCAAATATACTTACAATTTCACATTATAAACTTCATGAAGGCAAATTCAATCATATAGGATTAGTCTGTCCTCTCTTACAGCTAATTTTATTTTTAACCACGGGTTCCAGTTGAGAAGGAATCTGTGCAAGCAAAGATCAAGGTATTTTATATCCTGTTTGTCAAGAAAACATTTGCTGTTTTGACCGAAGTTAACCGCTTCCTAGTCTTGCTCTTTGCAGGTTCAACAATAAGAAAATGAAATGCAGTCAATGACTATTCTCTATCTTTTGTCATAAAAATATAAATCTTTAACATCTTAAGGAGATTGAATGTTCATCTTTTCAAATACCCTAGTTCTTAAGAGTCTGTGATCGATTTTAGTCTTCCTAATTCTCTTCTTAACTCACTGCTACAAAGGACTTTTCACCTGTGTTGCTGTTATTTACATTCCTGGCACTTAAGATAAAGGCTAGGTTTTATTTTATGGTGTAACATTAGTAAACACAACGAAGCTTTACTCATCTTGGTGATGCTGAAATAAATGTAATATAAAGCAGTAAAAAAATGTTTAAAAGTGTAATAACTATATGTATTCATGAATTAATGCATACTATTCAAGGCTTTTGCAGACAAAATATACAGTGTAATTAATTAACAAATTAATATTGCATATTTCAGGGGTAAATATAAAGATTAACACATTTATGTATCTATGTATCTTTCTAACAGTCTATCACAACACCTTTAATTATCAATGATCTTGCAATCTACACATTCCACTGATATAAATAGTACACCACTGAAGAAGTTCTTAACCTTAGCTCCATTTCGCTTTCTACAATGTCAGATATTTGAAACACTCAGTGAAAATTCTTTTCTACTTTTGAACTAAATAACCAGTTCAAGACGAAACCATTCCTCTAAGTTCTTTCCCTCAAGCATATTTTATGCCTTCAGCATAGCTAGCTATAGCTAGATAAGGTAAGTATTTTATTATTTTTTATATTTTATTGTATTTTATTATTCTTATGTCTCTAAATATGTCTGTGCTCTAAAACTTAAGCAAATCAGAATATCTAGTTGGTAGAAGGAATACAACTTCAAACAATTCAAAATTCCTCACTTCCATATCAAACAACTGAAAGATTCTTTTCCTTCTAGCTTACAGGCACATTCCATGGTTCTGCTCCTGACAGACAGTTAAAACTTCATTAACTTCAACTTCATACATAGAACTTCAATAGGTCTTCACAGTAGACATGTTTTCCTTAATCAAGACCGTACTATAGGATGGGGTATTTGAATCTAAAGAAAAGCAAACTGTTTTAAAATCAGTTAGGCACCTGTCTAGAATCTGAGTCTATATATTGCCTCCCAAAGCCACAGAAATAAACAGCATGTTACTTTGATTTGAATGGCCTTTGACCCAGACCAATATAACTATATTAAATCAAATAATATTTTATTCTTTGTTCTTCAATTTTTTTAGATCATAGAGATTACAAATGGAGAAGAAGAAATTGTTTCTTTCAATACAGTGAATATTTTTGAAGTTACTTTAAGACACAGAAATATTTAATGCAAACATTTTATAGAGAGGAAAATTTACTATTTCTGTAGATGCAGCAATCAGCATCAAAACCATGACCTGAGTATTATCAACATCTTCTTAGGATTCTGCTCCACAAAGACAGTTTGAGTCCAAACTCAAAATAACCTGTCATTTTCTCTGCCTTTTTTTATACATATAAGTCCCCCTCTCCCCCAAAAGCAAGCTTTTCTTTACTAACTTTATATCTGTTATGTTCTTGCCTGCAGATCATGTCTGCAGGAAGGCTTGTCCATCTGACCAGATTACTTTGGCATCAATCTGCCCTAGATTTGATGGAATTTTTCGAAACGGAGCCTGTGATCTTTATCTTCCTGTGAAGCCAGAAAGGGTTTTCCTGTGCCAGGAGACAAAACGGTTGTCTGGGTCATGTCAAATTAGTAACAGGGAGTGGAAATGAGGCTGGCAGTTGGGCATGGGAGGATAGGATTGGCTTGTCATATCGATAAATAGAATCGACCAAGGGTAACTGTATTAGAGAAAGTTGTCTTTGTACATTTAGGTAGAAGCTAATAAAAAATTTTTCTTTCTAAACCACAGGAATTTTTAAAATGCTTAACTTGTAAGTAATGCGTTATCCATTGCATTTGAGGGAAAAGCTACATCCTCTTAAAGTGCGAAGCACATTTTCTCTTAGGATTGGAAATTGTGGCCCATTTCAGCTTCTTTGCACACAGTACCTGGAGTCTATGGAGAGGACATTAAACTCATGACACTGTGTCATCTAAGGAGAAAGCACAGTTTTATACATTTCAGTGATGCTCTACACTATCTTGGGAAGTATGCTATCATCTGGCAAATAACAAAATCTATAGTTTCTTTGGAGTTTATTGTTTATTCTGCAACATTCACAGAGTGTCAAGCTCTCTCGTCAGTGAAAAAATGAGAGCATGGTGACAATTGCCAATGTGTAACTGTCTGAACTCTGAACAGGGAAGCTAGAATCAACAGAGAAAATATCAGATCATGGAGAAAGCTCCCTTCTCCAGTGATATGCTCCTCTGGTTGCTCTTCAAGTTCACCTGTCTGAGCTACTTAGAAAAGCAAGAAAAAATGTTTTAAAAATATTTCAGATGTGTCATAATTTAGTGGTTTTCACCAAACAAATACTAACCTAATATGAAAGTTCAAGCACACAAAACAGTTGAACATCTGTCATGTGATGAGCTTTGCACCTTTAATTAGTTCATTTGCTTGAAAATCAGAAGCTGTGCTTAGCGTGTTAACCGAAGTCTTCTCAATTTCTGTAAAACAATCTAGCAATTCTGTCCTTTTATTAAATAAATGGATGCTCAAGAATGCAGGAGAGAAAAAACCTTTGTTCAGTGAGGAGAAATAAAATACTGTTTGAATGAATAATTTTCTGCAAAAGGCATTTTCCAATACAGGACCTGTGATTCAGGTAATGAAACTGTGGTTCTAAAGTTTGCATGACCTCTATATTCCAAAATTCATTCAAGCCTACATAACCTCAGATGATGCTTTTCAAAAACGTGCAGTGGGACACACCTCTTCTTCTGATCATAGCTGACCATCAGTTTGTAGATAATATTTCCCAGAATTTTTCATATTCCAACAATGAAGGAAACAGAAAATCTCCTGATACCTATATACAGGAGATTTGTTCAGAAGGAAACTTCCAGTGATAGTATCACTGTTGCCTGGATTCATTGCCTGTGCTTTTACTTTGAAACCAAATCTTCAGAACATTCTCATTCTTTCACAGAAAAGTACCACAACTACAAAAACAACCAACAGTAAGACATGGGAACTGTGTCTAAACAGAAACGGAAGTCCTCAGGAAATTCTCAGTCTTACTGTAAATTTTTTCCACTTGTGTCTGTTCCTTTCAGCCTAATCCTGGCAACATGCAGGAGGCTGTGTCTTAAGGAAACGTATCTGATTTTAACCATGGAAAATACCCCAAAGTTTTTCATAAAATTCCCAACTATTCCAAAATTTCCACACACTTAATCATTCAACCTATAACCAAAAATATTTGAGTATCAATTTTCTATGAAAATTGAAGTGAAAGAGTTTATAGGCAAGGAGGACATGCAGAAATTGTTTATTATATGCAATATTACAAAACTATGCAATGTTACCATTAAAATCCACTTACTCTGATATTCATTATCAAGTTTTACAGATACCAGCTTGAGAACAGGAAATGCTAATGCACTAACACCCTCATCAAATGTAACAGAAATGTAATTTCAGAATGAGCTGCTTGCTGAATTACATACTAAAAAGTCTTCAGAGCAAGATTCTTGGAGAAAATATCAAGATGCCATAGCAAGTGTCTGCATTTTTCTTGAGGCCAGACTGGCTATCATTCACAAGTGACAAACAGTTGCAAGGTACAGACATTGTAGATAAGTCTTCCTAGATTATTTACCTCATCAAAGTTAGGGAAGTTTCCTGATTTACAGGCTAACATTTTCACGTACCAAAAAATTCAGCTGCTCAATTATTTTGCAAACGTTTCTCATTGGAGGAGGCTATCTGCACATTTTTTTCAGAAGTTACTGTGTCAACACATACCAATGAAGAATGTGAAAGAACCCAGTCTAGCACATACTGTATTTAATTCAGCAATCTAACTTTACTGGAAATTTGTATTCCAAGAAAAAAATTCTGTATGTTATTTTTCATTTCAAACACAACCACATATGTTGTCTCTCAGTCAACAATGGCAGGCACAAGTTCCTATAGAGAAGGAGATATACCTCTACTCTGTTCAGACTGGGCGCTTACTTAAGTTTCTTGCTTCCTTCTCTATATGCTCTGTTGCATTTAGCCAAATAATAAATTATTATAAGGTTTTAAGAAAAGATCCAAAGCACTGAAGTTATCTTCCATTTTGCACAGGAGAATTCTGACTTCTCCAGCTATGTGTGATGCACCCTGCCTGACACAATGTGGTGGTAGTCACAGCACTCATACAGTGCAAGACTCGGATGTATATGGCCTGCTCAGCCTGCATTGGTTGAAGCTCTCACCATAAAAAACATACTCCCTGAAATAATGCAGAAGAACTGTCTTTCATTCTGAAGTCAAACTGTTAGGCAGCCAGAAACAGGAGAATCATTAGTCATTCTTCCAGAGGGAAGAGAAACTTTTACTACATTTAGGAGGGGGTAGAACAGAGAATCTAGTTTCTGGTCCTGTACTTTTTGGGTAATGATAGTAATGATAGTAATGCAGCTTATTCTGTGCTTACGTAACTGAGTATCGCCATTCTTTATGGAAGTGTTTTTTTCTTAAACTACCCTCTGCCACTTTCAGATACCTGCAGAACAGTTACTTCTGGTCATTTGGATGTAAACAGCAACCACACTGAACAAGTTTTTCGTGTTCATATTGGTGTATGTTGACCCATGGTTTTTGACTTGATCTCTCTTGAATCTGTTCAGATCTTAATCAGTTATACAGCATTGACATTTCCTGGTTCATGTCCAGTCATTGCAATATTCATGCATTATACTGTAAACAGAATTTATTAACTTTCCAGATAAATTTTCAACCTTCACCATTTCACAGCAATAGTGTACCTAAGTAATATTCTACAGCAGTTCCTGCTGTTTTAAGCACCATGGACCTTTCATAATACAAAATTGAGCTACCTGAAGGATGTCAAGCATTTTTATTTTCATTCAGATGTCTGTGCTTCTTGAGTACCCTTTTTATCTTGGTTTTTGTGGGTTTGTTTGGTTGGGTTTTAGTTTTGATTTTTTTTTTTTCTCTAACAATTCAAGCCATTCCACCTAAAGTAATTGCAATATTTGGTAGGAAAAAAAGAGAGATTACTGACATATTTTCTACTAAATCCTTTTTTCCTGTTTATTTATAAGTCACTTAGCAATCTGTTAAATCAACTAATTTGGGTAATTTTATACTTTGGAAAATATGCTAGTTTTTTAAGGAAAGCAAAGCTATCAAAAGGTTGTTCAAATTTTGGTGTTGGAACCACATTGGACAGTCAGGAATCACAACCATTGGGAAAGCAGGTAAACAGAGATTCAAATATGGCTTAGACAGTCAATAGTCACATATCAGTATGAATATCTGTTATGAGAACAGAATAATAATAATTTTTTAAATAATAATAAAAGGAAAAAGAAACCCAAAACAGAAACCCCGTGAGGATTATTGATCAAAAATGTAGTTTAAGCTGAACTAATAATAAACAATTTAAAAAAAAATTCAATCAAAACCTTGAGTTTCATCCTTTTTCTACTACCAAGAAAAATGTGGTCAGTGTTTCAAAGCAGATTGCTTAAATACTAAAAGAAGGCCTATTTGATGACAATTTTTGATGACTCCTCAGTGAGGTCCTCACTAATACTTCATAAGAGTATGAAGTGTGGATGTTTATGCTTACAGCAATTCTAAATCACTATTTCCATTAAGATACGAGTAAAGGCAGCCTGATTTCTAGCTTACTCAAATAATAGATGTATTTAGTCTAGCTAATATTTGCTACCNCTCCCTGGATCTTCGTTCGAGAAGTCTAGCCATACATATTTGCTACCGTTTTAAAAGTATCGGAGGCACACACATCTAAGAATATATATAACTCTTTTCCTTAATGTGACCTGAAGAAAGCACTGTCATTAGGGGAAGAAAAGCATAGCAAAAAAAGAATAAACATGATATTAGTCTTAAAAAACATTTTCATTTATACTACCCCTATGTCAGAAAATATGCAAAGATAAACTACAAAATATTTCTGGTTTCTGAAAAAAAGAGGAAGATACTGACAAGAATGGCACTGGGAAACTTGTTAACTTTAAATAAATTATTGCTGCCTTAAACCGACATGGATGTTCCTTATTTTCCATGCACAAAGACCTTGAAGAGAAAGTCTTTCCTTTGTAATTCCCTTCATAGTGAAATTTCCTTCAAAATTAAATTAATTTTTACCCATGAAATGATGCCTCTAAATACACTGAAGGCACAGTAGAAAATATACTTATTTGTAATTAAGAAAAACATCACCAGTGAAACTCACAATATGTCCAGTGGGTAAGTGTACAGTAACTCTGCTGAAATATGTGGGTAGAGGTTTTTCTGGGTTTGATTGGCCTTTTCTAGTTTAATTCAACTGCTTGTGACTAGAGAATATCACTGGAAGGGTCTCATTGCTGTTGTCGTCTTGGCTAGGCTTCGCGAACGAAGATCCAGGGAGGGCTCCATCCACACTCCTCATCAGTGCCTTTTACAAGCACGCTGATAAAAAGAGGATAGCGGATAGCACCCTCGAGCCTGTGCAATGGATTTTTTTTAGGTGAGACACAGCATGCACAGAGCTGGACCCACCCTTTAGTCCTAAGGGTCATCTGCCAGGGCCTAGCAAGCTTGGACGCTGGCAGCGAGGTCCTTAGGATGGAAGTTTAACCTCTTAGATGGAAGGCCTTACAGGGCTAAACAAGCTCCATCTGCCCGGGTTTGGAATCAGAGTTGTCCTTCTCCTAGGATGACTGCCAGAAGGCTAATGAGCACATCCTACCCATCCAAGGATTATAGGAACATGGGTATCACTCCCCACACTTTACCGTGGGCAATGAGTTTAATGCTCCCTCTGCTGTTGGCACAGTTATTGCACCAGGGGCCACAGGAGACCCCAAGTGATTTTCAGACTATGCCTGACTGGAAGGGTCTATTTCAAAACCAACTCTAAGAGTTTTCAGCACTTCTTTAATAACAAGACCTTCTCTACTAAACTATCCTACTTCATATAATTAAATAGTCATCCTGCTTCCCATGTTTTTTTTCTTATCCTCTGGCTTAATCACTATAATTTCCTATCTCAGTCTCAATGGATAGATAACCCCCCTCTGTCAAAAGCTGAAACAGCTTTAGCTGAATAATGCTTCACATTTGCACATCTGTATCACCANCCTTCAGGTCACAGCCTTTGGTCCTCTGGGGCGCAGCATCAGTTCTTATCAGTTGTTTTTTTTTCTCCATAAATTCTTCTTGCAGGCAACGGAAGGGGGGGGGAAAGACTAGCCAATCAGTTCCTCCCTCCCTCTTTAAGGGAAAAAGACATACAAATATCAAAGGACCCCTTTCTCTTCAATTTTAGTCACCCTATGACAGACTGTTACTAAATTTTGCAAGACCATAGTACAGATCACTATGCTACCAAAACCAGAAGGGAATTAAGAATTTCTTTTCGTTGTATTCATCAGTGACCTGGATGAAGGTATAGAGGGTACCTTCAGCAAGTTTGCTGACAACACAAAACTGGGAGGAGTGGCTGTGCTGCCATCCAACATGACCTGGAAAAACCTTACGAAATTCAAAAAGGGCAAGTGTAGGGTAATGCGCCTGGGGATGAATAACTCCCTGCACCAGGGGCTGATCTGCTGGAAACCAGCTCTGTGGAAAAAGACCTAGGAGTCCTGCTGAACAACAGGATGATCACAAGACAGAAATGTGCTTTGTGACCAAGGAGGCCAATGGCATCCTGGGGTGTATAAAGTTTGGGCAGTAGGTTGAGGGAGGTTATCCTCCCCCTCTGCTCTGCCCTAGTGAGGTCATCTCTGGAGTACTGTGTTCGGTTCTGGTCTCTGCTGCTCAAGAAGGAGAGGGAACATCTGGAGAGGGTACAGAAAAGGGCTACCAAATGATTAGAGGACTTGAGCATCTCTCATATGGGGAAAGGCTGAGAGAGCTGGATTTGTTTAGTCTAGAGAAGACTGAGGGGAGACCTTGTCAATGTTTATAAATGCTAAAATATGTGAGTGTCAGGAGAATGGGGCCCACCTCTTTTCCGTGGTGCCCAATGACAGGACAAGAGGTAATGGGCACCAATTTGAGCATAGTAAGTTCCATTTAAACACAAGGAGGAAATTCTTTACTTTGAGGGTGGTAGAGCACTGGAACAGGCTGCCCAGAGTGTCTCTGTCTCTGGAGACATGCAAAAACCTGCCTGGACGCCATTCTGTGCAATCTGCTCTAGGTGAACCTGCTCTGGAGAGGGGGTTGGACTAGATGATCTCCGGAAGTCCCTGCCAACTCCTGATATCTTGCCTCAGAACAAAGCATTCTATTAGCTGTAGAGAGGATGCCATCTCTTCCTTTAAAGGAAAGATAGGACCTTCATACTAAAAGCAACTGAAATTTCCTCTTGAGGAAGAGAATTTTTGTAAAGTGATAAGTTAAAAAAGCTACTTTTTGTTGTCAGTCTTCATGGCTCTTTATTGACAGGCACAGCAAGGGAAATTTTCTTAGGAGAAATACACAAGTGTTCTTACACTTTAATCTTCACCCAGAAATCACTGCCTTAGATATGATGAAAAGCTTGCCTGCAGTAAAGACCCAAATTAAAATGTCATTAGAAAACGAAAACGCTAGTTGAAATAAAAGCACAACTGTCCTGCCCAGCATGGAAACAAAGGTTGAGAAATTAGAAGATTTATGTTTAACCCAAGTATTTTCAGTACATGAGATTTAATGTGTGACTTTTCTTTCAAACCATTGATAGAAAAAATGATGTGCAGCAAAAGGAAAAATTCTGAGAACTATGAAATGCTGAAATCTGAGTCCATTCTTTTGGTATCACTGCTTAGATATTTCATGATTCTCAAACAATAAGCAGGCCTCTTCAAATTAAATGAAGCCTTTTCACTCCCACACAATTCTTTTCTACTCATAAGGAAATTGTGTGCGTGGGGAGTGTTAGCAGGCTAAGAGGTTACTAAAAGATCATGCACCACCTGCTTTATCAAATGCACACAGACCAACGCTAGTTTAAAACTGTGTGGGTTTTGTTTTGATTTGTTTTGTTGGTGGTGGTGGTGGTGGTGGTTTTTTAACAACAAATGCACACATGGATCTTTTCTCTTAAATTCTAGTCTTTGCAAAGAATACCAGGCAAGAAACATTGCATATGGCTTGCAACTGTAAAAAGAAATAGTGAAGGTGAAGCCCACAAAGTAATGTGTAAAAGCATGTATCACAGTATNCTGCAAGGGCACATTGCTGGCCCATGGTCATCCTCCCATCCACCAGGACTCCTAGATCGTTTTCCGCAGGGCTGTTTTCCAACAGATCAGTTCCCAGTCTGTACTGATACATGGGGTTGTTCTTTCCCAGATGCAGTACTTTACATTTACCCTTGTTAAATTTCATCAAGTTTCTCCCTGCCCATCTCTCTAGCCTGTCCAGGTCACACTGGATGGCAGCACAGCCTTCTGGGGTGCCAGCCATTCCTCCAAGCTTGGTATCATATGCAAACTTGCTGAGGGTACACTCTACCCCTTCATCCAAATCATTAATGAATATATTGAACAGTACTGGACCCAGCACTGACCTCTCGGGCACACCACTAGTCACAGGTCTCCAGTTAGACTCTGCTCCACTGACCACAACTCTCTGGGCTCTGTCCTTTAGCCAGTTCTCAATCCATCTCACATCACAGTCTTCCAATCCATACCTCTGAAGTTTGACAACGAGGATACCATGGGAGACAGTATCGAAAGCTTTGCTGAAGTCAAGAAAAACGACATCCACTGCTTTTCGCTCATCTATCCACCTAGTTATGCCATCATAAAAGGCTATCAGATTATTCAAGCATGACCTCCCCTTACAGAATCCATGTTGACTACTCGTGATAATGGGAGCAAATACAAATTGTTCCATCACCTTTAAAAGGATGGAGGTGAGGCTGACTGGCCTATAGTTACTGGGGTCGCAGTTTCTCTGAGTAACAAGTTTTGTAAATTTTAAGAAGTATTATGGCCAATGTAATATAACTTCAAATCTTGTTCAATCTACTTCCATTACAATCAAGTTTGATATAGAGGAAACTTCATATTTTAGGTGAGGTAAAAAAAAAGTGTGGGGGAGATGTAATTCTAAGATTACAGAAGTTATTCAGCACTGTTCCACTCTGTATTTCATCTTCCAAAGAAAATTGATTTTAAAAGAGGACCTTGCACTGTGGCTTCAGCCTAAGTGAGAAAGCAAGTGAGGAGTGTCAAAGAAACCTGGCTATATAGACTTTTACTACAAGGAGATTTGTAGATTGTATCATATGGCGAGAGGGATGCATTGGTTGGCCGTGATGGAAATATCACCAGTATGGTCTCTAAAGGATATTTAATGTACTTTACAACCACAATATCAAAAGTAGATTTCTCAGTCTGAGGAAAAAAACAGACATGTTTCAGAGACATTGAGAAAACAAATCCAACTCTGGAACAAGGCTTTTCCCATTATCAGATTTTTTAAAATTTAACTCACTGTTTTTAGAGTCTGACAGTTCCTACAAGATGTAATGAAATACAAATGAATGTATTCTTCTACAGATGGAAAATATGTAAATTTAAGTATTGACAGTAGACTCCTCTCTTACTGATGTAGTTGGTCAACATATCCTGTGATCAAAGATGTTACTTGGATGTATAAAGAGTAACACTGAGAGAGTTATCAGGACTATATATTAAGCTAGATGATTTGGTAACATTTGTAACTGTAAGTAGAGCAAGTCCTGTATGAACTTATTTACAATAGTTTTTTCTCTCATGTGGATTTAATAAAAACACCAGTGCTGTTGCATGTTTTCTTTTAGAAAGGCCAGTAACAAAATCTTCCCCTTTGCCTAGCTGTCTACTTAAAAAATGTGTAAGAACTTCAACAGACTCAGAACGCCAGACTTAGTCAAACTGGCTGTTTGGATCAAAAGGATTTTAAACAACAAGAGAAAAGGGAGTGCATGCTGTACAACAGCATATGCTTCATTTTTCTGTATGTTTGTGTGTTCTCCTAGTAAATTTGTCTGACTATTGGCTTTTCACCTTGACTGAGCTTACTGTTCTCTTGTCATACTCTATAGAGACCAATATGAAACTTAGTTCATAAACAAGCTCTGATTCCTCATAGATTTGTGCAATGTAATTGACTGGAAAAGCTTTCAACAGCTTTTAATCAACTCAAATGTTATGGGAAAGGTACTTTTCTTATCACTAGACTGCCTCTTGCTTTTCCCCAGAAAGCTTTCAAATTGTGATTGAAATACTGGTTTATAAAAAGAAAAAAAATGAACTAGCAAAACATTAATTAAATCTCAGAATAATTCTATTTAATAAGCCGGTTTGTGTGTGTGTGTGTTTGTGTGTGGTTTATATAGCTGTCTCCTACCAGGATGGCTTAAACACAACAAAGTGCTTGTGATTATTATGACCTGCACCTGCCCACAGAACTATAAGAAAGTCTAGTTTTCATTGTTCTTAGATTATATCCTTCTATGCTGAGCAGACCTGTGATTTTGAAGTAATCTGTATTTTTATGCTAAATATGTGTGGTTATTACTCAGGAATATGGGGCAATCAGTCTTTAGAGCTGAGGTACCATAGCAATATCACAAACTTTACAGCAACCATAGTAGCAGAGAAAAAAAAAAAAAGGAAAAAAATATCATTTCTTCAGGTATAGGGAAACCACATGTGTGTTATTTATTGTTGAGTTTCATAAGTGGAATGTGACTATAAATGTGTTATTCAGAAACCCTCAATGAACAGTAGATGTGAATCAGTATCCATACCCTTAGCCTTCCTGTCTTTCAGTTTACCATTTGCACTGGAAAATAACTAAAAGAAATAACATTCTTTTGTTTAGTTTGTATACAAAGCATAACCATTTCAGCCAAAACCACACTGTTGCCACAATTTTGAAGAATTTGTGTAGGCTCATGTCTGTGACCAGTCTAAAACTGTCTCTTTCTTTGTCATGTGATTTAAGTCAGACTGAATATGCCATATTTCAACTGATGCAGATGGTCTAAACAGATATATTCCTTTCTTCAGCTATATTACAACTTTGATTATTGTTTCTGATGAAAGATGAGTTTTTCATGAGCTAATTCTCCTGTTGAACTTGTTTATCCTGGTCCATGCAATAAAAGCATTTCAGAGATAATAGTTGGATGACCTTTCATTTCAAAGAGTTACCTATGTTAGATCACTTGTTTTAACTTCCTAATTTGTCATTTGCAGATTTACTTCTCTTTAAACAGAAGTCGTTCTTTCAAGACATTAACTTAAAAAAGAAAACAAAATTGTGACTTAAAACTGGGTTGAATGGCCACTAAAGTATTCATCATCGTCCAATGACTAAAAGTCTTGTTTATGCAAAGGCTGTTTTGCAAGTATTGAAAGTTTCTGATATGAAACAAAGAAAAGAAAGATTATTATTTTCTCTCTTGATTTTGAAGTGGTTAGGTGATAGCCAAAGGAAAAATAAAAAAAAAGGGAAGTACTTTCCTAAGAAGCTTATAACAAAGTATACTACAAAGACTGCTTACACTGCATCTGGACGCTGAATGACAATATATGATCTCAAAAAATGAGTTTCAAAAGTACCTGCAGACTTGTAAGATGTGAACCACAATTGTGACAATTAATGTGGTGTGATTGTGATGTAGTATTTTTGCAAGTAACACGGTGATTGTTTTCTTCAGCAGAAGAAAGTAAGTCCTCTAAAAATTACAGTAGGATAATACAATCAGTAAGTGAAAAGGTCTCTAAATACCAAATATTAGAACACTGCCTTTCAAGTGAGACTGTCCAAAATTAGGAGATTCCAAGCAAAACCTAAATTTTTTACATCCCAGTGAACAGTTTCAACTCTTCTCACATGACGCAACTGATTCAAAATAACCATTATTCAGTTACACGTCTCCTCCCTTAAATCTTCCATGTGCTAAAGTTTAAACACAGGCAGTACTTGTAAGACCCATAAACTAAGCATATGTGAAACTCTATGCATAACCTCTTTTACATTACAGCATTATTTATAAAAATAATCTGTTGCTAGAACAATACTAGTGCTGCAAGATAAGAATGTGTTCTTCAGAAGCAAGTGATATTGTACAGAACCTACAAAATGTATACAGAGCATTGTCTTGTCCTAAATCCCAAATAAAAGCAGAATATTTTTTTGTTTTCAGCAATATAATAGAGTTTCAGCTGCTCTAATGAAAAGATTAAATATTTGGGGAAGGATAAAAACACTTCCATACTTCAGCTACATCCTGCCCGAGTGTCAGGATTTGTCTTGTATTTGTATATATACATAAAAATATAAGAGTACTCAGTTGTACTCTAAAGTTACTATCCCACTGTAGTTGTGTGTATATCAGTTATAACTGTGCCTACCCATGTATGTAACTCAAGTTTTTGTAGAGATAATTTTACTTTCAAGATTACACTCTCTTCACTTAATTGCCAAAAGGCAAAAATATTTAGCAATCTGTCCAGAATCACAAAATTGGGAAACAGACCTCTTTAAAACCTACTAACCTTGTATTACTGCACTCTTACAGTTTATATCCTTCCTAGTTCTGAATAAAACAGGAGTTTAGGTTCATATTTCATTCCACAACACAGATGATTTTAAAAGACACAATAGGTGGTTGCTGACTTCTCCGCTTCACAGTTTTGTGGTCACTGCTTACATTTATTTAACTTAATTGTCTTCATTCCAAAATCATCCCAGGAGGCGATGGCCAAGAAATCAGTCAACTTGCCTTTCATGTCACATCTTAATAGTTTGACTTGATTGTCAGCATCAGTCTTAAACTTATGGAGTGAGGGTCAGGTGCAGCTATTACACCACAATCAGACTACTACAAATTACAGTTTCAGAGGGCTAAGTCCTGTACTTTAATGTAATCCATCAAATAGTTCCACTGCAACAATTCATAGCA
>VWZO01004416.1:88655-101284 GCA_013396975.1 Bucco capensis | reverse complement strand
CTCTCTCTACAACTCCCTGACAGGAGGTTGCAGTGAGCTGGGGGTAGGTCTCTTCTCCAGGGTTACCAGGGAGAGGATGAGAGGAAATGGCCTCAAGTTGCAGCAGGGGAGGTTTAGATTGGATGTCAGGAGGAATTTCTTCCCTGCAAGGGTTGTTAAGTGTTGTCCCAGGCTGCCCAGGGAGGTGCTGGAGTCACCATCCCTGGAGGGGTTTAAGAAGCATTTAGCATCCTAGAATCCTAGAATGGTTTGGGTTGGAAGGGACCTCTGGAGCTCATCTAGTCCAACCCCCCTGCAGTGGGCAGGGACATCCCCAACTAGAGCAGCTTGCCCAGAGCCCTGGCAAGCCTCACCTTGAATTTAGATGTGGTACTCAGGGCCATGGGTTAGTGGTATGGAAGTGCTAGGTATGGTTGGACTTGATGAGCTTAGAGGTCTCTTCCAACCTTCATGATTCTGTGTTTTCTTGTGAAGAGTTTGTGATTTTCTTTTTCCTCTGGTTTCCTGCCCTGCTGCCCCCAGAAGAGGTGCAGGAGCACAAATAACTCTGATGGAATAGTTGTGCTGATTCATCAGCAGTGCAAGGATTAATCTCAAACCAGCAGTTAAAGAAGATTTAACCAGCTGGCTTCCAAATGTGGCTCCAAATTGCACCCTAGAGCATCTAGATCTTCAATTGCTGGGGGTGGAAGAGGCAAACGTGGGGAGGAAGGAGTGGATATGAGTTTAGGAGATAGTATTTGCTGCAGAGTTATAGGATGTAATTCCTGTAACACACAGGATAATGAGAACAAAGAGATTTTGTGATGGTCTCTGACCTACATTGCTCTTTTACACATAGTTTAGCTGCTTTATAAATCATAATACACTGCATGAGAGGAAGCTGTTTGCATTGATGAAGGAAAATTATCTTACACAACTTGTATAAAATCACTGTTACAACGTGAAAAGCTGAAAAGCAGTTTTATTCTAGTGCCTGCGGGTAAATAGCCTAGAATGGTACAGTTAATGCAGTTGAGTCCAAGAGCATGGAGGTGAGTGTTTGTGCCCATTGTCCTTTCTCCTGTTGTTGGACACCACTGAGCAGAGTCTGGCTCCATCCTCTTCCTCCCACCCTTTAGCTGTTGATCAGCACTGAGAAGATGAAGACCTTTCCTTTAGTCTTCTAAACAAGAGTTCAGGATCAGCTAAGTAGAACTGGAAGTTTGCTTTACAGAGACCTGCAGGTGGGATCTTGTGTGATTTGTGGTCTTCAGGGACAGCTAGGATGGCCACAGGTTTGAGATCTGTTTTCCCTGAACCAAGTGATGGGTTTTATTCTTATTCCCAGCATGATAAAGATACAAGTGCTCCAGAAAATGGTCAGATCTTTCCATTAGAATATGCTCCAGGAGCAATTAGGTAGAAAATTCAGCAGTAGAAAGTTAGGAATTAGATGTTGAAAGTATTTACTATTATTAAGTATGGATTTTTATGCAGTTGTCTGTACGACTGCTGTTTGATGCTATAACTTGAGTTATCCTCCAAATATTAACCTATCTCCTGGAAGTTTTTCACTGATGCAGATTTTCCTGTATAAAAGCATTATTTCAGAATCATTAAGGTTGGAAGAGACCTCTAAGCTGTTTAAGTCCAACCATCCCTAGCACTCCCATACCACTAACCCATGGCCCTAAGGAGAGCAGCTAAATGTTTCTGAAACCCCTCCAGGGATGGTGACTCCAGCACCTCCCTGGGCAGCCTAGTCCATTGACTAAGTTCTTTCCAGAAACCTCTTGTTTCTGCTATTTCTTGGAAGCATCTTAGCTGATATAGCATGATTGAACCTTTCCATGTTGTCTGTGCAAAGCAGTGGGATCCTGACATGGGATCCAGAACCAGGCAGCTTATCCTGGCCTTGTCTTCCAAACATTCACCTTGCACTAATTAGCACAGAGAAAATGCATTCAAGCTAAGTTAGATAGGTTTAGAGTAGAAATAGTATTTGTGACTTATTTTATTTAGAAGCTGGGGATGAGAATGGAAGACAGAAGAGTTAACCCTTTCCACACCATTCCCTTGCAGCCATAGGCCTAGCCTTGGACTTCTAGTCCCAGTGAAATCTGCAGGCTCCTCTGCCTCTAGGACATTGGGTCAAAATTGGTATCTGTCATCTAATTCCAAATAAACTTAATCATGTTCAAAGTCTGAGTACTTGAAGTTTAGAACAGAAAAGATCCCTCGGCCCTGTCCTGGGTTTTTTTGTGTGTGTTTGGAGAAATGTTAAGTAATGTCAGGAAACTCCTTTGCTAGCTCTAAAGCTTTGGTCCTTGCTAAGCTAGAATATTAATGTGAGTAGGAAGATTTCCTTCCATCTTGCTGGAAAAGCACCTCCATGTACTATGGTCTTTCAGCATCAAGGATGAAGAAGTCTGAAAGACATTTCTTTGTTGCAATGAAGAGAAATGGGAAATGATTTAGCTGGCATTGGTAGGTGGCATATATATAGTTTTTGAGGCCCTAAAATAAGGGGGCTTATAGGCATCTACCTACAGAGTTAGCTGTGGTATTACTGCCAAAGCTTTCAATCTCTCACTTAAAATTTTAGGGCTAATTGGACTTGTTCCAGTGGTATCTTTGAATGGTGTGCTCAACAGGAGTAGGACAATGTGGTGGAGTCACCATCCCTGGAGGGGTTTCAGAAACATTTAGCTGCTCTCCTTAGGGCCATGGGTTAGTGGTATGGGAGTGCTAGGGATGGTTGGGCTTGATGAGCTTAGAGGTCTCTTCCAACCTTCATGATTCTGTACTGTTCTGGGGCCTGTGCTGTTCTGATTTTGCAGTTTGAAAGCTTGCATGGTGTTGTAAACAAGTAAAGAAATGAGTGTTTCTTGCTATAAAGTAGTGATTGAGCTCAACTTGTCTTAATTGGGATGGTTTCACATCATCTAATAACAAAGTTCCTGTTGTAGTCAAGCTTTCATAACAAAGTCTGAGAAGGGCTCCTATACCTTAATGCTCTCCTGATGTTCAGAGCCATAGAATCCTAGAATCCTAGACTGGTTTGGGTTGGAAGGGACCTCTGGAGCTCATCTAGTCCAACCCCCCTGCACTGGGCAGGGACATCCCCAACTAGAGCAGCTTGCCCAGAGCCCTGGCAAGCCTCACCTGCAATGCCTCCAGGGATGGGAACTCAACCACCTCCCTGGGCAACCTGGGCCAGTGTTCCACCACCCTTGTGGGGAGGAACTTCTTTCTAATGTCCAGTTTAAATCTACTCTTCTCCAATTTAAAACCATTGCCCCTTGTCCTTTCCCTGCAGGCCTTTGCAAACAGGCCCTCTGCAGCCTGCTTGGAAGTTCCCTTTAGGTCCTGGAAGGTCACTAGTAGTTCCCCTGAAGCCTTCTCTTCTCCAGGCTGAACAATCCCAGCTCCTTCAGCCTGTCCTCAGAGCAGAGGTGTTCCAGCCCCCTGTAACTGTTTATGTTGCAGTGTTTTCCTGGAGAATTCAAGGAAGTGCTGGTGACAGCAGTGTGGAATGGGTTGATATGGAGTTGTGTACAGTTTGGGGCACCACAGCATAAGAAGGATATGAAGCTGTTGGGAAGCAGCCAGAGGAGGCCATGAAGGAGGTAGAGGGGAAGCTGTGAGCCATGTCTAGAACCACTTGGTTTGTTGAGCCTGGAGAAGAGGAGACTGAGGAGAGACTTCCTCATGAGGGAAGGTGGAGGGGCAGGAGCTGAACTTCTGTCTGGTGACCAGTGCCAGGAGCTGAGGGAATGGCATGGAGCTGTGCCATGGGAGGGTTAGGTTGGGTATTAAGCAAAGGTTCTTCCCCCAGAGTGTGGCTGAGCACTGGCACAGGCTGCCCAGGGCAGCACCAAGCCTGACAGCATTCCAGAAGCACCTGCACAATGCTCTTAGACACATGAGGTGATGTTGGGGCTTGTCCTGTGCATAGACAAGAGTTGGACTCAATGCTCCATGTGGGTCCCTTCCAACTCAGGACATTGTATGATCCTCTATTGAATGAATATAATCTTTGGACAAGCTTAGCACTGAATTTGCAAGCTCAAGTTGCAGTCAGTCTGCAGTTCACCCTGAGGGTACTGCGAGCACAACTGGAGGCTGGTTCAAAGTCTCACATGGCTAGCAGGGCAATCGAAACCTGTCAATGGAACTTAATAGTCCAACCAGCAGCATGCATAGGACATCCAGCCCTGGGAAGTGGGGTACAGATAGCTGAAATAAAAATAGCCCAGTGACAAATCCTATGGATTGCTTCTTTTCCCTGGGGTGGGATGACTGGACTGCTGGCTGCCAGCTGCAGCCTGGCTCCTTCTGTGGAGCAACTGCAGGATAAACACTGCACTAGAGATCTCTGTGCCTTCTGCCTTCCCAAGGAATGACTTGTGCAAGCTGCTCTAGGTTCTGCTCTGGCAGGGGGGTTGCACTAGATGATCTCCAGAGGTCCTTCCAACCCCTGACAGTCTGTGAGTTACAGGTGCTGAAGGGATGTTTGCAGGAAGGGAGAACTACCTGTGCAGTTCAAGGCATGTTCACAGAACATGTTGGTTTGTAGGCTCAGGGCAGTGGACACAGCCAAGAGCATCACACTGAAGCAACTGCTGCTTCCAAACAAGGGGTTCAGGAGAGGAGACTGAGGGGAGACCCCACTGTGGCCTACAGCTTCCTGCTGAGGGGAAGCAGAGGAGCAGGAGCTGATCTCTTCTGTCTGGTGACCAGTGCCAGGAGCTGAGGGAATGGCATGGAGCTGTGCCAGGGGAGGGTTAGGTTGGGTATTAGGCAAAGGTTCTTCCCCCAGAGTGTGGCTGAGCACTGGCACAGGCTCCCCAGGGCAGCAGTCACAGCACCAAGCCTGACAGCATTCCAGAAGCATCTGGACAATGCTCTTAAGTGACCCCTGTTGCCTAGAAGGGCAGTGGTCACCTTTGTGAGAGGCCATATTTTTGGGCAGAAAGCTTTAGATACCAGGCAGGCTGTGATTTTTGGGGCTGTCCTGTGCATAGACAGGAGTTGGACTCAATGATCCTTGTGGGTCCCTTCCAACTCAGGACATTCTGTGATCCTAAGCTAACAAGTCAACCAGTGAACAAGATGAAAGATGGTCCTAATAAGGTGTAAATATGTCCAGTATCCACTTCTCTGTACAAAAGTAACAAGGACCAGATGTCCTCTAAATCTTACATTATGGTATTTATTATGTTAGTAATTGTATTTTGATATTTGTAATTCTTTTGGAGACACATACTTCTCTGTTTTGGGGCAGGAGAAAAAAATAATCCACCATTCATGGGCAACACCACTGAGCTTTCTTCTCATTCTAGCTCAAATAATTGTAGCTGTGAAGATGCAGCAGCAAAGTCTTCACTTGCCCAAGGAAGGATCAAGTGTTTGGGTACATTTTGTGCTGAGGTTGCCATGGGAATCACTGAGTCCTTGCTGCTATCAGCTCTTAGCCTAGTTAAAGTTACTGTTAGTGTAGCGTGGTAGGATATATTGAGCAGGACAGGCTTGCCAGCTCCCCACTTCTCCACATCTGCAGACATATTTGCTGCCATACAAATGCCTGGATGCCTCATCTTTGCTGAAACCTGGACTTGAGGATTACAGAATCACAGAATTGTCAGGGTTGGAAGGGACCTTCAAGCTCCTCTAGCCCCAAGCCCTGTGCCCTGGGCAGGGACACCTGGCACTAGAGCAGCTTGCTCCCAGCCCCAGCCAGCCTGACCTGCAACACTGCCAGGGCTGGGGCTGCCAACACCTCTCTGGGCAACCTGGCACAGTGGCTCAGCACCCTCCTGGCCAACAACTGCTGCCTAACAGCCAACCTAACTCTCCCCTCCTCTAGTTTGGATCCATTCCCCTAGTCCTAGCACTACCTGACATCCTAACAAGTCCTTCCCCAGCTCTCTTGTAGCCCCTGCAGATCCTGGAAGGCCTTAAGAAGGTTTCCTGGGAGCCTTCTCTTCTTAGGAATTACCTAAAGAAGGAATTGTACTCCAAGTGTTATAGTTGCAGGACACTTGAGTTGACCTGGAATTGTAAAGGTTTCTCTAAACAAAGCAGAAACTTTGTCCAGCTTGCAAGTGTACAGATATTTTCAAGCAAGCTATGCTTACCCTGTAGTATCTCTGTCCTTGGCCTCTCTTGAGCAGTGACTGAACACCACACCTGCAATAAAACCATAACTAGAGACTGGGCTAGGACCCTGGAATCATTATCCAGAAGAGCATCTTTATGAGGAGAGATTGTTTTGGGAACTCATTGTGCCAGCTAACAGTGATCCATCAAAATCATTTCATAAACTGCAGTAACTATTCCACTGGGGGTGGTTGATGGATTGGAAAAGAAAAGGAATCTTAGATTTCAATAGGGATGTAAAGAAGCCTCTGGAGTATCATCAATGTTTGAGCTTATCAATTTCCAGGAGTGAAATGAATGTTGCTGCTTTTGTAATGCCAGAGTACCATGAAAATGGGCTGGTGAGGAGGGATGAGCAGCTGAAACTGCTTATAAACTCTACTGCTATTCTACTGCTTATAAACCTGTGTTGGTTTACAAAGTTGAAGATACTAAATTTCCTGCACATTTTGTGTGTTTCCCCTCTAGAAGGCAAAGCCTGGTTGAACAATTAATGCATTGAGTGCCAGTCAAACACTATCATCATTTTATTTGCCCCTACCACCCACTGGGCATTATTGAAGTTTTGCTAGCAGCTCAAGCACTGATAAAAGTAAATTCATTTGTTTATAGGCTTCTTTGACAGCAGCCAAAGAAAATCAGGTTGTTATCTTTTTGAACAGAAGACCCAAAGCCAAAGAAGCACTGTCTTAGAACTTGTTCTTCATAGAATCCTAGAATCCTAGAATGGGCAGGTTGGAAGGGACCCTAAAGATCATCTAGTTCCAACCTCCCCACACTGAGCAGGGATGCCAATCACTAGCCCAGGTCACCCAGGGCCACATCCNCCTCCCTAGCCCTGCTGCTCATGCCTCTCCTGATGCAGCCTAGGATTTGGTTCTTGCATGGCTGAGGTTGCTTATACATCTGCTCTGGCTTCCTGTGTCCTTTTACCTAAATAACCTCATGCACCAGGACAGGTTAGAGGTTGACCTACTGGAAAGCAGCTCCACAGAGAAGGAGCTGGGAGTGCTGGTGGATAACAAGTTCACCAAGAGCCAGCAATGTGCCTTTGTGGCCAAGAAGGCCAATGGTCTCCTAAGGTGTATTAAGAAGTGTGGCCAGCAGGTCAGGGAGGTCTCTACTCTGTCCTAGAGAGGCCATGTGGGAAGTATTGTGTCCAGTTCTGGGCTCCCCAGGTCAAGACAGACAAGGAGCTACTGGAGAGAGTCCAGCAGAGGCTAGGGAGATGCTGAGGGCACTGGAGCATCTGTGGGAGGAGGAAAGGCTGAGAGCCCTGGGGCTGCTGAGCCTGGAGCAGAGCAGAGCCAGAGGGGAGCTGCTCCATGCTGAGCAAGAGCTGAAGGGTGCAGGGGGCAAGAGGCTGGGGCCACACTCTGCTCAGTGGTGCCCAGGGACAGGCCAAGGGGCAATGGGTACACACTGCAACCCAGGAGGTTCCAGCTGAACAGGAGGAGAAACTTGTTTGGTATGAGGGTGCAGAGCCCTGGCCCAGGCTGCCCAGAGAGCTTGTGGAGTCTCTTTGTGTGGAGAGATTCCCAAGGCACCTGGAGGTGATGCTGGGCAAGCTGCTGTGGTTTAGCAGGAGGTTTGGACTGGATGGTTCCTAGAGGACCCTTCCAACCCTCACCCTGCTGGGATTCTGTGATAACATGTGAGTATGCTCAGTGAGCAGCAGGTCCTGTTTTGTGTTAATGTTGATGTTACAGAGCAAAAAAGACTAAAAAGTCCATCAAGGTAACTGTTAGGCAGAGCTGGAACTCCAGGGCAGGGGCTGTGAAAGCATGTCCATAAATCCAAAGCCAGGAGGTTGGGCATACTGAAATGCAGGGATGGTCAGGCTTTGCTGCAGTCAAGTTTGACAAGTTTAATGGTCCAGATGTCACCTTGATATTCTGGCAAGAGGGGAGCAGTGAGAATCTTCACGTGATTTTAGTGCAGCAAGGAAGGGCAGGAGGAGGTGAAGGAAGATTGTGAGGAGGACAAATGATCTCTTGTTGTGATAGCTTCAGTTGTGTGATGCTAAGGTTTAAACATCCTGGAGCTGCAGAGCACTGGAGTGANGATGCTGGGCAAGCTGCTGTGGTTTAGCAGGAGGTTTGGACTGGATGGTTCCTAGAGGACCCTTCTAACCCTCACCCTGCTGGGATTCTGTGATAACATGTGAGTATGCTCAGTGAGCAGCAGGTCCTGTTTTGTGTTAATGTTGATGTTACAGAGCAAAAAAGACTAAGAAGTCCATCAAGGTAACTGTTAGAGACACTTGTCAGGGCTGGAACTCCAGGGCAGGGGTTGTGAAAGCATGTCCATAAATCCAAAGCCAGGAGGTTGGGCATACTGAAATGCAGGGATGGTCAGGCTTTGCTGCAGTCAAGTTTGACAAGTTTAATGGTCCAGATGTCACCTTGATATTCTGGCAAGAGGGGAGCAGTGAGAATCTTCACGTGATTTTAGTGCAGCAAGGAAGGGCAGGAGGAGGTGAAGGAAGATTGTGAGGAGGACAAATGATCTCTTGTTGTGATAGCTTCAGTTGTGTGATGCTAAGGTTTAAACATCCTGGAGCTGCAGAGCACTGGAGTGAATGTTGCTGTTAAGAAGTGAAAATGCTGAGCCAGGATCTTTTGGCAGTACAAATTATCCTGAGGATGTCCCTGAGGGAATAGTTTTCCTTGCCATATCACCTGGGCTTCAGAATCTCCTTCTCTGTAAGGAATAGATCAAAAAGATGCAAAGTTGCTGCATGAGCTGGTAGCCAACTCTGCATCTACTTCTCCATCCTGCCCTCAGCTTTCTGTGCCAAAGGGACAGACAAGGACACAACTCACACTCCTTCTGGGAACCAGGCCTTGGATCCTCTGAGCTGGGTTGTTGTGGGGCAGAGGGACCCATATCCACGTGTATCAGCTTGATAAGATCATGCTCATTGAAGCTCTGGTGTGCTCCTCTTCTTTAAAGGATGTTTTTGAGGGGAGGGTTGGGCTGTAAAAGTGTCTCTTAGCAGGAAAAGCTAACCTTGAAGCTACAGAGCTGTGCCTGTGCTCTTCCTGCAGCCAGGGAGATCTAGGCATCTGCTTCCACTGAAGGTAGCATGCTTCCAAAAATCAGGACTGAAATCTATTCCTGTGAACAATGACATAAAATGTGATTTAGTTTTGTAATGCTGTGAGGATTTAAACTCCAGAATAACCAAAAAAAAAACCCACAACAGCCCCAAACCCCCAGCACCACCACAACCTGTAAAGACTCACTGGCTGTGGCTAGGTAAGTATGTTGAGGCTGTGTTTGGATTTAAAGGAAAAAACAACCAACTAAACCATTTCTTGATGTCAGGAGGTGATTGAAAACACCAACAGGGAGCTGAGGGAGAGGCAGGGAAAGCTGATCACACAGGGATCTCTTAGGGAGTGTTTGAGCAACACTTATGGAGGATAAAGAAAGTATTTGAAGCAAAGCTTCTAGAAGCTGAATGGATTAGGTGTTAAAACTCTCCCTGAAAGTTGTCATCATACTGAAGCTTGTGTTTTGGAGACTGATTTTAAGAGAGGAAGAAACAACAACAACAAGCAAACCCACAAACCACACCAAACACTGCCAAAAAAAAAAAGACACCAAACAAGAAAGAATGGGGGGAAAAAAAAACCATTCAAACTAAACAAACAAAAAACCCCAAACACACCAGAAGCTCTTAAGGCATTTTTTATTATTAGCTGGACTGTGTTGCTCCATCCAGTGCCAAAACAATTTCAGGAGCTGGTAACCTCAAGGCTGTCTCAGGAAGGGCATGTTATATGGGGGATGGCTCAGTCAATAGCCACTGCAGGTTTTGGGACAGATGGAAGGTGACTAATAGGAAGAAAACCATTAACTGTAAGTACAGCTGTGTTAGAATTGAAAGTGAGTCCTGCAGGAACCAAAAGAAAAGCCAAGAATCCTGGCTGTGGGATTGTGTCTTCTAGTTAGGGCACTGAGTGAATTCCTGCATGCAAAGACTTGATAGTTCCCGATTGCAGTGCCAGGGTTTGTCCTCATCTTTTCAGGTTCACTAGTTTGGTATTGAAACAAAGGGTGGTCTCAATGGCAACCTGAGTGGGGTTGTGCTCCATGTAGTCATGTAGACACTGAGAAGAGATTGGCTTCACAGAATCATTAAGGTTGGAAGAGACCTCTAAGATCATCAAGCCCAACCATCCCTAGCACTCCCATACCACTAACCCATGGCCCTAAGGAGAGCAGCTAAATGTTTCTGAAACCCCTCCAGGGATGGTGACTCCAGCACCTCCCTGGGCAGCCTGGGACAACACTTAACAACCCTTGCAGGGAAGAAATTCTTCCTTCTAGCCAATCTAAACCTCCCCTGCTGCAACTTGAGGCCATTTCTTGAGACCTTCTACTCTGCCCTGGGGAGGCCTCCCCTGGAATCCTGTGTCCAGTTGTGGGCCCCTCAGCTCCAGAAGGCTAGGGAGCTGCTGGAGAGAGTCCAGCACAGGGCCAGCAAGATCCTGAAAGGAGTGGAGCATGTGCCCTAGGNAGCACACTTGTGCTCCAGAGCCCTCCCTAGCCTCCTTGCCCTTCTCTGCACACACTCCAATGCTTCTGGGTCCTTCTTGCACTGAGGAGCCCAAACCTGACCCCAGCACTCTAGCTGTGGCTTCCCCAGTGCTGAGTACAAGGGGACTTGGGGCAGAGTAACATGGTTGTTTAGCAAAGAATGACTGAGCCTTCAAACATCTCCCTGGAATGACCTGGCAAGTCAAACCCCTCCTGTCCTGAGCAGTGCCATGTCTCTTCCTAGTGAAGCCATCTCAAGTCAACTGGGAGCATGGTTTACTTGTCCAAAGGCTTAAGGCTCTGTTCCTATTTGGCATCATCCTGAACACTGCCAGGGTAGGCTAAGGGGTTAATCCAGAGGTTAAGTATGTTAAGGCTTTGATACTTCTCTTAGATGTTAGTGTGCAGTCTAGTTTGTGCCATTTGGTTCTTCTCAAAAGCTTGCTTTGCCATTTTAGTGATGAGTCTCTCGGACTAATCATCTGTGTGTGGAATTCCACCTGCACATGTCTCTTTTGAAATAGGACTGAAGTGCAGTTTACACTGAGAATGTTATCCATCAAGTGCTTAGGCTTAAATTGCACAGGGAGGTTTCAGATGCTGGGTTTTGATTTGTAATTATTGTTGGATCACTGGCCGAATGAACTCCTGGGATGGGAGGTTGGCACCAGCTGTGTCCTACAAAAGTTTGATTGTTTATTCTTTCTCCTTATAGAATAAACAGAGTGAGGTCTTGTCTTACATGAAAGATCAGTGTGGAGTTGGAATGGCCTCTAAAGCCTGAGGATTAAAGACATAAATTCTATGTGTAGAAAATTGCTCATTCTTGCTGATGGCTTCTTGGCTGCTGGCTTGAGCTCTTCACTAATCCATGTATATATCTGAAATACATGTTGACAACAACCCTCTGCAGACAGATAATTCTGTTAAGGAAAATACAAATACTTGATCCAAGTGAAAGATGAAGCTTGATTTGATCATTTTCTAAATGTTTATGGCTGATGATTGCACGTCTGGAGGCTGAATTGATGACAAAGAGTTCTGCTAGAGATGCTGAAAAGCATTTAGCTGCCATTAGAGGCAAGGACCTCTGCAAGGGAGCATTTTAATTGGAGCCAGGGCTGTTGGAAAGCCATCACAGAATAGTGGAAGTTGGAAGAGACCTCTGGAGATCATCTAGTCCAACTCCTCTGCAACAGCAGGTTCACCGAGAGCAGGTTGCCTTGGACTGTTATTGTCAATGTTAGATAAAAGGATGCACTCTGTAGTTAAACCCTGGGTTTAGAGAGATTTTGCTTGCTTTCTTTCCTGTAAATGGAAAGGCAATCAGAAATAATCCTGTCTGCTGGCTTGCTGTTTACAGTCACTCTTAATTTAAGCTAGATGAGTGCCTTCTGTAGATCTGTTCAATGCAGAGGCACACCAGATGCTAATGCTTCTGAATTCTTGTTTGCACTTCTGCAGAGAAGCCTGTCTGTCACTTGCTTGTGAAGCAAAGAAAGATGGGCACAAGGTCATGGAACTTACTTAGAGATTTCTGCTGTGCAGTTCTGTATTGGAGCACAAGTGTGCTGAGGAGCATGAGGGCACTGGGGTTGGTTAGTGTGGAGAAGAGGAGGCTCAGGGCAGACCTTAGCTCTCTCTCCAACTCCCTGACAGGAGGTTGGAGTGAGCTGGGGGTAGGTCTCTTCTCCAGGGTTAACAGGGAAAGGATGAGAAGAAATGGCTTCAAGTTGCAGCAGGGGAGGTTTAGATTGGCTATAAGGAGGAATTTCATTCCTGCAAGGGTTGTTAAGTGTTGTCCCAGGCTGCCCAGGGAGGTGCTGGAGTCACCATCCCTGGAGGGGTTTAAGAAACATCTAGATGCTCTCCTTAGGGCCATGGGTTAGTGATAAGGGAGTGCTAGGTACGCAGGCACAGTCTGACAATCCCTTGTG
>VWZO01004416.1:76046-88624 GCA_013396975.1 Bucco capensis | reverse complement strand
CAGGCTCGAGGGTGCTATCTGCTATCCTCTTTTTATCAGTGCTTGTAAAAGGCGCTGAGAAGGAGCATGGATGGAGCCCTCCCTGGAGCTTCGTTCGCCAAGCCTAGCCATGACGAGTGCTAGGTATGGTTGGACTTGATGAGCTTAGAGGTCTCTTCCAGCCTTCATGATTCTGAGTATTAAAAATCCACTCTGCAGTTCTTCATTACTTCTAGAGTTAAGTCGCAGTCTCCCTTCTTCAGCTATGAAAAAGATCTTGCTCAATTAACTGAGCTGTAAAGAAATATCTGAATGAGTTTGGATTGGGAAGTTTCTTATCCCTGAGCTGTAGAAGGATAGAGCAGGGTGCAAGTCAGAGGTGAAATAGTAAAGGGCTTGAAAACAAAATGGGGAAAAAACCAAATTGTCTCCTGTGTCAAATGATGATTGCAAGAAGAATGAGAGGTTATTCAAACAGGACTGAGGCAGATGCACCTTTTCAGTGTCTGAAATACCCTTTTTTTTTTTCTTCTAAGCAGTTACATGCAGTTGCATGGTAAGGGGAATAAAAAGAGGTCAAATGTTTCTGAGATGACAAACCCAATCTATTTTAATCAGTTCTCTCTTCAGATTCCAGCCTTTATTTTGATGCTGACTCTAAGAGCACCCCCTGCTTATCAAAGCAAAATACTTGCTTCCCTTCCATATGGCTCGTTGGCAGTAGTCCTGCTTAGATCATAAATTGGCTTTGTGCAGCTTCTGATTGCCACATCTCATGAGACAGGTATTGCTGCTGGACCTCCTGGAAAGCAAGTGGGAGCTGCAGAGCATCTTGAGCTCAGGGATGTGTCAGTCTGGAGGTATCAGACCCATGAAACCCTTTCTGCTGCCTGCTGCAGGGAAGGATGACAGGAAATGTTAGCAAACAAAGCTCTTCTCCTGTGTTCTGCTTGGCTGTGTTTTCTATTCCATGGATCACTTTTGTCCTGCTCTGCAGTACACACCAAGGGATTGCAGTTAGAATGAGCCTGTCTGTGAGGAGAGCAACTGCCTAGAGGTGGGGATGCTTGTGTGACATGCACCAGGCTTCTGCAGGGGAACAGGAGGGAGCTTTAGATTAGATTAGATATAAGGAGGAATTTCTTCCCTGCAAGGGTTGTTAAGTGTTGTCCCAGACTGCCCAGGGAGGTGCTGGAGTCACCATCCCTGGAGGGGTTTCAGAAACATTTAGCTGCTCTCCTTAGGGCCATGGGTTAGTGGTATGGGAGTGCTAGGGATGGTTGGGCTTGATGAGCTTAGAGGTCTCTTCCAACCTTACTGATTCTGTGTGATTCTGTGAGGGTGCTGCTTAACTTAGCCTCCAGCTTCATTGCTTCCCCTTCCTGAAATGGAGAGCAAACACTATGGACAGAAACCCAAACATGCTCCCTGGCTTTGTGCTCAGCTCATTGCTGCTGCACTCTGCAAACAGTGCTATTTGCGTGCTCCATGGAGAGGAGAGGTGATATCTCCCTCCTTTTCCCTTAGGTGACATGGACAATTGGGTATGGAGGATAGTTGCAGTTCTATGTTGAGTTGAGCTGTCAGAGCATGTCCAAAGAAGAGTAATGAAGGTGGTGAAGGGTCTAGAGCACAAGTGTGCTGAGGAGCAGCTGAGGGCACTGGGCTTGGTTAGTGTAGAGAAGAGGAGGCTCAGGGGAGACCTTAGTTCTCTCTCCAACTCCCTGACTCCAACTCCTGGTTGGAGTGAGCTGGGGGTAGGTCTCTTCTCCAGGGGTAACAGGGAGAGGACGAGAGGAAATGGCCTCAAGTTGCACCAGGGGATGTTCAGATTAGATATTAGGAAGAATTTCTTCCCCCAGGGGGTTCTCAGGCATTGACCCAGGCTGCCCAGGGAGGTGCTGGAGTTACCATCCTTGGAAGTGTTCAAAAAACATGTAGCTG
Organism: Bucco capensis; assembly: GCA_013396975.1. NCBI lineage: Eukaryota > Metazoa > Chordata > Aves > Piciformes > Bucconidae > Bucco > Bucco capensis. The sequence goes on along the minus strand of VWZO01004416.1, from coordinate 86,701 downwards.
TTGTGCATGGGGCCATGGGTTAGTGGTGAGCATGGCAGTGTTGGGTGGATGGTTGGACTCGGTGATCTCAGAGATCTTTTCCAACCATGGTAATTCTATAATTTAACTAGTTTTTTTGTTAAATGTTCAGGTATAGAAGGCTGTTCCAGGCCATCCAGGTGGTGGGATGATGTAGCATCTGCCCAGTGTGGCTCTTTATCTGCATGCTGGAGGAAGTGTGTTGCTCTGCCTCTCGCTGAGCGGACAGATGGTATCCATAACCTTGATGGAAAACCCAAGCAGAGGGGGCTGCTCTTTGGGAAAACATGGGGCTTTCTATCCTGCCCATTGCTGCAAACTATGCTCAGAGATTCAGGGGAAAAGAAAGCTTAGGTTACTGCAAAATGTATCCTGGATAAACAGGGTGAGTGTGGAGAGGATGTGCTCAGCCCAACTGCTCATCTGCCTGAAGCTCAGCAGAGTGATGACTGGGCAATGAAATCAAGCTGATCTTTTTACCAGTGTCTCCATCAGAGATTGCTGAGAGTTTGGAATAGACATTTCTTGGCCAGTAGTGGCTGTAGACAGTCCAAGAATAGATCTAACAAGCTCTTTATGGAGACCATATGCCAGGAGCTGCACTTGCATGGGATTTAATCATAGAATGTAGTGAGTTATCTATGGGAGAGAAATTAGTTGCTGCTTCTCAGAGATTGAAAGGCAGATCTGCTTGGTGTTAACAGTTCAGCTTTAAAAGGAAGACAGAAATGACATTAATAAGGATGTTTTCTACGTTCATGTCGAGGTTTGCACTTAGAACTGGTTTTCTTCCCCTGCTTACTAGAAGTGTCTGTGTGTAAGTCCTTTGTCAGGATTAAAGAGGTTTTGGTAGTTGCTGTCACTCAGCTGGAGTGGAAAGATGCTTCCACCACCCTCTGGGAAAAGAACCCTATTCCTAATATCCAACCTCAGCCTCCCCTGGCAGAGCTCCATGATCTAGTTGCAGATGTCCCTGCTGAGTGCAGGGACTAGATGACCTTGAAAGGTCCTTTCCAACCCAAACCATTGCATGATTCTTGGTTTGAGCTGATGCTCAGAACATACACCCAGGGACACTTTCTGCTGAGACATGCTAACACCTACTGCCCAGTAATGAATTCTCCCTGAAGCTTTTTCCCTGTTCTTCTGTGTTAAAAATGCTGAAAGACTTAATATGCTTCCAAAGGATAACCTGTAACAGGTGAAGTTTTCTTCCCTGAGGCAAGTTCTGTGCTCAAAGCAAGATTTAATCCAATGTATTCATTCTAGTATTGCTCTGTAAAGGTTTGGTTCAATCTTCTCAAGTGAGACCCTTCTTTAACCAGTGGTTACTCTTTGCTCATACCTGTAGTAGGTCTTCTCCAATAAAACCAGGTCTTGTGGCTTGCAAGAAGATATATTTCTGATGGAGTATGATTATTCAGCATAGAAATTTGACATTCTGTGATAAACTTTGGCTCTTTAGACAAGTCCAGGTTGGTGAGAAGCTAGGCCTTGGCTTGCTAGCACGTGTGGGGCTGTGAGACTGTGTTAAAGTTCTGCCCACTTGTGGGTCTTACATAAGATTTCAGTCCTGCTTTTGGCTACTTTTTCTTCCACTGCCATGTAAAGCAAAGTTTTGCTTGCTGAGCATGAGTCTTAGACAAGAGTTTCACAGCTGTTGTTTCTGCTTCCTGTAGAATCTATTTTTGTAGAAGGTTGCCCTAAGTCTATTCATTGCCCAAATCAAGTATCTGCTGAGCTTGAAATTGTTGCAGAGGTAGCTGTGTCCATCAGTCTCTCTAATATGCCTTAATGGTTATGAACAATGATTTATTGTGAAAATGATTACTTTCCTGAGTCAGATGGAAAGCTGCTCCTGAAGCTGCTTTTGGAAGCAGCTTTACATTGTGCTCTTTCACTGCTAAGTATAGCTCTGAGTGTAAACAACAATTCAGATGACATAAGACTTTCAGCTTGTTTATTGTTCCTTTCAGGGAGGGGGGATAATGGAGAGAATTGAACATTTCCTGCTGGGATTAGCCACAGACTTGCTAAAAATCATTTGAGTGAGAAAAAGCCATTGAATGAGCTCTGCTGGTGAGGCTGTGCTGCCTCTGGCATTCCAGACCCTCCCCTCACCTAAATGAGCACCTCCAGTGCTGACTGGAAATGGAAACCTCTCATGTTCCTAATGTGAGTGGCTTTTCTGTCTCCAGCTGGCCTCAAAGATTGCACAGAATCACAAAGGTTGGAAGAGACCTCTAAGCTGTTCAAGTCCAGCCATCCCTAGCACTCCCATACCACTAACCCATGGCCCTAAGGAGAGCAGCTAAATGTTTCTGAAACCCCTCCAGGGATGGTGACTCCAGCACCTCCCTGGGCAGCNAGGACCTGGCACTTGGCCTTGGTGAAGCTCAGCCTGTGGATCCCTCTGCAGAGCCTCCCTACCCTCAAGCTTGTGATATTCCTGTAAATGGCTTTCAATTTTTATCAGCCGACAACCTCCAAACCATAATATTTTGTTGAATAATTGCCAGTCACCTCCTAGGAGGAAGGTGGTGACTGTCTTTTGGGTATGCAAAGGCAAAGAGTTGTTGTTTTGGCATCATGAATGGAGATGTTTTCTGCACAGGTGTGGAAGCATAGGTGGAGGGTGATGGTGGTAGTACTGCATTTAAATTGCCATGAAAATCATCACAGTATCCCAGTCTGTCAGGGGTTGGAAGGGCCCTAGAAAGATCATCTAGTGCAACCCCCCTGCCAGAGCAGGATCACCTAGACCAGCTCACACAGCAATGTGTCCAGGCAGCTCTGCAATGGCTCCAGACAAGGAGACTCCACAGCCTCCTGGGCAGCCTGGGCCAGTGCTCTGGCACCTGCACTGCAAACAAGTTCCTCCTCGTGTTAATACTAAACCTCCTGTGCTCCAACTTGCTCCCATTCCCTCTTGTCCTACCATTGGATGCCATGGAGCAGAGCCTGGCTCTCTCCTCCTGACACTCACCCTTCACATATTTCTAAGCATTGCTGAGGTCTCCTCTCAGTCTCCTCTTGTCCAGGCTGAAGAGACCCAGCTCTCTCAGCCTGTCCTCCTAGGGCACATGCTCCCCTCCTTTCAGGATCTTGCTGGCCCTGGGCTGGACTCTCTCCAGCAGCTCCCTAGCCTTCTGGAGCTGAGGGGCCCACAACTGGACACAGGATTCCAGGGGAGGCCTCCCCAGGGCACAGGAGAGGGGAGAAGAACCTCTCTGGCTCTGCTGGCCACGCTCCTCTTCATGCATCCTAGGATGCCATTGGCCTCTTGGCCACAAGGGCACATTGCTGCCTCATGGGCATCCTCCTAGCCACCAGCACTCCTAGAGCTTTTTCCCCAGGGCTCTTCTCTTCTCACAGTCACTTTGGTTTGCAGTCTCCTGGAAATCTTAAATACTGTGCTATTGTTTTTCATTGCATTTGGTCCTTGGTTCAAGGTTTGTATGGTGGTACCTGTTCCTCCTGGCTTCTGCTTGCAATGGAAGTATAGTAAATACTGATGATAGCAAAGTCATCTCTGCTGTTACTGACTGTAACACTCTTCAAGAGGGTGTGTTTTACTACATTTCCTACTGAGAATGAAGTTCCTGGGGTCAGGAAAAAGAGAAACTGGACTTGCAGTGAGGTGTGCAGCCTGATATTTGGAGTAGGACTGCAGCCAGAGTTGAGGAGAACCTTGGAGAAGATTGCATGACATTTATCACATCACTGGTATATAACTTAGATGTAGGAATGGAATATATTATGTTTGAAAGAGCATACTGTAGCATAAAAGATATTTTTTTATATATATATTATAGCCTTTTCCTCCTTTAAGGTCTACCTTAAAAGAAAGAATGCAATATCTAGTCAGAAATGTTTTCCCCTTTTCAGCAGTGATGCTCACATTTCTTTTGTCTGGGTGAAAAGGAAAGAAAAAATTAATTCAGAACCCAGCACCTGCTTACAGCATAAGCAGAAACATTAAATATTGATCCCAAATCCTGCCTTTTGAAAGATGCTGAAAGAAAATCTAATGTTTTCTTTCAAGCTACAAGGAGTGGGTTTTTTTTTTTCAGCAGTGTGTTCATTCAGCTCTGCAAACCAATTACTTATTCCCTGAGTAAAATTGACCAGCTCTGAACAGCTCTTGAGAATTTACCTGGGTAAATGGAAGCTTTGGAAATGCAACTGTAGCAGCTGCAAGATGTAGGAGCTGCTTTTGCCTTGGGGGGATCCTAAAAATAAGGGATGGTGATCCCTCTTTTCCCTCCTTGTTAGTTGTGATGAGTTGGAAGGTGCTCAGCTTGGGAGAGAACTTAGTTCATAGAATCATTGAACTGTTATGGTTGGAAAAGACTACTGAGATCATCCAGTGCAAGCATCCAGCCAGCACTGCCATGCTCACCACTGAACCATCTCCCCAAGCACCACAGCTCCATGGTTTTGGATCACTCCCAAGCATGGTGATTCTATCACCTCCCTGGGCAGCCTGGGCCAATGGCTCAGAACCCTCTGGGGAAAGAAATTCTTCCTAGTATCCAAGCTGAAACTGCCCTGGTGCAATTTGAAGCCATTTCCTCTTGTCCTATCACTTGTTAGCTAGGAGAAGAGACCAACCCCCACCTAGCCTCAGCCTCTTTCAGAGAGTTGGAGAGAGCTAAGGTCTCCCCTGAGCCTCCTCTTCTCCACACTAACCAACCCCAGTGCCCTCAGCTGCTCCTCACACTTGTGCTCTAGACCCTTCCCCAGCTTCCTTGCCCTTCTCTGGACACACTCCAGCACCTCAATGTCCTTCTGGGAGTGAGGGGCCCAGAACTGACTCCAGGATTTGAGGTATGGCCTTGCCAGTGCCCAGTCCAGGAGGACAATCCCTGCCCTAGTCCTGCTGGCTACACTAGTGCTGATCCAAGGCAGGATGCTGTTGGCCTTCTTGGCCATCTGGGCACACTGCTGGCTCCTCTTCAGCCTCTCTTAATCAACCCCTCCAGGTCCTTTTCCCCCAGGCAGCTTTGCAGCCACTCTGCCCCAAGCCTGGGGTGTTCATGGGGTTGTTGGGGCCCAAGTGCAGGACCCATGCACTTGGCCTTGTTGAACAAGTTCTAGCCTTGATGCTGGGGCATAACCCAGCAGAGGGAACTATGCAGAGCCCCAGTCTGAGCCTGCTGACTTTCCCTTGCCTTAATTAAAATACTTCTTGAGTTTTACTAATAGGACTAGTGAGTTGATGGAAAGGTGGTCTAGGATGGCTGGTTACTGCTTCTAGTGACCCCAGAGTGATCTGAGCACTTGGAGACTTTTTCCCTCTTCAGATGATTTTGTTCCTCTATTCAAGAGGAAAGGCAGAAAATGAAGGCATTAAAAATCCAGTTACCTTGCCTCTGTTTGAGAACTCAATAGTACAAGCAATTACATGGAACATCTTTTTTGGCTGTAAGGTGTGTGTTCAGCAAGATAGAATTCGCTGCAAACAGTGTGTGGGAAGGTGTCAGTTAAACACTTTATTCATTAATTTTTTCATTACTCATGGGGATGCTTAGGGGAGTTCATTTCTGTTCCCTTCCCTTGTGTTCACATAACTTTCAGGGATTAGGTAATTGTGTAGAAGAAGCTGCTTCTTACCTTCTCTCTGTAAGAATAAACGTGGACAAGTTCACCAGGAGCCATCAATGTGCTGTTGTGGCCAAGAAGGCCAATGGGCTCCTGGGGTTCATGAAGAAAAATGTGACCAGCAGATCAAGGGAGGTTCACCTCCTCTAGTCAGGCCACAGCTGGACTCCTGGCTCCAGTTCCAGGCTCCCCAGTTCAGGAGAGACAAGGAATTACTGCAGAGAGTCCAGCANCTGGAGGTGATGTTGGGCAAGCTGCTGGGGGTGAGCCTGCTGGAGCAGGGAGGTTGGACTTCATGATCCCCAGAGCTCCCTTCCAACCCCATCCATGCTGGGATTTGGGGATTCTGTGATACATGTATCTGAAAACCTCCCAGCAGAGAGGCTTTAACAAACGAGTAGGAAATCAGAAGAGTCATGAATGAACACTGTCAGCTTGAAATTGGTGAAGCTGTGACCTGATGCTGGAGTTGAGCCCTCTGCAAGTTCCTCTCCTCACCTCTGGGTTTGTCCTGTGCCTGCTCCAGCTGTTTGTGTGTGCAGAGGGATATCAGACTGATTTGATAGCAGATCCTGTCTTCCAAGACTTAACAACCCTTTCAGTAAAGAAATTCCTCCTGACATCCAATCTAAACCTCCCCTGGTGCAACTTGAGGCCATTTCCTCTTGTCCTCTCCCTGTTAACCCTGCAGAAGAGACCTACCCCCAGCTCACTGCAACCTCCTGTCAGGGAGTTGTAGAGAGAGCTAAGGTCTGCCCTGAGCCTCCTCTTCTCCACACTAACCAAGCCCAGTGCCCTCAGCTGCTCCTCAGCACACTTGTGCTCCAGAGCCCTCCCTAGCCTCCTTGCCCTTCTCTGCACACACTCCAATGCCTCTGGATCCTTATGGTGAGAGTTACTGTTCAGTGAAAATTATTCTTCTTCCTTAAATTCTTCATCACCTCAAGTTAGAAGACAATTGTAATGATTTCAGAATAGTGTTTCTTTGGAACACAGTTCAGCTCTACCCTAGACCTCTTGAGTGTTTTCATTTCTGTGTATTTCAGCCTGGGGGGTTGTACAGTGCAGATCCTCACAGAATTCTTCTCTCCAGGCAGAATTTCCTTCACTTTGCTCTGGGCAACACAATTTTCCACTATGCTAACTTCTGTTTTCCAGTGCTCTGTGATGTTAGCTGCCAGGAACATCAACTGATGCTCCTACCTGGAGGTGTACCTGGCTACCTGTCTGTGACCAGTGAGTTACTCTTCCTACTGCTTGAGCATCTCATGGGACAAGAGAAGAAATTCATTTTTCCTTCCTTCCTCTCAGCTTGGGCTTTTAAAATCATTCAGACTTCTCTGAGCTTGAGGAAAATAAAGATCATGTTAGACAATGTTTGCTTTCTGGTATTAGGCTTATGAAACTTTTACTAGCCATCCTTTCTACTGTCTCTAGCTAGTTGTCACTGGAGATAGAAGTCATTCTAATAGGAAATCAGTCTTTTTTTGGTCATACTAGGGAAGATTCTCTGGTTGCTACAGAAATACAGAATCACACAGAATCATTGAGGTTGGAAGAGACCTCTAAGCTCATCAAGTCCAACCATCCCTAGCACTGCCATACCACTAACCCATGGCCCTAAGGAGAGCAGCTAAATGTTTCTGAAACCCCTCCAGGGATGGTGACTCCAGCACCTCCCTGGGCAGCCTGGGACAACACTTAACAACCCTAATACCCTTGTGTTTGAGTTGGAGAAGGCAGATTTGGTCTTAGCTTATTGTCACTTAAGTGCTAGACTTTGCAAGTTCATTTTGATCACCTTTTTCTTAGGATCCCTCCTAAGTTCATGCCATGGAAGGGCTGTCTGGGGGCTTGGCTTTGCTCTGGAATCTCTTGCTTTGCTTTGGGTGTCTGAGCCCTGGTTTTGCAGACCCTACTCATGTAGCACTAAGAGTGGGTTGGTTTAGGGTGAGGAAGGAAAAGAGCTGGATTCTATGTGTTGTGCTGGGTTTTGTGTGTGTTCCTGAAATACTTTGGAGCATTCCTGTTTCTCTGTGGAGAAGAAAAGGAAACCTGGGCAGTATGAGTGATGCTAAATGAAATTCCCTTACTTAAAAATATTGAGGGGAGGGAGAGGAGGGTGAAATTAGCTCACCTTGAGAAAAATATGCCCTTTAAGAGCTTTTTGTGACTTGGTATGTTTTCTTTGTGCATATTTATTATTCATTGTCTTATTTCTCAGAATCCTTAAGGTTGGAAGAGACCTCTAAGCTCATCAAGTCCAACCATCCCTATCAGTACTGTTTGTGCACATGGATGGAATTCAGACAAGTGTGGGGTTTAAAATGTTGTAGATGACTTTTCTTTGCAAACCTGAGCCCTCTCTGAGCAATGCCTAATAAGCCTGGGGGATTAGATTCCTAAGGTATTTGCCTTTGAGCTTCCAGCTAGAAAGGCTAAAAAGGAAAAAAGGTCCAAGCTAATCTGCTTCTAGAGCAATAATAATCTCAGAGGTTTTTCTTGTGCAAATATACCACCCAACCCTTTGTTAGTGCCTGTTTTCAGCAGGTCCTGCTGCAGAGGGTTCAGAGAGTGTATTTTAATATTGCAATTATTGCCTTCAACTATTAACTGTTTTTTTGGACTTGTAACAGATTTGTTCTAAGCCTAAGCAGGCTGGTTTCTCTTTGAAATATCTTATTAGTGGGAAAAGTACAACAAGCCTTAGAAAAACAAGCTGAAATACAAAGAGAGAGACTGCAGGAGGTCAAGCAGGGTTAGACTAGCTGGCTTCTAACTGCTGAAGTAATGATGTTCTAAGTGTCTGTGTATTACTTTACAGGTCTGAAGGGGAGAGTTCAAGAAGCATCAGGTATGTGTTCATTGTGTCCTTTCTTATCTTGGTGTCTTTGTTGTGAGAAAATGTTTTAGAAGCACAACTTAAGAACATTAAATGGATTATTGTTAGTTTTTCTTTAAATGTAGCTTTTATAGGTTCTCCTTAGCATGCCATTTGTATTTTGGATAAAGGGTTTTCAACCCCTGGATGAGTTCAGTAATCCATAACATGATGTTTCCTGAACACTTGTGTCTACAGCATAGTTTGAGTCATACCTTGTTTGTAGTTATTTTCCAGTCAAAAATGTGTGCTCAGTGGTGGTTTGTATTGGCAGAGCTGGAAGCTGGAGGAGGAGGGGGGGCAATATCTGTGGTGGGGACAAGTCCATGTGCTTAGCAGCCTCCTCTCCTTTGCTTGACACCGAGAGCTTCATTGACTCATTGCCACAACACACATGATGGAATTGGAAGATTCAGATAATTTAAAGGATTTCATGTCATTATCAGATACTTTACTTGAAACCTCAAGGGTATTTTTTTAGGCCTGCCTCTTGGAGTGAGTCAACCTTGTAGAACTCAACCTCATGGAACTTGTGATGTAGAAGAGGTAGCAGTGAAATGTTGAAAGGCCAGAGTGACATCTGCAGGTATTGCACATCCACTAGATCATTGCTATAAGGTTGTCCTGGTTTGACCAGAAGCTAGGGTCAAAAGAACAATCTTTTGAGGAAAGGTCTCCAAGACCCCCCCCCCTCAATAAGACGGGGGCAGCAGTAAACAAAAAACAAAACCACTAGGCACGCAGACAGTGAATTTCTAAGAATAGCTTTATCTAAATTTAAATGGTACAACAGTATAAAGAGATAAGCAATAAAGAAAGATAAGGTGGTTAGTTCAAAGATGGCTTTCGGCCCTTTCTCCCTTTTAATTACCTCCTCCCTCCTTCCAATCAATCACCTCCCCTCCCCCTTACTATCATTCCGGGATGGGAGTTGTACAAATTACCGAAGGGATTTCAAAAATGCCAGAGGCCTTTTTTCTGTAAAGGGAGAAAAGCCGAGCCAAGGAAGCAGGAACAACAACCAGCAAGCAGGAACAGGAAACAGGAAGAGGAAATCTCACTTCTTCCCTTAAATACACAAAAATACATCATTCCTCCACTCAGTCCGTGATTTGCTGCTTTCCTGTCTCTCTTGAATGATGTCTCAGGGTTACAGCCCTCGACCCGCCCTGTACAGAGACACTGCGATGATGATTTACAACTGCGCCGGTGCGGGGTTTCGATGCTTTGTTATCAGTTCCTTGGCTCCTCCTGGCAAATTCTGTCGGGGGGGGGGGGGAAAGAGTTCAACTACTGAGTTCTTTCTTTTAAAGAAACAGTGTCCATATCCAAACTCAAAAGTTCAAAAGGGAACATAACGTACACTCTTAAATTTTTATCACTCCAGGACAAAGGTGAATGCCTTGCTCCTCAGAGAATGTGAGGTACAAACTATTGGCCGTGGGTTCACTGTAATACCCTATGGCTTGTTTGGGCAATTGTCAGGGCTTTGTATCTAAAGAAGATTGTATGTTATTTCTTCAAATAATACATAAACTCAAAGCCAGGACCTTCACTTGTAGAGTTAACAATCCAGTTGTTACCCCCAGGAATGCAGACTCTCCACAGAAAGAGGTGGAACTGCAGAATAATTATCAGCAAAGCAGGAGTCTGTAGGAAATGAAGTTGGTAGCAGCTAGTTCACTCTGTGGTAAGATGCCCCTGCATTATTCCTTGGGGTGTTTTTTTGGTGTGTTTTTGTTGTTTTTAGTATTTTTTACCTCCCAGTAGGGTTGCCAATATATCATAGTATAGCATCATCAGGGTTGGAAAGGACCTTCAAGATGATCAAATATGCTGGCAAGCTGTGGAAGGACTAGTGCTGATCAGCTGTGGCAAACTAAAAATATCTCCAGTGGCATGTATGACTTTCCAGAGCTCTAGCTGAAGTGATAATTCAGCCTCTTACAGTCATTCCTGCTTTGACCTGTGTAGTCTCCTGTGGGATTTGGTTGCTCGGATGGGAGGGGATGGATGTGTGTGGCATCACTGCTGCTGCACTCTTACCAGAGTTGACTTAGAATCATAGAATCATAGAATGGTTAGGGTTGGAAGGGACCTCTGGAGCTCATCTAGTCCAACCCCCCTGCAGTGGGCAGGGACATCCCCAACT
>VWZO01004416.1:59116-70685 GCA_013396975.1 Bucco capensis | reverse complement strand
AGCTCTTGCTCAGCATGGAGCAGCTCCCCTCTGGCTCTGCTCTGCTCCAGGCTCAGCAGCCCCAGTGCTCTCAGCCTTTCCTCCTGCCACAGATGCTCCAGTGCCCTCAGCATCTTCCTAGCCTCTGCTGGACTCTCTCCAGTAGCTCCTTGTCTCTTCTGAACTGGGGAGCCCAGAACTGGAGCCAGAACTCCAGCTATGGCCTCACCAGTGCAGGGTAGAGGTAGAGCTGAATGCAATGGATGTTTTTAACAGCTATGTTTTCTTTGATATAAAATGTTTATAATAAAGTTGTGGAAATGGAAAGAATGTCACCTGGGGATATATGTGGTTTAGTGGTGTGTGGGTGTTGGGTTGATGGTTGGACTTGATGATCTTAGAGGCCTTTTCCCACCTAAATAGTTCTACGATTCTATGTCTGTACTGTTGTAAAAAGCTGAGGGAAGAATTTGGAATGCCAAGGATGAAGTTGGAATTGCCTGTGCAGTTTAGGGGTGGTCCATGGAGCTGAAATGGCTTGAGGTAAGACAACTAGGCCAACATAAACAGGGAGAAGTATTTCCTTGCAGGTACCAATGTACCAAGCATTAGGTTTCCTCTGGGCTTGGAGGGACCTGAAGCTAGGAGCACTGTATCAGAGGAGGCTTCTCTTCCCATGGAGATTTCTCCAGAACTCCTCACAGGTGTGCTCTGTGTTTGTGGTTTTGTTTCTTTGCTGTTGTTATTTTCATTAAGAAACCCCCTCTCAGTCTAGTTGGGATAAGCTCTTGCTGTCAAAACTCTCAAGGATCCTGAAGGTGCTTAACTTGCTTTTGGCAGTCAGGGATGAACTTGACTGTGTGTGAAGGTTGAAGAGGATTTTTTAGGACAATGATTTTGAACCAATAAAGAGGTGTTTGTTGTCATCCTGCTGCAAGGCACAGAACTGTGTATGATCTGAAAACCTTTTGTCATTGGTAGGGAAGGCAGGGTGGTGTTGGGAATCTAGGACAAAAAAGAGGTGGCAAAGCCAGTGTTAAGGACAAGAGTACAAGCTGTTCCAGGATTTCCTTAGGGCAGGAACAGGAGCAAGGATTCCAGTGTTCTTTCCAATGTATTTCTTTGTCCCTGAACTTGTAGGTGAATCCAAACAGAAAGCTAATTACAAATTACTTGAAGATTTTTGTCCTGCCATGGAGTACTAGGACTGTCCTGTCCTGGAGTTTCTATGGTTCTGCTGAGATTGGACTGATCACTTAATTTAACCAAGTGATTAACTTAAGACCATAGCAAGCAGAAAAGCTGATTGGACAGACCAGGAGATGGTGAATTGCAAAGAATAGGTGAACCCTGATTTTTATGTGTGTGCACGTGCACTAAAGGAATATCAAAACTATGTATCCAGACGAGTTATTTTATTGGACTAATATTTGGAAAGAAGATAGCCACAGGATATTAGAATTCTATTATCTTGCTATCCATAGTAATGAAGATAACTTGGACTTAAAATAAAGAATAAGTAGAGCATGGAATAGTACAAGGTGTCCATAGTGAGGAGTTAGGAAAGGAGGACTCTGTTCGTGAAGCAGCATAGCTCCAAACAGAGCCTGCTGTGGGATGTCTGTTGTAGAGCAGTAAGCTCCTGTGCATAAATTAACCCACCCCACTCCTACCCCATCATCCATCTCCCCAGCTCTCCATTCTCCACTGCTTCTCCTCTGTCCTGCTTTTGGCACCTCGCTGAAACCATGACTGGGCAGAGAGATGTCTGTGAGAAGCAATGGAGAGAGATCACAGAANCTATTCCAGAGCCCAATCACCCTCTGCGTGAGGAAGTGCTTCCTAATGTCCAGTCTAACCCTCCCCTGCTGCAGCTTCAAGCCATGGCCTCTTGTCCTGTCACTAGCTGCCATGGAGAAGAGCCCAACCCCTACCTGACTACAACTTCCCTTCAGGTAGTTGTAGAGGGCGATAAGGTCACCCCTGAGTCTCCTCTTCTTCAGGCTGAACAGTCCCAGTTGCCTCAGCCTTTCCTCATATGGCTTCCCCTCCAGCCCCTTCACCAGTCTTGTTGCTATCCTCTGGACCCTCTCCAGGAGAGGTTCAGGTTGGATATTAGGAAGAATTTCTTCCCCCAGAGGGTTCTCAGCCATTGGCCCAGGCTGCCTATGGAGGTGGTGGAATCTCCATCCCTGGAAGTGTTCCAGAAACATGGAGCTGTGGTGCTTGGGGCCATGGTTCAGTGATGAGCATGGCAGTGCTGGCTGGATGCTTGGACTGGATGATCTCTTGGTCTTTTCCAACCATGATGAGTCTGTGATTCTAAGATCCCCTCTGGCTCTGCTCCTCTCCAGGCTGAGCAGTCCCAGGGCTCTCAGCCTTTCCTCTTTACAGAGGTATTTCAGTCCCCTCAGCATCTTGGTAGCTTCTACTGGGCTGTGACCCAATTCTGGGAGTATCAGTTACCTTAACACTGCATTAGGAATAGGTCATGGAGGCTCACTGAGTGCAAGGAGAAGGGAAAGGCCAAGTGGGACCTGTGATCTAAGGCAGCAGCAGTTCAATTGCAGTCTCTCCTTTCAGCCTCTCCTACAGAATGTGACTGAGAAGCCAATCAGTTGCAAACAGTAATTAAAAAGAAGTGACAGTGACTTCAAATAGCTTCCTAAGTGCCATTTTCTGTACAAAATAATGACAAATACCTTGAGATGAGAGAAGCCTTAGTGCATTTTAATATCTTGATAATGAATAAATCATCTCCTTTGTGAAGTTAATGAAAGCAGATCTGCTGTGAGAGATGACAGTGTGGTTAATATTTAGGAACTCCTTTCTGAAGTGCATCCCTCTACAGGCTTGACCAAATAGTCTCAGAGGATCTGTGAATTTAATGCATCGAGCAATCTTACTACAGAGGAAAGGAGGTTGGAGTGAGCTGGGGGTAGGTCTCTTCTCCTGGGTTAACAGGGAGAGGATGAGAGGAAATGGCTTCAAGTTGCAGCAGGGGAGGTTTAGATTGGATATAAGGAGGAATTTCTTCCCTGCAAGGGTTGTTCAGTCTTGTCCCAGGCTGCCCAGGGAGGTGCTGGAGTCACCATCCCTGGAGGGGTTTCAGAAACATTTAGCTGCTCTCCTTAGAGCCATGGGTTAGTGGTATGGGAGTGCTAGGTATGGTTGGGCTTGATGATCGTGGAGGTCTCTTCCAACCTTCATGATTCTGTGAGTCTGTGAGAAACAGTCTGTCTCCAAATATTTACTAAACCCCATTGAAGTCACATTCTCCTGTCTAGCCTTCTTCTTCAACCACTGTTGGTCTGCAGAGTTATAAATACTGAAAGCCAGCATGGATTTAAGAATATTTGTCATTGAAATAAGGGCAAGTACTCCAAAATCAGAGCAAAATTCTGCTTTTGTAGAGGCTTTTGTCTGTTCTGCTGACAGTAAGTGGGTATTTTGATATGTCAGGTGACAAGATAAACACAGCACAGTTTGCTGTTGCTGCTTTTTATAGTCTCCTAATGGATGTTCTTCACCCTTAAAAAGGCACTGTGCAGCCAAACCTCATTCATTGGGATTTCTTCATTTCAGCTGGCATGTAAACAACTGCAGGAATTGTCTAACCCATCTAGAGGCTGATAAAAACCAAGCCCAAGTTTATTTTCTTTGAAATACTGTATTCTTTCTGGTCTTCTTTTTCCTGGTGGCTTCTTAGGTGTAACCATAAGGGGACTTTCCAGTACTTAAAGGGAACTTCCAAGCAGGCTGCAGAGGGCCTGTTTGCAAAGGCCTGCAGGGAAAGGACAAGGGGCAATGGTTTTAAACTGGAGAGGAGTAGATTTAAACTGGCCATTAGAAAGAAGTTGCTCCCCACGAGGGTGGTGGAACACTGGACCAGGTTGCCCAGGGAGGTGGTTGAGTTGCCATCCCTGGAGGCATTGCAGGTGAGGCTTGCCAGGGCTCTGGGCAAGCTGCTCTAGTTGGGGATGTCCCTGCCCAGTGCAGGGGGGTTGGACTAGATGAGCTCCAGAGGTCCCTTCCAACCCTAACCATTCTATGATTCTATGATTCTAAGTGAAGCATTGCCCAAGTGGCTCTAGCACTGCAGGCCCCAGCTCAAGTGGCCATTGCTGTCCACAGCCAGCAGTCACATTCCAACCCAAGAGGACATGCAGGAGAAAGAGTGTGGCTGTGATTTTCTTAGGGACCCTCAAAACCAACCCTAGGATCCCCCTGGGAACACCTAGAAGTCTGCAGTTCTAGCTGAGTTGAATCTATGTAACATGGACATGTTATTGCCTTACAGAGACAATTGCTGTGTGAAACATAGCCATGCTTCTGAGGTCTAGCAGAATGATTTACCCAGGAGTACTGTTTTGAGAAGCTTTATTTCTTTTGTGACTTGGCTTCAGGTCATATGTTCATATGGCTTTGAGGGTTCTGGAAACCCATCTCAGAGCTCTGCAACTTCAGTGCTTCTGGCAGGGAAAAGATCTTTGCTGTCCACTGCCTGATTTACTTCTGCTCTTCATGCTCCAGATGCTCCTTTTCTAGCTCTTTCCCATGCCTTCAGTGTCACCTCTGGGAAGGGAGCAATTAATCTGGTGTGGCTTCAGTGCCTGGCCACTAATTGGCATTTCACAGTGCTGTCATAAGACATAATGGCAACTCGGATCCACTTGCCTAATGATATTAAAATACCTGAAGTCCCTTCCAGCATGCCAACTCTCATTTTCAGAGTGCTACTGGAACAGAGGTTCCTCCCAGGTTATCAAGGATTGAGAGGTAATCATGGCTTTAGGAGTTTCTTCTGGTCTCCTACATTGGTTATCTCCTTTTGCTGGGGATCAGCTTTCCAGGGTGTGATAAACAACAGGAAGGGAGAATGTCAGCAAGTTTGGTGATGGCCACAGATGGGAGAGGAGGGCAGGGAGTGATATAGAGTCAGAGAGTTGTGATGGTTGGAAAAGAGATCACTGAGTCCAAGCATCCAGCCAGCACTGCCATGCTCACCACTGAACCATGGCCCCAAGCACCACAGCTACATGCTTTTGGAACTCTTCCAGGGATGGAGATTCCATCACCTCCCTGGGCAGCCTGGGCCAATGGCTGAGAACCCTCTGGGGGAAGGAATTCTTCCTAATATCCAACCTGAACCTCCCCTGGTGCAACTTGAGGCCATTTCCTCTTGTCCTCTCACTTGTTGTTTGGGAAAAGAGATTGACTCTCACCTCACTGCAGCCTCCTGTCAGGGAGTTGCAGAGAGAGCTAAGGTCTCCCCTGAGCCTCCTCTTCTCCACACTAACCAACCCCAGTGCTCTCAGCTGCTCCTAGAGGACAACACTTGTGCTCTAGACCCTTCACCAACTTAGTTGCCCTTCTCTGGACACACTCCAGCACCTCAGTGTCATTGGAGTGAGGGAAGCAAAACTGAATCATAGAATAGAATCCTAGAACTGTTTAGGTTGAAAAAGACCTTTAAGGTGATAGTCCAGTCATTCCCCTCCCTTTCTCTTTGACTAGGAGGTATGATGTTGGAATGAAGGGGTTTCTTCTCCATGGAAGGCTGAGGGCTTTCTGCAGCTGAGATGAATGAAATAGGATTGCTGTAAGCTCTTTATTATTTGTTGGCCTATATCTGACACTGGCTGATTGCTTGTGGTGCAGTTTGCCACGTGGTTGGGTTTATGCAAAGGAAAAAAAAAACCCAAACACCAAAAAAATAGAAACAAGTTCCCAATAAATAGAACTGAAACTATTTTTAGAAGCTTCCTGCTGGCAGCCCCTCATCAAATAAGGAAGAGTGTGTTCTGTCAACACCTTCTGATGAATAATGAAACAATGTGGGCTCTGGTGGTCTGGGAAGGGAAGTCTTAGCCAAACACTTGAATCTGTGCCTGTTTCTGCAGGCTTGATTTTGTGTCATAGTTGCTAATGAACTTCTCAGGCTGACAGGCATGATGTGTTGGAGGTTTAGGGCAAATATGAACAACTTAATGTTCAGAACTTCTGAAATGTACATTGCTTGCTGGTGATGCTCTACTCAGGGCTATGGGTTAGTGGTATGGCAGTGCTAGGGATGGTTGGACTTGATGAGCTTCGAGGTCTCTTCCAACCTTCATGATTCTGTGATCTGTTTCCTCAAGCCCAGAGCTGCATTGATGGTGTTTGTAAATCATTTCTAAGAAGGAGAAATCTCCTGTTCTGATTTTTCACTAAGTAACTGAGAAATCCTTGTTGTGGAAAGGCTTTTGCAGAGCTCTGCAGGGTCTGTTTTGGAAAACCTACATAAAGAAGTATAGTGCCAGGAATTGGAGCCTGGGGGCTGGAAGCAGCCCTAGGAGTTGAGGTATCCCAGGGTAAAATGTCTTCAGGTGAGGTTGCAACAGGCAGCCTTGGAAACAAGCATATTGGTAACTGATAGCAGAGAAGACTCCATAGCCTTTCAGTCAAGGCTTGTCAATGCCATGGAGCAAAAAGGATTTAGTCACATAGAATCACTTTGCTTGGAAGAGACCTTTAAGCTCATCAAGTCCAACCATTAACCAGCACTGCCAGGTCTCCACAAAGTGTGATACCACAAGTCTTCCACTTTAGTAGCCAAAGTAATCCATGAAATACTGCCTAACTCTCTTTGGATGTAATTTTTACAGCACTGCTGAGAACTTGCAGAAATGAGGTGAGGGATAGAGGGAGAGAAGTGGAACTGGGCCAAGCATCTCCTCCTGCTTCACAAGATGTATTCTGAAGACTTAGTGTAGGGTTTCATTTCCTTAGGCTTCTGAGAAATCCAAGAACATACTGAAATATTTGAGGGATCTGGGGACTGATTTGCCCAAAGAAGTGTGGATTCACACTGGGATGACTCCACAGACAGATCTGAGGTGGCCCTTTTTATAGCAGCCCCAACATGACAGTTGTTCTTCAAAGGAAGTGTCTGAAGAGTGAAACAGAGCTGCTGCACCCCATCAGGAATAAAGGAGGGTGGCTTCAATTTTGTCTCCTTTTTGAGCCTCTAAAAATATGTTATCAAAGCTGTCAGCTCTGCAGGAAGCCTGCTCTGGAAAATTGGTTAAATCCTGGCAGATGTCAGAGTTCAAGCTGCAGAGCTGAAAGTCAAGTGGCAGAGCTGAGTGCTTGGGCAGTGCAGTGGGGAAACAGGAGAGCTCCTACCACAAAACAGCCACTCAAAAGTTTTCCTGCACTGGCTTAAAATAAAAGGGGGCTCAGACTTCAGATGAGTTGCTGGCTGAAGTGTTTAAAAAGCATTATTTGATTTGAAACTTATGTTTGCAAGGGCAGGAGAGAGCAGTGAGGTGAAAACATTAGGATTAAGATAGATGGAACAGAAAGTAGAACTGTTAGCCCTTCCTGAGCTAGAAGGTCATAGGATCACAGCTTGGTTTGTGCTGGAAAGGACATTTAAATGTCTCCTCTGTACCTGCTCCACCAGGTCCATGTCTGTGNCCCTCTGGATGTGACCATCCAACAGTTCACCCATCAAATCCATTGCTCTCCAGTTGAGAGAGAAGGATGTTGGGGAGGACCAAGTTAAAGGCTTAGAGACAACATCCATAGCTTATCCCTTGTCCACTGATGTGGTCACTCAATCCTAGAATGCCACTAGGTTGGTCAGGCAGGACTTGCCCTTGGTTAAACCATGCTGGCTACCTTGGATGTATCTGCAACACTGAGCTCAGCTTCTGGTGACCAAAGTGTCAAACTGGAGTAAGCCTCTAGAGGCCTGTGACAAAATCCTCTGTGCAAGCTACATGCTTTTTTGAGCTTCAAGTTGCACCAGGGGAGGTTTAGATTAGATATAAGGAGGAATTTCTTTATTGAAAGGGTTGTTAAGTCTTGGAATAGTCTGCTCAGGGAGGTGGTGGAGTCACATAGATGCTCTGCTTATCCAAGCAGCATCCCTGCACTGAGCATCTCTCTTCTGCCCTGCCAAAGCATCCTGCTCCCTCCTTCCCATTGAGGTCACACAGAGCACCTCAGGGAGGTGAAACATGAAGCTCTTGTCCTTCAAAGGACAATGGAATGTAGGATTTACTCAATGAAATGTTGGATTTATTTTTGTTTTCCTACTTTGGCTTTCAATTCATGTTTTATTTTCTTGGAGGAGCCAGCAAAAAAGGAGGAAAACCAAGGAGCTGAGGTGACTTTGCAAAGTGCATCCTGCAGAAAGCACTGGTGTAAGAGCTGGCAGTGGTGCAGGTCAGTCCCCATGGAGCAATTCAGTTGACAGTAAGGTTTGTAGGAGATTTTTTTCATTGACTTGGTGGAGACTAGAGGAGGCTTCTAAATTATGCATGAGCAGTCTGCTGCCTGCCTTGGCACCAGTGATTTTTCACCTAGTGAAGAGAGAAGGGATGTTTTTTAAGGCTATGATTGCAGTTTGCAGCCAGGCACAAATGGCTTCTCCCTTTTGCTAGAGCATGCATGCTTCCTTCAGGCCATTAAAGTTTGATAAGCCCTGATGTGAGATTTATACATGACTAAGGGTTGGGCATCCATGGTAGACATGCTTTCTGATGGGAAATGGTTCTTCAGCTCCACAGTTGTCTCTTAATGCCTGGTGCTTGGGAAGGCAGCAGTACTCTACTCGCACTGGTACATGTTCTTTCTTCTGCTCAGGGTTGGCTCACCTATGGCTGAGGATGCCCAATCTCTCACCCCAGAATCCCAGCATGGTTGGGGTTGGAAGGCACCTCTGGGAATCATCCAGTCCAACCCCCCTGCTCCAGCAGGCTCACCCCCAGCATCTTGCCCAGCATCACCTCCAGGTGCCTTTGCAATCTCTCCACACAAGGAGACTCCACAAGCTCTCTGGGCAGCCTGGGCCAGGGCTCTGCACCCTCACACCAAACAAGTTTTGCTCATAACAGATCTTATAACTGGAATTTGTTCCCTGAGGATGGTCACCAGATGTTGTGGTAATAAGAAAGGAAATGGTGCCAGCTGAAAACCATGGGGGTGGTGATGCTGACCTGCAGCTCCAGGATGGCATGTTTTTGCAGTAGGGAATGTCTCTGAGGAGAAGCAGAGGGGAGGGGGAGAGTTTTCTGACACTGTGCTGAGATCTAGAAGTAAAAATTACCATTAACAGAGTTCATCTCCAACATGGACTCTGCTAAACGCAGCTAACAACAGGAGATAGGTGCAGGCCCCAGGAGCTGAGTAGCATATGGCTGGAGATCCAGCACTAGGAGCAGTAATAAAATATGTATATTTCCAAAAAAGGCAGGGTGNCTGCTCTCCTTAGGGCCATGGGTTAGTGGCATGGGAGTGCTAGGGATGGTTGGGCTTGATGAGCTTAGAGGTCTGTTCCAGCCTTATTGATTTTGTGACTAGAAAATATGTCAGCTATATGATTATTTATATCATCTCTCTAAAGAGACACAAGTTGATTGCAGCCACTGTTGCTTTTATACCCCTGCTGCTTGTTCCCTACTCTGCTCCAAATGATGATTATAAAGTAGAGCTCTTGAAATTACACCATTTTTGTTCTGTGAGTCATCACTTTTTTGTACTGAATCCCATTCAAATATTTGCTCTCTTTGCCTGATACTTGATTCTGAAAAGTTCAATTGTCTTGAAAACAACCTAAGTACATATTTAAGGAAAACAGTCTGTACTTCAGGGTTAACATCTAAGCTGCTGCAGCACTGTGTCTTCAGAAGGAGAGCAGCTCTGTGTAGTTAAAGCAGGAAGAAAAATGTTCCCCTGAGCATGAAGCCAGTGGTGTTGAATGGTGGAACCAGTGCAATGGTTTTCTTAAATGAACCATGGTATTCTGAGATATAGTTAGATATAAGGAGGAGTTTCTTCCCTGCAAGGGTTGTTAAGTGTTGTCCCAGGCTGCCCAGGGAGGTGCTGGAGTCACCATCCCTGGAGGGGTTTCAGAAACATTTAGCTGCTCTCCTTAGGGCCATGGGTTAGTGGTATGGGAGTGCTAGGGATGGTTGGACTTGATGAGCTTAGAGGTCTCTTCCAACCTTCATGATTCTGTGAGCTCTTTCCACATATAGCTCTTCCAACATTCAGATGTGCTCAGGACCATGAAGAGTTGAGCTCAGGGCTGCTGAAGTGTTGTGAGGAGCACTGGGAATGCATCATTTTGGGATCACAGGGGTTTGGAGTGATGGAGTCCTTTTGCTTTGCTCTGTGCACTATCACTGAAATAGGAGTTTTGAAGCTGAAAAACAGAGCAGACAAAACCCCCCTAGTGATCAAAGCTCTGACAACTTCTTAGATCACACTGTGCAAAACCCTTTAATACTGGGTAGGGTGATTTTAGGATGAAGAACATCATTTATGGTTTAGAACTATAAAGAACATTTATTAAAGAACATTAAAGAGCCTTTATTCATGGTTTAGTGGTACAGTAGTGCTAGGTATGGTTGGACTTGATCTTAGAGGTCTCTTCCAACCTTTGTGATTCTGTGATTTAGGTATCAGACTCTGGCAAGATAAGAGAAGCATCTTTGACTGAGTTGTTGGCTGATTGCAAATAGATTGGAGATGCTACATTTATATATGCATTTCTTTTTCTGCACAACTGTAGTTGTGTGTAGCTCTTGTTCAGCATCACATAAGCTTATCTGCCAGCTTCTTGGGATGGGGATTATTAGCTTTGCAGTAAACTGAAACGTTGCTGGAAGGACTCTTCCTCTCCCCCATCTCTCCCTAAAGGCAAAACAAAGGAAAAAAACCCATTTTCTGAAGTTTTTTTGCTGTTGTGAGATATAGATTAAAATAATAATGTTCATTTTCTGTGTCTATCTCTATATATCAGTGAAATTTTCCCAAGTATGTGTCCTGTTCAGCATTCAGACATACTTGAAGTAGAAGAAAAGGGAAAGTGCAAGTTTGGCTCCTGGGAAATATTCTAGGTGTTGTTGGGGCAAACTGCATTCTTGTCATGTCTCTGTCATATCTTCCTGGCTTTCCTCCCAGCCACCTGATCCCTGTGAAGCAGCTTGTGTGGATAGTCTATCACTGCCTTCCCAAGCATTCCTCCTGCTCACCTCAGTGGTCTGTAGTGCTGTGGAGTTTAAGGCTTCCCATGGAGAAATGATCCTGTATGGAGGCAAAATAGTTTTTCTTAGTGAAAGGAGAGAGTCTCATTGAGCCACAGGAGTGACCAGATAAAAGGAGATGATGTTACTCTGGAATCATGCCGTGCTGTCAGGGAGGGATGGAGCCTGTGAACTTGCATGGCCGTAGGGAACTAAAGAAGTGTGTGTTGGGCTTGAATGCTATTGCTGAGTTAGAGCTTTCTGCTGCTTCCACTGAAAATTCCTGAGCCACCAGGAACAGAATATCCTAGAGCTGTATAATCTCCTGAGTTGGAAGGGACCCACAAGGATCATTGAGTCCAACTCCTATCTCTGCACAGGACAGCTCCAAAAATCACAGCATGTGTCTGAGGGTCTTGTCCAGATGCTTCTGGAATGCTGGCAGGCTTGGTGCTGCCCTGGGGAGCCTGTGCCAGTGCTCAGCCACACTCTGGGGGAACAATCTCTTCCTAATACCCAACCCAACCCTCCCCTGGCACAGCTCCATGCCATTCCCTCAGCTCCTGGCACTG
>VWZO01004416.1:15518-41838 GCA_013396975.1 Bucco capensis | reverse complement strand
CAGAGCACTGGCCCAGGCTGCCCAGGAGGCTGTGGAGTCTCCTTGTCTGGAGCCATTGCAGAGCTGCCTGGACACATTGCTGTGTGAGCTGGTCTAGGTGCTCCTGCTCTGGCAGGGGGGTTGCACTAGATGATCTTTCTAGGGCCCTTCCAACCCCTGACATACTGGGATACTGTGAGACTGTGATACTGTAATTTCAGTTCATGCTGCTGTTAAAAGAAATAAAACCAGCCTGCCTGACAAAATCACCTTCTCTTCATGTCTAGCCTGTTCTGCCTATAAGGAAAAGACAACATAAAGGTTGATTTCATAGCATCATAGAAAGGTTGGGCTTGGAAGGGACCTTTCAAGGTCATCTAGTCCAACCCCCTGCACTCAGCAGGGACATCTGCAACTAGAGCAGGTTGCTCAGCCCCAGACAACCTGACCTGGAATGGTTGCAGGGATGGGACATCTCCCACCTCTCTGGGCAACCTGGACAAGGCTCTCACCACCCTTTGCAGAGCTTAACCATGAACTGGACCTACACTACAGCTATTGAGATCCAGCAGTTGTTCCAGGTCCATACTGGACCTGCGCAACCCCAAAGTTCAGACAGTTCCCTTTGGAGCTCATGCTGCTGGTCCTGATTTAAAGGAGAAGGTTTTTCACTGGGTTTGGGTTTTCTTTATTTACTGCTGGAATTCTAGAGTTTTATGTAGTTTGAAGATATTTTTGTCTTGAAACCTGAAAACAAGGCCTGAATTTCCAAATGGCTTCATAAAATACTTGAGTAGTTTTCCTTCATATCCTCAGTGCTTTAGCTCCTGGTGTTTTCAAGTGGAAGTTTCCAAACTGACTGAAAAGTTTCCCAACCATAGTTAATAAAAACCATCAGGCAGATCTTGCTGTTTCTAAAGCATCATTTTCAGATACCTATGAATGTTTCTGGTGTCTGACAAATGGGGAGAGGGAATGAATGTGCTTCATTCAGCTCCAGACCTTGAGGAGCTGATAGGACTTCTTGCTCTGCTTTAAAAGGAGTTCTGTTTGGAAGCAGACACCATTGATCATTCCTTCAAGGAAGAACAATTTCCCTGTGTTTCTCTGAGCCTCAAGCTCTCAGCAGGGCAGAGTGAAGTGCTGGGATAGAGCCAGTCCTGGCCTGGGATAACAACACTTCCAGAGTGTTTTGCATCAGGTTAACTAATATTTGGGTGTGGATACTCTTGTCATGTGGACTTCTGGTCATCTGAGCAGAAGAAGCAATGAAGAGCTTCCTTGCTGGGTCAATTTTGTCCATTTATTTGGTGTAGGGGGGAAGTTAAAATGTCATTATTCTGGAGAGCTCTACTACTGGCTGGAAATGAGCAAAAATCAAACTGAGTCATGCTCTCAGAGCTTCCTTTTGGATTATTTGCTTGTGATTTTTCCTAACAGCATTACTATTTAGTCCTGCTTGCACACAGTTTCTTTTTTTTCTGGATATCTTGAGCAAAGGGAATGGAGGATGAAATCTTTCCAAAGCCAGACATTGCCCTCTCCTGGATTCTCCATGAATAATACACTGTCAGCAGCCTCAGCTTTAACAGACATTTAGCTGCTCTCAGGGCCATGGGTTAGTGGTATGGCAGTGCTAGGTATGGTTGGGCTTGATGAGCTTAGAGGTCTCTTCCAACCTTACTGATTCTGTGTGACTCCTCCCAAGGGCTATTTATAATGGAGTGGTGCTTCAAGTAACATTGTATTTGAGCCTAAACCAATCTGTTCCTCTGCCTCCTTTCAGCAGATGCTTCGTGTAAGAGAAGAGTCAACTTGTAAAGAGTTTAATAAGATACTTTGGATCCTGAAGCATATGTGCACTATAAATAACCTCCAGTTAATCAGGCTGGGCTTTAAATCTTCATCTTTGGAGGTTTTGCTGAATATCTACCTTTAGGGTTTAGAATGACTAGTGGAGTCAAATGTTTGGTGGGAAGATGAGCCTGACCCTCCTGAGAAGCTACATCTAGTTAATTCACTATCTCCAGCACCAGTTACACAAGTTTCTTCTGATGTAATGTGAGTTCACTGGTTTGCTTTATTTTGAGTTGAAAATATTTAACATTTTCAGAATTCCTGTTACGTAGTGAAAAGTAAGTGCTGGTAGAAGCCTCCAGGGTTGGTTAGTGTGGAGAAGAGGAGGCTCAGGGCAGACCTTAGCTCTCTCTGCAACTCCCTGACAGGAGGTTGCAGTGAGCTGGGGGTAGGGCTCTTCTCCAGGGTTAACAGGGAGAGGACAGAGGAAATGGCCTCAAGTTGCACCAGGGAAGGTTTAGATTGGATGTAAGGAGAAATTTCTTCCCTGCAAGGGTTGTTAAGTGTTGTTCCAGGCTACCTAGGGAGGTGCTGGAGTCACCATCCCTGAAGGGGTTTCAGAAACATTTTGCTGCTCTCCTTAGGGCCATGGGTTAGTGGTATGGAGTGCTAGGGATGGTTGGACTTGATGAGCTTAGAGGTCTCTTCCAACCTTAATGATTCTGTGTTAGGACAAAATGCTTCCAGGGCTGATCTTGTGCCAAGCAGCAGGAGAAAGGAGGGTGGGAGTCAAGTGGAAGAAACAAAGGAACAAACTGATTCATAACAACTTTTCTAATTTTGTGACCACCCAAAAGAGCCATATTTCTGCTGGAAACATCACTGAAGATATTGTGAGACAGTCTTTGTTCTGGGTATCTCCAAGCATTGAGTATGGGTCAGTATCTGGGTAGGGGATGTCCTGGGACTCTTAACACTTGATGGGGGGGAGGGCAGTGTCTCCACACCTTAGCAGGACAAGGTATGTTTAACTTTGCATCCTAACAGGATGAAGTAGTACAGCAGGAAAGCTTTTATGGGTATCTTCTTGATTGCAGACCTCTCTCCTTGCAGCAGGCATCTGCAGGGACTGCACTTCCTAAAGGCAGGATCTTTGGAACTAGCCAGTCACCCTGCAGTGTTCATCATAGAATCATTATGGTTGGAAAAGACCTTTAATACTATCCAGTCCAAATATCCACCCAACACTGCCATGCTCACCACTAGCCCATGGCCCCTAGCACCACAGCTACACAGTTTCAACACTTCCAGGGATGGTGATTCCCCCACCTCCCTGGGCAGCCTGGGACAATGGCTCAGAACCCTCTAGGGGAAGAAATTCTTCCTAATAGCCAAGCTGAACCTTCCCTGGTGCAACTTAAGGCCATTTTCTCTCATTTTATCACTTGTTCCTTGGGACAAAAGACCTATCCCCATCTCTCTCCAACCTCCTGTCAGGGAGTTGTAGAGAGAGCTAAGGTCTCCCCTGAGCCTCCTCTTCTCCACACTAACCAACCCCAGTGCCCTCAGCTGCTCCTCAACACTTGTGCTCTAGACCCTTCACCACCTTCCTTGCCCTTCTCTGGACACACTCCAGCACCTCAATGTCCTTCTTGGAGTGAGGGGCCCAAAACTGACCCCAGGATTCAAGGTGTGGCCTCCCCAGTGCCCAGTCCAGGAGGACAATCCCTGCCCTAGTCCTGCTGCCACACTAGTGCTGATCCAAGCCAGGATGCTGTTGGCCTTCTAGGCTACCTGGGCACACTGCTGGCTCCTCTTCAGCCACTTTTGACCAACACCACCTGGTCCTTTTCTGCCAAATAGCTTTCCAGCCACTCCATCCCAAGCTTATAACACTGCATGGTGTTGCTGTGACCCAAGTGCAGCTCCTGGCACTTGGCCTTGTTCAACCTCATCCCACTGACCTCAGCAATCCATCCAGCCTGGCTGGATCATACTACATTTCTCTGTATCTAGGGAATCATTCATCCATTATGCTAGCTTGTCTCACAGTATTCTTTGATTTCTAACACCTCTTTCCACCCATGGGGTGACAGGTTTTCATTAAGCCTTTCTAGCAAGGATCACAGTGAAGGTTCCCTTCATCCTATGGCTTGAGTAAGCTATTGCAACTGCACACTTGCCCTTCAGTCTTGTCTCCAGCCTGAGAGGTTAAAATGATCTGGCAAATTAGATCAATACTTAGGATGTGGACACTTTGTGTTTGTCTGGTTTGGGTTGTGTTTGGTTGGTTAGGTTGGGGGGTTTTTTATGTGTGTGTGTGATTTTTATGTATGTGGGTGTTTCTTGTTTTGTTTTGTTGTTTTTTTCTTTTTGTTTGGTTGGGAGGGTTGGTTTGTGTGTATTTTTTGTTAATGTGGGGTCTTTTTTGGTTTTGGTCAGTTGATTTTGGTTTTATTTAGCAAAATGCTTTGTAATGCCACTCAGGGAAATGCTGCATTCCTGTCAGTGTTATAAATCAGTCTGGGCAGTGAAGGAAGGAGAAGCTCAGAGCTCAAGTTCACTTCTCACTCTTTTCTCTCTGATGATACATTTAGCTTTTGTCCATACCTATGCACCTTTCCTGCCTCTGATGAAGGTAGAGTGGAGGTTGATCCTAAAATGGCTGTGATGTTAATACATTATATCACCAGAACAAAGCTTCTGTCTGATAACTGAGTGAGAGTAATGAAAAATAGTGACAATTCTTTTTATCTTAAAGCCTTCTAAATGCACATCAGGAGATGTGGCTGTGAGGAAGGAGAACCACGTCCTCCTTTATTAATCAGTACTAGTGAATGAGTTTTCTGTTGTGAGTGTGGATTCAGATGCAATTAGTGCAATCCTGGTGCTGGCTGAGCTGCAACTGTGTGCACTGACTTCCTAAGGAGCATTTTGTTTCCAAAAGGCAACTTCCATTAGTCAGTGACTCAAGCTTCTATAAATATGCCTTCAATGAGGCAGACTAGTGCCATATTGTATCAGTGTCTGAATAACAAGAGCAAGTGAGAACTGAGTCACTGCAGTGACTCATCTCATGTTAGACCTGGCGTTACGCTCCACGCTGCAAAATCTACTTACAGTGCTGTTTCAGAAGACAACTTGCACTGATCAGAGATGCAGAAGGTACTTGGCTTGCCTATAGCAGAGATCACATCTCAGCTAATTCTCTTCTTCAGCTGGTAGCTGTTCGTCTTCCCGCAAGGCAGCTAGCTGAGCCCCTTCACCTGCTAAGGGAAAATGAACAGTGAAATTGATCTTCATAACACAGGAAACTTCTGCTTCACTTGACCACTGCAGGGCCTAGGATGTCACAATATGTTGCCTGACATCAGAGGCATTGGAGTGTGTCCGGAGCNAGAGGTCTCTTCCAACCTTTGTGATTGTGTGACATACAGTATGACAGGAGCCAGCTGGCATGGAGTCCCCAGCAGCTGTGGTTTTCCACACTGGTAATTCACCTTGTCAAAGCAACAAGGTAATTCATCTATTGATTGTGTACAAAGGTAAGCTCCTTCCCTTGGCATCATCCTGTGATCCTGAGCAGAGCTGCTCACACCACATGTTGAGTGCTCCTGACTAGATGTTGTATTGCAAGGTGTCAGTTCCTGGAATGTCTGTTGCCCTGCATAAGAAAAGCAACCTTCTGGGTTTTTTTTCACTTTCAATAGCACTTCAGGGAGTTCTGAGGTTTATTAATTTTACCTACACTAACCTTCAGTTTAAATGAAAGAATAAAGTTTGAACCACCTACATGAGTAACTTGTCATCCTCCTTTTATGTTTTGTTTTCAAAAACCTCTCTTCTCTCCATGCTTCTGGCTAATTATACCTTGTGTAGAAGCTCCACAGTGCAGTTACAAAGTGTTCTCCATACATTGAGAAAGCAGAGATCAGCTCAGAGCTGCTGGCAACTCTGTGTTGTGTTCTTCTTACTATGGATGACTCAGTCTTGGCATTTCAGTTTCTTCCTTTGCCCAAAGCATTCTGCTCTGAACTCGAGTAGGACACTCAGTTGCTGTGTCAGGTGTGGTAGCTTTTGCCCTGTCTTTGTTCCTTTCTTCCCCAAAGGAAGCAGGTTGCACTCTCTCCCAAGCAGAGTGGTAGTGCTCCACTAGAATATTCAACTCTCCTCTTGGAGTTCACAGGTGAAAACTTGCTGTGACTTTGGGAGAAGAAATGGAGGAATGGGGAGGATGGGGTGTGGTACACTGAGTCCTGACCCCAGAAGNCCTTTGTGTGTTGAGGGCTCCAGAACTGGACCCAGTATTGCAGAGGAGGTGTGAGCAGAGCAGAGTGCAGTGGCACAATCACCTCTCTGGCTCTGCTGGCCACGCTTCTCTTGCTGCAGCCCAGGATGCCATTGTGCTTCTGGGCTGCCAGCGTGCACTGGTTGCTCATGGGCAGCTTCTCAGCCACCAGCACCCCAAGGCCTTTTCTGCAGGGCTGCTCTCCATCATCTCATCCCCCAGCCTGGATTGATAGTGGGGATTGTTCTGACCCAGGGGCAGGACCCTGCACTTGGTCTTGTTGAAGCTCCTGAGGTTCCCCTGGGCCCACCTCTCCAGCTTGTCCAGGTCCTTCTGGATGACATCCTGCCCCTCCAACTTATCCCCAGCACCCCATAGCTTGGTGTCATCTGCACACTTGCTGCTGGTGCACTCAATGCTGCTGGCCATAGCATTTATACAAATATTAGACAGTACAGAGCCCTGAGGGACACCACTTGGCACTGATCTCCAGTGGTACTAAAGTAAGATGGCCAGAGCATGAAGAAAATACTTAAGCTAAAAGAGGACTGGAGAAATGAGGCATTGCTCTGTGCACCAAACAGTCAAGAAAGTTTCTCGTGCCTACAACAGAGAAGTATTGGCTTGATTTTAGGTAGATAGGTGTAGACATTCAGCTCCTTGCTTAAAAAGTGAAAAATACCCTTGTCCTCATGCCTTCAAGCAACTTCAAACAGGGCTGAGAAGTTGTTGAGAGTTCAAGGCATTTACCATGCCTAAGCTAGACCCCATTTAGCTTTGTGAGGAAGCTTCCTTGGTGAAGTCCATGGTAGAGTTCCTGCAGACTCCTTGAGGGAAGAGCATGCGGTGCTGATTGAGATGAAACCCAACCTCCCGAGGCATGACCTTCATCCTGCTCACCCTCTGCCAGGGCAAGCTCAGCCAGGCTTTTGGCAGGATTTCTCAAGCTTGCTGAGCTACCTCAGGAGCTTGCTGCTTCTGTTCTTCCCGTGGATGTCTTTCAGCAGCCTTAGCAAGAGTTGGGTTTGCCCTAGATAAGCACTTTACTGATATCTTTGTCATCTCCTTCAAGACTGAGAGTGTCTTGCAGCCATTCATTCAACTTCTCTTAGCTGAACATTCACAGTTCTCCATTTGTCCCAGTATAAAGGCAGAAGAATATGCTTCTCTGACAAAGGATGCAATAGAGCATGCCACAGCTCCACGTTATTAGCTGAAATACAATCCTAAATAGAAGAATTTTTCTTTTCAATTAACTCTTAGGGGCATCAGATGTAGCATAAAGAAAAAAATATTGCTCAGATATAGCTCTTTAGGAAGGCTGAATGGCCAGATGTCAAACAACTAGCTGCATTGTTCATCAGGATAATATTAGCATTGCCAGCTCTGCAATATTAGCATTGATATAGTTGCAGTTAGTTCTAGATTTGACTTCTGTTTGCATTTTGTTAGCCTAAAATTAGTTATTTTTCTGGAGCAGTTGTTACAAGAAATGCCCAGTTTATCATTCAGGTAAAACAGAAGCCACTAACTTTCTTTCCAGCAAGGGAAAATACTCTGATTTATTTATACTGGAAACAGATTTGTACATTTGTTTGAACAGAACAAGAATCCAACTGAGGCTGGTGAAACCTGAATTAATAGGCATGGGGTTTTGAAATTCATCTCACCAATTTCACAGCCTCCACAAGGATGAAACCAGAGCAGATTTACCTACCATCCCTTTGATCCCTGCCTCCAGCACCATCTGTCTGCCTTGTGACTAGCAGAGGTGGCACATTGCCCTAGTCCTCAGCATTGTTCTGCATGGCCAGAGAGGCAATGAGAAGCTCCAAAGGCAATTACATCATTACATCTGGAAGATGCAACCTAATAACGTGGGGGTGGATTAGGCTCTGGGTGTTGTCTACCTGGGTTTTGGTCAAGCTTTTCACAGCATCACAGAATCATTAATCCTAGAATCCTAGAATGGGCAGGTTGGAAGGGACCCTAAAGATCATCTAGTTCCAACCTCCCCACACTGAGCAGGGATGCCAATCACTAGCCCAGGTCACCCAGGGCTGCATCCAGCCTGGCCTTGAACACTGCCAGGGATGGAGCAGCCACAACCTCTCTGGGCAACCTGTGCCAGTGCCTAACCACTCTCTGGGGAAAGAACTTCCTCCTAATCTCCAATCTAAATTTCCCCTCCTTCAGTTTATATCCATTCCCCCTTGGCCTAGCACAGTCTGACTGCTTAAAAAGTCTCTCCCCTTCTGTCTTATAATCCCCCTTTAGGTACTGGAAAGCTGCTATAAGATCCCCTGGGATCTCTTTCCCAGGCTGAACAATCCCANCTCCACCTGGACAAAGAGCCAGGTGGGAAGAGACCTCTAAGCTCATCAAGCCCAACCATCCCTAGCACTCCCATACCACTAACCCATGGCCCTAAGGAGAGCAGTTAAATGTTTCTTAAACCCCTCCAGGGATGGTGACTCCAGCACCTCCCTGGGCATCCTGGAACAAGACTTAACAACCCTTTCTGTGAAGAAATTTTTCCTAACATCCAATCTAAACATTTCCTTGTGCAACATGAGGCCATTTCCTCTTGTCCTCTCCCTGTTTCCCACTGTTTCCCACAGCATTCTCCTGAAGAAACTAGCTGCTTATGGCTTGGATGGGAATATGCTCTGGCTGGAGGGCTGAGCCCCAAGGAGTTGTGGAGGAGAGTTGAAATGGCACAACCATTCAGGATGTCTTCTGTATTAGTCATTCTGAACAGTAGCAGCAGACTTTCTGAAGTTGTTTCAAAGCCCTTCTGCCTACAAAATGATAATAACAAAATGTTCCATGACTTGACCCTGTTCCTTCAAACTTTCAGAGGTTGAACTGCTCAGTACCTCCAATTTCAAGTTGAAATGCAGAAGTCTGACCTGTTTTTGTGGATGTAACAGCAGAAACTTGCTAGGAGCTGTCCTTTTGTTTGTGTTGGGCTGAAAGGTCATTTAAATTACTTCAGTATCTCCTTTTAATATTTATAACCGGAGGTCTCTGCAGATGGAAAGAGGAATGAGAGAGAGATGCAGTAAATGATGAACATGCAGAGGTTTTTAGGATTCTTCCAGTGAAACTCCACGTCAATGACATCTCTTCTCAAGGTCATTAGTATCCAGAGTATGTAGCTGCTCTCAAGCAGGCATGCTGAGGTGGTGGCTGGCTTCCAGAAGCCTCTGGGAGGGGAAGCTGGCCAGCATCTCCTGCTCAGGCTGCCTGCCAGAGCAGCTGCTTCAGCAGCCTGCTGCTTCTGCTGCACTCAGGAACAGTGGCCAAGCCCATGGGCTCTGCTGCCAGCAAAGAAGAGCTGGCAAGTGGCACTCAAGGGGGACTTCTTGGATATATTCTGTAGTGCTTCTGAGTAAATGAGTTTTCTGTGTGCAGACTTGAATAGTTGCTCTGAACTCCACGTGTGGGAGTACTTTATTTGTGAGGGGTTTTGCAGAAGAGCCTTGAGAGGATAAGTACTTGATTTTATCACTTGTTCTTCATTCAGCACAGAAAATAGGACTGGAGGAGTAGAGGAAATGGCTTTGAGTTGCATCAGAGGAGGTTCAGATGGGGTGTTAGGAAGAATTTCTTCCCTGAGAGGGCTATCAGGCATTGGCACAGCCAATGGCATCAACCTGGTGTTCAGTTTCACATCCTTACATCTACTGAGTGCTTAACAAAAATAATCCTTTGGTTGGCTTTCTTCTAAGTTGAAAATACATTTTAAAAACCAATCAGTAAGATGCATGATGTCAGGAGAACATAAAGAAATAAATCTTATGGTTTAGTGTTGAGCATGGTAGTGTTAGGTTAATGGTTGGGCTCAGAGGTCTCACATCTCAGAGGTCTTTTCCAAGCATATTGATTCTATGATTCTATGAGTTGGAGCTGTCAAGGATAAGGTGTCACTGGGGCAAAGGAACCCAAGTATCAGAGTTTGACAATGCTTTAAAACATCAGACAATGGATGTTCAAGCCCTGACCCCAAAGCAGCTCAGGGCTCCTCTCTAGTTCCCATGGTGTTAGAATGACAGAATGGTTTGGGTTGGAAGGGACCTTTCAAGGTCATCCAGTCCAATCCTACTGCAGGCAGCAGGGACATCTGCAACTAGATTGTGTTGCTCAGAGCCCCAAACAACCTGACCTTGAATGATTCCAGGGATGGGACATCTCCCACCTTGCATTGCCAGTTCCAACTACAGCTGTTTCCCAAATGGAGCAAGATTGCAGTAGTTCTGCAGCCAGGCACTGCTGAGCCTTCCCAGGGAGTGGGATCAGCACACTCAGGACCTCAGTGTGCTTTCTTTGTAGTTCCATAGGATCTTTCCTAAGCTTGCAGTGAATGTCAGTGATGTGTTTGCTGTCCTAACTGTGACAACATACTGCTTCAGCCAGCCAGAAAGCAGCCAACTAGACTGTTGTCTATATGTACCCTGGGGAGAGGTGGCATCAGGCTCTTTATTAACATATTGACATCTTTATTGACATCAGTTGTCTTCAGTCTTGCCTGTTTGATTAATAGAATTGATCCACTGCCCATCTAGCTAATAATGCTAGGGCAAATATTCTAACTAGTCTGGTTACTAAAATAGAGTCTAAGTCACTAACTAGTTTGCTAATGTTTGGGAAACATCTCAAGATGAGAGATATGGCTTTGCTTGGAGACTAGAAGATGTGCAGGCATTAATTACATTCTGCTCATTAGTAGTCATTCTTCTGCTGAGACTTATTTGCTGTTGTATATGTATCATCTCACATGCTAAGAGGTGCATGCAGCTGAATTTTTCTTCCATTTCCAGCTCCATTGTCCAATGGATGAAAGAATCAGAGAGTTGTCAGGGTTGGAAGGGACCTTCAAGCTCCTCTAGCCCCAAGCCCTGTGCCTGCCCTGGGCAGGGACACCTGGCACTAGAGCAGCTTGCTCCCAGCCCCAGCCAGCCTGGCCTGCAACACTGCCAGGGCTGGGGCTGCCACCACCTCTCTGGGCAACCTGGCACAGTGGCTCAGCACCCTCCTGGCCAACAACTTCCATTATGTAATTAATAAGGGAAGAAACAGAATCCTAGAATCCTAGAACAGTTCCAGCTGGAAGAGACCTTGAAGCTCATCAGTGCAGCCTCTGTCCTAGCCCTAGCAACCTGCTAAATGATGCTCCCCAACACAACATCTACCTGTCTCTTAAACACCTCCAGGGATGGGGACTGAAGCACCTCCCTGGGCAGCCTGTTCCAATGGCTGACAACNATCCAGCCTATCCAGATCCCTCTGGAAAGCCTCCCTGCCCTCAAGCAGATGTAGTATTAAAACTAGCAATTAAAAAGGTATCCAGCTCTTGAAGAAATGCAATTGCTTTCCAAACAGTTATTCCATATTCCAGTGTGATTCATTTA
Organism: Bucco capensis; assembly: GCA_013396975.1. Lineage (NCBI taxonomy): Eukaryota > Metazoa > Chordata > Aves > Piciformes > Bucconidae > Bucco > Bucco capensis. Next base: position 30,360 of record VWZO01004416.1, on the reverse strand, counting down.
AGGGTGTGTGATTTGATTAAAGAGGACAGCAGCTGTGTCCTGCTATCAGGAAGCCCAGAACAGTGACTCAGGCCAAAATACTGTATTTAGTCCTTGTCCACAACTGTTTCTAGCCTGTGTTCCAGGTAGTCCTGCTGCTGCTGAGGTTGGTGTGGCTGGAATAGTTCAGCCTTGGATTTTTCCTATGCTTTCTGATCTTTTGTGCAACCATGCTCAAGCCTTTAACTTTACAGACTTTCTTCTCCACATGTTCTCCACTCATAGCATACATGAGGTCTTGAAGTTTATTGTCCAGCAAAGAGGACAATTTTTCTGCACTTAGAGAGGACTAGTTCAAGAATTCGCAAGCCCAGAAGTTTTATTCTTAGTAATAAAGAAAGGAGACAAAAATCAGAAATTGATTTTCAAGTCAAGTCTTGAGTTTTACAGTTCTACACCAATTGCTTCAGGATGCTTGGTTTCATTTCATTCATTTATGGTATGGTTGGACTTGATGACCTTAGAGGTCTCTTTCAACCTTAATGATTCTGTGATTCTGGAATTTTTAAGTGGTCATTGTAGCTGGGACACAGAACTGTGAAGAGAGNGGTTGTCCTGTGCAGAGATAGGAGTTGGACTTGTGGGTACCTTCCGACTCAGGACATTCTGTGATTCTGATTATGTGTCCTAGTTTGAGTCCAAACAAGGTATTCCATGCCATACAGGTCATATTCAGTCCTAGAGTATCAAGCTTGGGCCTTAGGGTCTCTTGCAGGACCCAAGCAAAACAGGTGCTTAATTGAGCTAATTAGCGCCTAGTTAACAACTAGTACATATAAGGAGAGGTTTGGGTCTCAACCCTTACAGAAAGTTGAGCACCTGAGCCCTGTGAGGATCAGCAGTCCAGCTCTGTTCCTACAGCACTCTGTCAGTTCTGACTTCCATCTCAATCCAAGAGTTCCTGCGTTTCGGGATCCAGCTCCTGAGTCCTGTCTGCTGCTGAACTCCTCCTGCTACAGCATCAATGGTGAGGGAGTTACCATCAAGGGGTTTGGTTCTGGTATTGCTTTTGTGTGTGTATGTATATATACATTTCATTTTCTTATTATTTTCATTATTTTCAGATTCGTTTCCAATCCCCAAGTCTCTCTCTCTGTTCATTTCCCCTTTTCCTCCTTGGAGTGGGGGAAAAGGGGATAATAGAGACTATCTGTCCCTGGGTTGGTGGTTGGCTCAGCCCCAGCCCTTGACAGCATGTGGTCCAAAGGCTGTGGAATAGTATTGAGCTGCTCAAAGAATTTTGCACATGAACCTGAGTAAGCCTAATTTTAATCTCCCATTCTGTGTTCTGGGAGTAATCAAGTCTGGAGGTTGGTACAAAGTGCTGCTTAATGGGATTTTAGTGGCTTAGTTCTGCTGAATAATTTCTCTTGGCTCATTCATCACATGCATACTAGCTGTGGGGTAGTCTTTAGCTATTAACAATTATTACTGTAACATTCTGATTTTTCTGCCAGAGACTATGTAGTTTCTGGTAGTTAAGTGTCTGATGATGTTTAAAGGAGGTGTTAAACTTAAGATACCAAAACTAACCAAACAAAAAGCCCACACCTCCAGGGCTGGTTAGTGGCTTCCATGTTAATCACTGAGAGGCCTGTCCTGGTCCTGAGTATGTTTGATAGTACCTGTGGGTATCTGAAAACAGCTCTTTTCAGCTGTGAGAAGAGGACAAAAAACAGCAATGCCACTTGAATAAGCTAACTTCAGGATGCCTCTTAGGAGGAGGAAAGAAATTTGTCCCTTGTGTTCAGAGGACCTCCATCTCTTATTTGGGTGTAAAAGCAGCAGCTGGTAAGAGGTTTGAGCACAGCATAGCAAGGCAGCAATTTCTCCATCATAAATCTTTGCCAATTGATTGGCTCTGTTGTCACCAGCACCAGAGTGACATTCCTGTAGATTTCACTCTTAAAATGAAATGTTGTTATGGAAAATATCTAGACAAAGAGTTATGTCAGTGGAGTAGTTAGGTTTGTTAAGCTTCTCTAGTTTTTTTATCCATCTGTCACTTTGTAGTTCAAGCATTGTTGGGCCTGTTGCTGGTGGCTAGAAGCAGCACAGATGCTGTTAACTGCAGGTCAGCTTTGCACTGAAGATGACATTCATGGATGGGATCCATTGTTGGTCACTTTAGGGTCACCTCTCCTGTCTCCAGAAAGGGAAAAGAGAAGAAGGATATTAAGCTGCTTACTCTGTGTCTGTCTGAAGGCAACAAAAGTCATTCTGAAGAGTTGTAAGTTGCTCAGTATCATACAAAGCATTTTCAGTGGCAATGTGTGTTAGGACTGACTGAAGACTCACAAAGTGATTTGAGGCTGAGTGGGACAGATTTTGTTGGTGGTGGTAGGCTTCCCTTTAAAAGAAGTTGTTCTGCACAGTGGGAGGAGGTATAAAGAGTTATTTTAGGGCAGAGTTCTCAAGCATCATTTTAAAGGCAGCAGTTTGTTGGCTTTAAGGCTTAATTTGCTCAGCAGAAAACAAAGGATGCTTTTAATAACAATATATAAATAGAGAATTCATTATGAGGGATAATACACAGATATTTTTTTTCCCCAGCTCTGTTCTGCTGCCAGTAACAGTTAATCCTTGCAGGGTTTCTGTGATAAGAGTCAGTTGAATTAATTCAGCAGCTCTGAACTGATGCTGAGCTGAGGCTTTCTTTTGGTGGAGAGTCAGGACTTCCCAGAAAAGCCACTGAACAGAAGAGAACCTGCTGGGATTTAGGGGATGTTGGTTTCTGATAGAAAGAGGTAGGATTTGGACAAAACAGAGTAGTTTCAGTGAAAAAAGTTTTACCTTCCATAAGAAATGGAAAAGCTTGGAGAAATTCAGTGAGCTAGTTATTAAATGAAGAGTGTGTAGTGCTGGAGAGGCACATGCTCATGTAGAAGGGACCTTGCAAGGTCATCTAGTCCAACCCTCTGCACTCAGCAGGGACATCTGCAACTAGAGCAGCTTGCTCTGAGCCCCAAACAACCTGACCTAGACTCAGCAATGCAGGTGAGGTTTCCCCAGAGCAGAGCCACAATCCCCTCCCTGATCTGCTGGCCACACTGCTGGGGATGCAGCCCAGGGCACAGTTGGCTTCTGGGCTGTGAGCACACATTGCAAGCTCATTTGCAGCTTTTCATCTACCAGTGTACCCCCAAGTCCTTCTCCACAGGGCTGCTTTCCATCCCTTCATCCCCCAGCCTGGCTTGATGTGGATGATTGCCCTGACCCAGGGCAGGACCTTGCTCTTGGCCTTGTTGAACCTCATGAGGTTCAGCCAGGTTTACCTCTGAAGCTTGTGCAGGTCCCTCTGGATGGATCCCATCCCTCAGGTACATCAACCATCCCACTCAGCTTGGTGTCATCTGCAAAGCTGCTGAAGGTGGACTTGATCCACTGTCTAGGTCATTGCTGAAGATATTAATGAGCACTGGGCCCAATATCCCAGCACAGAGCCCTGAGGGACAGCACTGTCACTGATCTCCATCTGCCCATTGAGTCACTGACCACTGCCCTCTGGATGTGACCATCCAACAGTTCACCCATCAAATCCATTGCTCTCCAGTTGAGAGAGAAGGATATTGTGAGTTTTGCCTTAACCCACCTTTTCCTTGTCTCCAAAGCAGTCTGGCAAATGCTAGCAGGGAAGAGTATTAGATTAAATAGCTGCTTCTGGCTGAATGAAGGGTAAATAGAGAGTATATAAGATAAAATAGATAAATCATCAGCATCTGTCTATAAAGCTCAGAACATACAGGGCTAAAGTGAGTATTGCAAAGGGAATTCAACAAAAGCAAATGTGTAAAGCTAATCACTAACAATCCAGCTGAAAATGAGCAGCAGCTTCCTCTGAAGCCTGTGGGGCATCTTACTAGAAGAGTAGGAAAAAAGAATTCAGAGGCTTCAGAAAAGAGCTACAGACATTATAGACTCAGTGTTAGGGGTTAAAAGGGACCTCTGGAAATCATCTAGTTCAACTAGATGGTGATAATGGCACACACCAGAGCTGCTCCTGAGCAGGGCAGTGATATCAAAATGAGGTTTGAAAAGCTTTGTTCCAATAGTTATTCTTCTGTTGGGAGTACCCTTGTGGTTTAGTGGCGTGGTGGTGGTAGGTAGGTGGTTGGACTTGGTCTTAGAGGGTCTCTTCCAACCTGAGTAGTTCTGTGAGTCTCTATTTGAGTAGATAGGGGATAGTCTGATAGGGCAGAGTGAAGGATGTGAGCTTTTCCAGGTGTGACTTCACCTCTAAGGTCAACCACAAGCCTGGTTTGCTCTGGTTCTCCAGCTAAGCATCTTAATTGTGCAGAGACCAACATGTTAACAGTAAACATGGGAGTGCAGTGAATGGTAACAAATCACACAATCATTAAGGTTGGAAGAGACCTCTAAGCTCATCAAGCCCAACCATCCCTAGCATTCCCATACCACTAACCCATGGCCCTAAGGAGAGCAGCTAAATGTTTCTGAAACCCCTCCAGGGATGGTGACTCCAGCACCTCCCTGGGCAGCCTGGGACAACACTTAACAACCCTTGCAGGGAAGAAATTCCTCCTTATATCCAATCTAAACCTCCCCTGCTGCAACTTGAGGCCATTTCCTCTTGTCCTCTCCCTGTTAACCCTGGAGAAGAGACCTACCCCCAGCTCACTGCAACCTACTGTCAGGGAGTTGTAGAGAGAGCTAAGGTCTCCCCTGAGCCTCCTCTTCTCCACACTAACCAAGCCCAGTGCCCTCAGCTGCTCCTCAGCACACTTGTGCTCCAGAGCCCTCCCTAGCTTTGCCTACTAGCATATCCCAAAACGTTCAAGATGAACTCAGGTCTTCATTTGAATGAAATCAGGCAGCAAGTAGTAGAGTGATTTTTGGTTTGTAGGTGTCCTCTGGTTGAGGAATCACAGCTCATGTGGTTTGTGTGTTGTGGTGATGCTGCAGAAGCTGTCCTGTGTGACACTGTTTGGTATTGCTCAGGTGATCTTTCTTTTTATTTCTTGCAGTAATGGAAGTAACAGAAATCTCAGCAGAGAAAAATGGGGTTTGGAAGCAGTTCCCTGGCTGGGCAAGTTATTGATCAGAGCAGGTCTCAGTAGAACTGACTGTTCATTGTGATGAGCTTCCCCTGCTAAAGCCCCTGGTAGATCTTCTCAGTCACAGAATCATTCAGGTTGGATGAGACTTCTAAACTCCTCAAGCCCAACCATCAGCCTGTTGCCACCATGCCACTAAACCACATGCCTTTAGAGTGCAAACTCATTAGGATGATGATTTGGGCATCTTGTGTCTAGATCTTTTCACACTGTGGCACTGAGTGACATCCTGTACAAGTATTTTGCTGAGTAGGCTTTGTACTACTAGGGAAAAGTGCAAGTCTGGTGTTCCCAATTCTGTCCTACTCTATTTTATTCTTGCAAGGGGAAGCTTTTCTTCTAAGTTAAAAGCTAAGGTTAAATAGCCTGTGCAGTTACTAACTGTTCACTTTGTAGCATTCAGTCAATTGTAACCCATTTTAATGCACTGTGCTGATGCCAAATGTGGGCAGACTTCATCCTGTGCTTGCTCATCAGGCCAACTTCATCTTGTGTTAGGGGAGACTTGAGGAGGACACTGAATTGAGGACAGGTTGGCTCAAACAGCAGCTTGAGCTCATGCTTGACATAAACTACAAGAGTCTGTTGTATTGGATAAAACACTAAGAACTCAGAGGAGTTTAGAACCAGATTGTGGATTTTATTTTGCATTTATCAGGATGTCTGAACACATCAATCCAAAAACTAGGACCAAACTGACACCTTGGACCAAACAGAGGAAAAATTGCTGTGCACTACAAAAACTTCATGACTGTTATGTCTAAAATCTCAGCACAAATGACATTCAGTACAGAACAGGGACAGAACAGCTTTTAAATAACTAATGAGCCTTTCATCCATGTAGAAACTACTCCAGGCTGGATTGCTCCTTCGGGATACACTTGATGCTCCAACTCTTGCAGGAGACCTGTAGGAAGGCGTAGTGGACATCAGCCCTGAGCCTGTGTGATTGCAGAAGTCCATGGGCATGCAGCAGCCAAGAGCTCTCCTGTAGCAGCAGCACTGCTGCAATCCAGATCACAGTATCCCAGTATGTCAGGGGTTGGAAGGGCCCTAGAAAGCTCATCTAGTGCAACCCCCCTGCCAGAGCAGGAGCACCTAGACCAGCTCACACAGCAATGTGTCCAGGCAGCTCTGCAATGGCTCCAGACAAGGAGACTCCACAGCCTCCTGGGCAGCCTGGGCCAGTGCTCTGGCACCTGAACTGCAAACAAGTTCCTCCTCAGCTTAATACTAAACCTCCTGTGGTCCAACTTGCTCCCATTCCCTCTTGTCCTACCATTGGATGCCATGGAGCAGAGCCTGGCTCTCTCCTCCTCACACTCACCCTTCACATATTTCTAAGCATTGCTGAGGTCTCCTCTCAGTCTCCTCTTGTCCAGGCTGAAGAGACCCAGCTCTCTCAGCCTGTCCTCATGCTAGTGCTTGTGCAGTTTGCTTTGGTTTTCTGCTTTGACTTCCCAATCTTGTCTGTTGGTTTCCAGCATGGCAGGGATTGGTGTGGCAGGAATCTGGGAGTGAATAGGAGGTCATAGAGTTAGCTGTGGAGCTTCAGGCAGATGGGTGACCAAAAGGGAACAATTTAAGGCATTTTGATACAAAAGATAACTCATTTGCAAAGTGGTTTGGACCAAAGAACATCAGAATAACTCCTGCCTTAGCATTTTGATTTGGTTACTGTTTTGCAGAGTTATTCTTTAGCAGCATCTTGGATACTTTGTAGTTCTTTTTAGCCTAGGGAGCTTTGTAGGGGATGCTGTGATGAGGGGCACTTGGCTGATCATCTTTCTTCCTCTGGAAATATTACAGCTGGCTGTGAAAGAGCTCTGGACTGAACTCTTGACCATGGCAAGGGAGCTGCCCTCATCAGAGGGTTCTGCTCTGTATTTACCTTCATCATGGGAACAGATGCTCACCACATTGATCCATGAAGCGAGGGAGAAAACTTGGCTGGCTTGAGAATCATAGAATCCTAGAATTCCTNGGATTCTCTTCCAACCTTAGTGGTCCTGTGATCCCTTTTGTCATTTCCCCCCAGCAATGCTGTGTGCAGAACATTCTCTTGAGCAAGAGCTTAACCTCCTCCTTCCCTTGCTGTTTCTCCTAGCTGCTGATGAGCTGTGCTGTCTTATCAGCTGATGGCCTAGTGTGTGACTCTCAATTGCCTGTGCAGGGACGAGGGAGCAGGGCTCCTCTTCAGGGATGCTGCTGTTGCCAAGGAGACAGAAGGACCAATGGCCTTGCCTTGCTTTGGACTGTACTACAGCGCTGTGCTGGAGATGGTGCGCTCCAAAAACGCAACATTTGGTGCTTTGCTGTTTCTGTCCAAATAGCCAACAAGAGAGCATATTGGGGTTGTGTTTTTTTTTCTTCCTTGCTGCTGAAGTTTAATAGTAAAGACAGATTGGGGACTTTTTTGCTGGAGGCAGAAAGCAAGCCCACCAGGAATGTGAGAGGAGGGTGGCTGTTTTCTGCTTGCTAAACCTCCTCTCTGGGGAAAAAAACCTTGTGGCTTTGCAAAATCTAAGCCTGTAAAGCCTTTGGGTTTATCTGATGCAGTGTTTGAGGCTGGTTACATCACCAGCTTACTTCTCTGTGGTGTTCCACCGTGGCTGATCCTGACTGAGCATGCAAAAGCTGTCAATGTGATATTTTTTTTTGCCTTGCTTTTCCCTTAAGAAAGAGCTTTTCTACCTCAGGTTGCCTGAAAGAAAAGATATTATAAATAACCAAATCCAGCACCCATTCAAGGATGGCTTGCAGAAGGTGTTATTTGTGAGTACCTTTTCCTTCTTCATCTGTCAGCACGTCTCTGATAGCTGTGTTGAGGATTCCAGGAGTGGGAGTAGTGATCAGTTTATTGTGTGGTAGGTTTCTTTCCATCAACCATTTTTAGGGTGTTACCTTTTTCTTTTTGGCAGATGTATATTAGAAATTCATAGAGGATGATTGTTTATGTCTAGGGGTGTTTAAAAATTTAACAGGCTAAAGTGGATTAAGTCAATGTTGAGCAGTGAAAAAAAACCACTTTGCATACAAGAAGCAATGCAGGATGCTAGGGATTCTGTCTGTGACGAGCCAAGAATCTCTCTTCCATTTTGTTTGAATGCTTTGTCGTATTAAAGTGTATTCTTTGAATGCTTTGTAATATGAGTGTGTCTTTTTTAAATGCATATATACTAATACAAGGATGTGCATGCAGCCTTCAGCAGTGTCATGTCAAGAAGGCAAAAGATCCCTGTGGTTTTGTTGCTGTTGTATGTAGGCTTGATCAAAACCTAAAGATGCTTTCATTGCTTATTATTGACTCAAGCAGTTTCTCAAGGATTGTAGTCAGCCCAGCAGGAGGTGAAGAATCCTGCATTTAATGCAGTGCAGCAGCTCTTCACCTGAGCTGTCACATCTGGCAGAGAAGCCAAGTGCTTATCCACTTGTAGCCAGAGGAAGGATGATGCTGAAGTTTGCCTCTGCTTCTGGCAGATATGGAAACCATACTGGGTGGTTTTATTCAGCTGCATTTAGTGGTTCCACATGCCCTTTACTACAAGCTCTCTCCTAAACCCTACTGCAGTGTTGATGCACTTCAGGGAAACATCAGACAACCACAGCCAGGAGTGTGCTGTGAAGTTGTCCTCTCCCAAGCACCCTTGCTGCCTTCAGGAGCTCACTTCTCATGCAGGGCTTTGGAATGGTTGTAGCTGCTGGTTGCATTGCTCAGCTCCAGCTCCAGTTCCTCTCCCCTTAGGCTTAGATTTGGGTTTGGCAGAGAGTCATCCATTAAGCTGATGCACTTGGCATTTGGAGCCTTTTGCTTTATTTTACTAGTGCCTGTGAGAGTCCTAAGTGGAGTAAATCTGCTTCACCTTCAGCATCACTGGCTGCATCCAGGCAGAGGAAGCCCATCCACTCAAGAATAAACTCCTCAAAGATGGAAAGAGCATTGAAATCTCTTGCTAAGCTCTCCTTGTTTTAGGGTGATGGTATGAATGGTTCAGCTGGTTCCAAACCAACTTGGAGCTTTACCTAGGAAGTTGCCATAAGAAAAGTCAACTTGGGAAACAGGTTGTAGTCTTCCAAGCATACATGAACCAGCTTTAGATGGAACACCAATGTTTACACAAGGGAGAAGCAGTTATGTTTGTGTTGGACTCCAATTTAATGGGATTTTGTAACTCAGGATGTTTATAGTGGTTTTGGTGTGATCTCAAAGACTCTTTAAGCTCTGTGGGTTGCTTTCTTTCATGGTGATGTTGCAGTCTTATTGATCTTGTGCAGTATTTACCTCTATTACTGTGGTATCTTTTTACCTGCCTCTGCACACTGCTGTGGGGAACAAGAGATGAACAATTATGTCTACTCTAATTCTGTATTTTAACAGGATATTGATGCTGGTAGTTGAAAAGAAAATGTGAACACTTGGGCTTTTATAGAAAGAACTTCCTAGAACATAGAGCTATAAAATCATGTTTTAAACCTGATCTGCTCTAATAGTGGCCAAAAGTATGTTTAACAGTTAAATACACCAGCTCTGTGATGCATAAGGATGTGTTGAGTTGAAAACTTCAATACTCTCATTCTGACCATGTTGGAATAATAGAGATATTAAGGATTTTTACCTTGTGAAAATATATCTAGAAATAAATCATAATAAAATAGAGAAAGCTGGAGTGTTGCTGTTCCAAAGAAAAGCTAACTACTAACATCAGATTGCTAGGCTGAGCCAAAGCTTTCCTTCAGATGCTGCACTGACTAGAACAGATGTCTTTGTACCATTGTTTTGAGTGATAGGATTTGCCTTGCTGTAAATCTCTGTCATTTCTCCTTTGTACCTTCCTGATTTTCCTCTTGGATGAACTTCAGATCCAATGTGAATGGATGTGGCTGTTTAGATTTGGGGTTACTCTGCTTGTTGCTTGGTGGCTGATGATGCTTCTGGAGCAATTCTAGCACCTGATTTAATGAGGTGGGAAATGGAGTGATGCAGTGAATCTATCCATTTTCTGCTTTAACCCAAAAGTGGGGGTTTTTTTCCTTCTATTTCCTTCCTGTCTCTTTGATCTTTGTTCCTGGGGTTGGACTGTGTGGGTTGTTTTTTTTTCCTGCCTGTTTTGGAAGTGACTTGTAAGCACAAATGATGCAAGTGCATTTTATGGGCACTCTCAATTACTGTACATCCCCCTTCAGAACAGATGGCTTTGTAATGAGACTTAATCAAATAGGAAATAAATGTTCCTAATTATAAGTGTCTACACATTAGCAATCTTAATTAAATTCACCCTAGTTCTAGCTAGCTCAGAATTGGAGGCTGCCTCTAAACTGTGCCTTGGCTGGGATGCAAAAGAATCACCTCTTGCCTATTTCTAGAGGCTAATGCTTCGTTTTCATCAGCCTCAAAAAGTTTGTACTAATGGCTTTGAAGTGGATTATCTATTATGTTGTGTTCTAGCTTGTTTGGGATGCTGTGACAGTATTGGTTTTACTCTCCCAAGAGATGCCCATGATTTTGCAGGCCCTTTGGATGGGGAGAGGTCAGTGGAAGTGTGGACACTTGAGCTGGAAGTACATCCAGGGTGGTAGTAGTATTCAAAACAACCTATCAAGTGGCATTTAGACTACAATATGTACAAATGCTGATATTGAATCAGTTTGAGGACAAATTATAGGGATTTGTGAGGACAATTCAGTGGTCTGGGCTCTGGCCTTCAAGTGCCAATCTCTTAGACCTGCAGATTTTAGTAAACATCCTTAGTATCTAGTGAAACTACTCCTATCTGATAATGCTTTTAGCTAAGGGATGTGACTGCTGCATGGGAGAGGCTCAGAGCTGGAAGGAAGGAGCTATGCCAGCAGGTCTAGAAGGTAGGATTGTGCTACTTTTGATGATGTTTGGGTGGTTTACTTGACTTTGAGGCTCCAGCCTGAGGTAATTAGGTTGCTATGCACTTGCTGTGATTTGGTGTCCTAGGAGCTGTGTACACAAAGCCATGTTGCTGCAAGGAGTTGAAGGTGTTGGAGTCTTCTGTAAGGTGTGACCATCTCTGCCAAGGGAGGCTTTTCCACGTGCAACCCTCAAAGCAGTGGCAGCATTTGATTTTGTAGAGCTGCCATTCAAACCAGCATGGGAAAAGACTGTCATTAATAAGAACATCCTGCTAGCTGTGTGCCACCACAGCCTCTCCTTGACCCACTTGGCTACACACTGCTGCACATAAAATGGGATGAACTGAACAAAAAAGTGATGTCAGTGCTACTTCAAAAGCCAAACTCATCCTTTCCTGTGGATTTTTGGTGTGGAGCTGAGAAGTGGAAGGAATATATTTGATGTCAGAACAGCAGGGATTTGTCCTTGCAGCTGTGAATGGATCAGCTGCTAGCTCACCTCCTGATGGACATGTCCACAGAGAACTCCAGCCAGGCTTGGACTGACAGGAGCTTGTGGAAGTTACCACATGAATCTCCATGAGAATGGGAGCAAGTTGGATCACAGGAGGTTTAGTATTAACACGAGGAGGAACTTGTTTGCAGTGAGGGTGCCAGAGCACTGGCCCAGGCTGCCCAGGAGGCTGTGGAGTCTCCTTGTCTGGAGCCATTGCAGAGCTGCCTGGACACATTGCTGTGTGAGCTGGTCTAGGTGATCCTGCTCTGGCAGGGGGGTTGCACTAGATGATCTTTCTAGGGCCCTTTCAACCCCTGACAGACTGGGATACTGTGATACTGTGATAATAAGCAAACTTAGAGCTAGAGTTGCTATGAGTCTGTACAGGCTTCAAGTTGTGTCAGGGGAGGTTCAGGTTGGATATTAGGAAGACTTTCTTCCCCCAGAGGGTTCTCAGGCATTGGCCCAGACTGCCCAGGGAGGGGATGGAATCACCATCTCTGGAAGGGTTCAAAAACTGTGTAGCTGTGGTGCTCAGGGATGTGATTTAGTGGTGAGCATGGGAGCATTGGGTGGATGGTTGGACTGGATGATCTTAAAGTTCTTTTCCAACCATAATGATTCTGTGATTCTATGACTTCTACTGTTTGTCACCTGTCTGGAGATTTATTTGATTATATTCCAAACTCTGTGTCTTGTTAAAGAAATGGTTAAGAGTTATTAAATGAGAAGAGGACAGGCTTTCCTGGTCTTTAACCACTGCCTTTTCTAATCTGAGCTGTAGCCATAACTCTGGACTGTCATGAGAAAGAAAACATTCACCTTGTAAAACAATCTTATTCTTCCTCCAGATAAAATACTGAGAAATGGAAATACTCCTTTTGTTAGCTTGTGGGCATGAATCCAATCCAATAAATCATTCCAAAGCCACCTCAGATGCTACTGAAGTGAATGATCTTCTAGAGGGGCTGAACTTGTCCCCCACTTGTACTCTTTCCAAGCTCCTTTTGCTATGTGCTAGCTGATAGCAGCTCTACAGAGTGCCTGAGGCAGGCTGGGAGCCTGTGGGGCTATCAGATTTTCCTAGGGCTTGCACATACTCACTGGAAGACAGCACCTCGTGTGAAAAAGAAGAGGAGGAAGAATCCTGACAGATGGAGGTGAACAGATTGTTATTTGACACACAGAAGAGGGATAGTGCATGAAGTCATATGGCTGGAGAAAAATACAGCAGCTAAGATGAACATACCTGGTAGGCTCCTGCCATCAGCCACATCATTAACTTCATCAAAAGACAATATTTCTCCCAGCTGTGGTCTTGGTACTGCTACACTTGCACTATGTGTGAGACAACCTTTTCTCAGGCTCTCTGAAAGCTGGTACTCTCCTCAGGAAGAAGTTTGAAGACAAGAGAATGATGCTGTAATGGTGCTGTCAACCTACTCAGGATTTACACAGGCTTAAAATAAAACAGCAGCAAAGTAAAAAAAGGTTGGGTATCCTGTCTTGTGCTAAATGCCATGTGCTAGTCTGAGTGAGGAGGACAGGCTTTCTCTCCAGGCTGTCAGTGTTTGGATGGAGGGATGGGAGGCTGGGACGGGTGATGGACAGGAGCAGGAGGGTGGCTGCCAGCCCACCAAAAGGATGTTTGGAGAATGATGGGAGGGGGAGAGCCTGTTAAAGGAAAAATAATTCCAAGCCTGGTATTGTGCTCTCCCAGCTTGTTTTAAAACTAACACTGAGAATATAAACTTCGGAGTTTTGGAGGCTTGTTGGTGATTGTGAGAGAAGATGAAAAATGCTTAGTTTGAGCTTGATGTGGTGAGCAGAGATTTGTTTCTTTTTATTTGTCCATGTAAGCAAGACTGGAGTACTGAAAAAGGGAAAAGAGTGGGGATTTCTGGTCACTGATGGACGTGGAAGTGAGAGGAACAGTTAAACCTCCTTTGCACACTTACTTTGTAGCTGGATTTTCCCCTTGGTGTTGATGTCCTGAGGGAGATGTGACTTCAAGGCTTTGTTTTAGAGTTGGTTCTGCTTTTCCTGTTTGACTGGTCTGTTCTCAAAAGAACTTTATTTGACAAGCAGTTAGCTGTCAGGGAGTACATGGGGAGAGCTGGCAGAACCTTGGCCTGGCAGTGGGGAAATGGCAAAGCTTCCATGTCCACTGGGATGCTGTGGCAATATTTCAGGAACTGGACATACCAGAAGAAGGATTAATGAGTTTAATCATTTGTCTTGTGTCAGTACTGAAGTAGCTGTGCTCTGTTTATAATCTTAAATCATCTTCTGAAGACCACAGCTGAGAGGTGGAGAAACTAAACCTAACAGGGCCAAGTCTCTGTGATGCTATCAACAGGGAAAGTGATTACTTCTCCTCCAAATCATTTAAATGTATTTCTTCTGATAGCTTTAGGGGTTACAACTTAGCAAATCAGTTCTATTGAAATACAAACTTGTGTTGAAGGCTGATTGAAAGATTTAGGTATAGTTTAAAGAAAGCAAAACCAAACCAAAGGCATTTGAATGTTGAACTGTTTTTGGATGCCTTCCAGAGGAGTAATGAATGGAAGTACTATTTTAGCAGGTGATTGGAGGCACAAAATGCCACGTGTAGGTCTTAGATTGCACCAGCAGAAATGGATTTGCTGAGGGTAAAATGAATATGGAATCATAGAATGGTTAAGGTTGGAAGGGACCTTCAAGATCATCTAGTTCCAACCCCCCCTGCACATGCAGGGACACCTTCGACTAGATCAGGGTACTCAGGGCTCCATCCAACCTGGTCTTGAACTTCCAGGGATGGGGCAGCCACAACCTCCCAGGGCAACCTGTTCCAGCATCTCACCACCCTCACAGGAAAGAATCTTTTCCTAATGTCTAAGCCAAATCTTCCCTCTTCAAGTTTATAACCATTTCTTTTTGCCATATGCTATGGAAGAGGCTGTAAGAGCTGAGCCTCATCTGGAGAGAGTCCAGCCCAGGGCCAGCAAGATCCTGAAAGGAGTGGAGCATGTGCCCTAGGAGGACAGGCTGAGAGAGCTGGGTCTCTTCAGCCTGGACAAGAGGAGACTGAGAGGAGACCTCAGCAATGCTTAGAAATATGTGAAGGGTGAGTGTCAGGAGGAGAGAGCCAGGCTCTGCTCCATGGCATCCAATGGTAGGACAAGAGGGAATGGGAGCAAGTTGGATCACAGCAGGTTTAGTATTAACACAAGGAGGAACTTGTTTGCAGTGCAGGTGCCAGAGCACTGGCCCAGGCTGCCCAGGAGGCTGTGGAGTCTCCTTGTCTGGAGCCATTGCAGAGCTGCCTGGACACATTGCTGTGTGAGCTGGTCTAGGTGCTCCTGCT
>VWZO01004416.1:0-15342 GCA_013396975.1 Bucco capensis | reverse complement strand
CAAGGATTCTAGGAACATGGGTATCACTGCCCACCCTTTCCCGTGGGCAATGAGTTTAATGCTCCCTCTGCTGTGGGCACAGTTACGGCACCAGGGGCCACAGGAGACCACAAGGGATTGTCAGACTGTGCCTGATTCTTGGTTTCTACTGCACCTTCAAAAGGAAACTCAGAGCAGTTGAGCTCCTAACCTGTCCTGTCTAATGGGTGAGTATTAACCTGAACCGGAGATGAACAAGCGAAGATTATAGGCAGAAGATTATAGGTATGGTTGAGCTTGATGATCTTAGAGGTCTCTTCCTCTCCCTGGCATGAGACTTGTCCTACAATGCACACTTCCAACCTGCTGCCCTGATTAACAGAATCACAAAGGTAGGAAAAGACCTCTAAACTCATCAAGCCCAACCATACCTAGCATTTCCATGCCACTAAACCAAGTACCACATCTCAATGTTTCTTCAACCCCTGCAGGGATGATGACTCCAGCACCTCCCTGGGCAGCCTGGGCCAAGACTCGGCAACCTTTTCAGTGAAAAGCTTCTGTCAGTTGTGTGGAGCAACCTGTGTGACTATCATGTGCTTTCCCTGTCAGAACACAGCTTTTTGTCTTTTCTAACTGATTTTCTCATGGTCCCTCAATGTTTGCAGTAGCATAGGACTGTTCTGATCATCTTTCCCAAGTGGTTTGGAGGTGCCAGCAGTCAGTAACTGTGTGCTACAAGGCCTTAGCAGGGTATACCCCATGGTGGCAATCTGCCTGGTGGCTCACTTGTCTTGCATTTCCCTTTCCCAGAGCTCAAGTGCTTTACAGGAGTTACCATCAGTTGCTATCTTTAACCAGAAAACCCAACTCCTCTTGGCAGTGCTGTTGCTGACACACTGTTGGCAACAGAAATTGGAACAGGCTGACCTTGGGTTTTTCCTCTAAATGATTAGTAGCTGAGTCCTCTCTGAACAAAGCCTGGCTTTTCTCTTTTTTTCTTTGCTTAACCACTCTGCTCAATCTTGTAAGAAAGTGACCATACAGGATTCACTTTAAGCCTCAGGGATGCAGAAGAGGCTAGATCAGCCTTCTGAAGCTTAGGTCAAGATGCCAAGCAGGAGATGAGAGTAGGAGTGCAGAGGCTGTGTGCATGCAGACAGAAGTTCTCTAGTGATGGTCACTTTGGAGGCCTACAGGTTAAAAGAGGATTTTCAGTGTGATGCCTACTTCTTCCATGTGTGCATGCTCTGAGAATCCTAGAATCCTAGAATGGGCAGGTTGGAAGGGACC
Organism: Bucco capensis; assembly: GCA_013396975.1. NCBI lineage: Eukaryota > Metazoa > Chordata > Aves > Piciformes > Bucconidae > Bucco > Bucco capensis. Next base: position 14,070 of record VWZO01004416.1, on the reverse strand, counting down.
CTCAAGATCATCTAGTTCCAACCTCCCCACACTGAGCAGGGATGCCAATCACTAGCCCAGGTCACCCAGGGCCACATCCAGCCTGGCCTTGAACACTGCCAGGGATGGAGCAGCCACAACCTCTCTGGGCAACCTGTGCCAGTGCCTAACCACTCTCTGGGGAAAGAACTTCCTCATAATCTCCAATCTAAATTTCCCCTCCTTCAGCTTATAACCATTCCTCCTTGGCCTATCACAGTCTGACCAGTTGAAAAGTCTCTCCCCTTCTGTTTTATAATCTCCTTTTAGGTACTGGAAAGCTGCTATAAGATCCCCTCCAAGCCTTCTCTTTTCCAGGCTGAACAATCCCAACTGTCTCAGCCTATCCTCATAGGGGAGGTTCTCCAGTCCTTTAATCATCTTTGTGGCCTCCTCTGGACTCGCTCCAACAGCTCCACATCTTTTTGATGCTGAGGAGCCCAGAACTGGATGCAGTACTCCAGGTGAGGCCTCACAAGCACAGAGTAGAGAGGCAGAATCACCTCCCTAGCCCTGCTGCTCATGCCTCTCCTGATGCAGCCCAGGATGCTGTTGGCTCTCTGGGCTGTGAGTGCACATTGCTGCCTCATCTCCAGCTTTTCATCTAGCATGACCCCCAAGTCCTTCTCTGCACTGCTGCTTACAATGAGCTCTTCACCCAGTCTGTACTCATATCTGGGGTTACTCCTTCCCAAGTGCAGGACCTTGCATTTTGACTTATTAAACTTCATTTTATTCAATAAAAGAGAGCTAGGAAGGCTTGATTAATTTTTGTTATGATTTCCAGAATGCTGTAATTAGGTGGTTTTATCATGGAGGACTTGCTGTGCAAAACCTTGTTTAGTGTCTCCTGGCACAAAGGTCAGGAGTGCTGGCAAGCAGTGCTGTGTGCAGCTTCAAGATTTCCTGAGCTTGCCTTCAGCTGTGATCCTTTGTCCTGTTTTGCAGCTCTTCTTTGGCTCTACCAGAGTGGTCTGTGGGGTGCAGAGTGTCTGTTTGTGTTATGTTCCCATGCTTTGAAGCAATGGCAGCAATTCCATCAGGACTGCACCCTCCAGAATATTGGTTAAAACTTGAGTGGAATTTGGAGCCTTTCCAATGGGCAAGTTGCTGGGCTGGAAGAAAGCTGATGTTCCATCTTCATCCCATTGTTCCTCCTCATGTTTAAGCACTTTATTTGTAACTCCACTGACAAGGAAACAGCTTGACTGGTGCAGAGTAAGGTGCAAGCCTGAAGCTTCATTTCCATAGGGATTTCCACCCTCCATGTTGAGCCTTTGCCTCTGTTCCACATGGTGAGGCAGAACCAAAGTCTTCAATTGGCATTTTATCTTAACCTTGCCACACAACTTTGATCCTCCATTGCAGCACTTCATCACTCATCATTCCTGATGTGTCTATTGCAACCATGGGACTATTTCCCTCCTTATTTCCTGGGACTCCTCTGAATTGACCACTGGGTGTCAAATCTCCTTCAGACTGCCCTGCCTTGAGTTGCACAGATGCTTCCTAGCCCCTGCTTTTCCCCAGAAATGCCCCTTTCTAAACACTTGGTGTTTTGACTCTGTGTTTTTCCTTGTGTCGTAGGTCTTTCCATACTCTGCACCAGTTTTGCTGTCCAGCTCCATTGTACCATACCCAGCTAGCTGTCCCTGCCACACACTCAGAGTACAGGTAAGAGTAGAGATGATCCACCCACTTGTTGTCTTTGGGCAGGGATTTCATGTGAAGATTTGACCTAAGAAAAGGGATAGTAGCTTAAGGTTTAACATTTAGCATCTCCCTCGATAGTTGTGCTCTCTCAGGCACTCTGGAATTAGAAGTTCATGTGCTTTTTAGAGGCACATCCCTCCCAGGCTCTTTGGAAGGTAGGAAGAAGGCAGTTGTAGGTTGGTTTAGTTCTCACACAACCAACATATCAAAATGCTTGTCTAATTATGGATGTTGCTCTGAGCAACATTTTATTAACTCCTGAATCTCTCCTGTCAGGTAAGGTGAAAGGAATGGACCTGCAAAAGGCTTAGCACTGCCTTTACCTTTGGAAGGAAGGGATGCAGACAGATGCCAAGCAGAGTCTGCCCTGAATAGATCTAAAAAGATGCCTTTTTCCAGCTAATAATGCTTCACTGAACATAGGTGCTTTTCCAAGCTCTCTCTGATCAAGTGTGGAGAGCAGCAGGTTCACATCTTAGTGTCAGTGCCTGTGTTTAACAGTCATCTTGTAGAAGCATCAAGGCCCATCTAAGTGATTAGAAATATGAGAAGTGTTAAGAGATTCTGCATGTTGTGCAAGAAAAAAGCCTGGAGTTTTTACTCTTAATGTTAGTGATTAATGTAGTGCTAATTGCCAGCTCATGAATAATCTTAATATCAAAATATTGCAAGTCTGGTGCTGAAAGATCAAATCACTTTGCACTGATAATAAGGAAAGACCCCCCCAAAAAATAACCACCCAAAGAATGAATCCTAAATCTGTAAATGCATAAACATGTATCTGCTGTGACTCTTTCACCTCTCTGTTGTCTCTAACCATGCATGTTTGGAGTCATCCTGTTGTTTTTACATTGTGGCATCTGTTTGTATGTTTGTTTTATTTTCTGCCATCTGGGCTCTTTGTTTTATTTGGTGGTAGTAAATCCATAGTTGGGTTGTAAGGCACCTTAATATTCCTTCAGTGAGGAGCAGGCTCTCAACATTATTAGGTTCCCCACTTGCTTTTTAATGAGGCTTTTATGTTTTCTTTATCCTTGTTTTCTAATGCTTTAATTTGAAGGACTTGTAGGGATGCTGATGGGGAGACCAGTTGCTTCTTGGATGTTTGAATACTTTGATCCACCTAGGTTAGGCTTTTGCTTGGTGGTATTCCTCCTGCAATTCAAACTTAGAGAAGCCTAACTTAGTGCTTAAAAATTCCTAAACTTCTCTAGCTTTTCTTGAGAAGAGGAAAAATTGCCTGTCCTAAGCATGGCTGGGTCTGTAAAGCACTTAGTGTTACTCCATAGAGCAACAGATAGATTTGGATGATGCCCACACACACATGCCATAAGACCTTCAGCTTTTGTTCAAGGAGTGGGGTGTTTGAAGGAACTCCTCATTATTTCTTGGCTCTGAAGGATGTTCAGGCCTCAAATTCTCCTCCTGTGTGTACATATCTGTGAGTCATGGCTATAGAACAAGGTCAGGTTGGATGGGCCCTGGGCAAGCTGCTTGAGTGAGTGGCATCCCTGCCCATGGCAGGGGGGTTGGAACTAGATAATCTTGAATGTCCCTTCCAACCCAAACCATTCTATGAGACTTGAGAACGTCCAACAATTCCTAACAGAGTAGTGTTGCCCATAGTCACCTAATGGTAGTGAAGCAATCATGGAGTTGGTTGCTGGGTGCCAGGAAACTCAATATGCTCTACATGTGTCTCCCCTCCTTTCCTGTGTAGCCAGCCTAGGGGCACCAGCAGCTCCTGAGCTGGGCTAACCTCCTCCATGATTAGACAAGGCAGGTCAGGGATTCCATATGGCCTTGCTCTTTTCTGGCCTCTTTCCAGCAGCCCAACACACATGGTACCTGGGTGTAACCTCCCTTCTGTCACCACTTGGGAAAACCTCTCCTGGGGTAACTGGCTTTTGGAAAGACATCAGGATGCTGGAGCAAGTCCAGCAAAGGGTCACCAAAGTGTCTGAGGGCCAGAGCACTGGGCAGGTGAGGAGAGGCACTGAGAACAGGGGCTGGGTAGCCCAGAGAAGAGAAGTCTCAGGGCTGGTGTCTCCAGCTTCTTAACAGGAGAGTGTGGAAAAGGTGCAGCCAGCCTCTTCTAGGAGAGGACAGGACAAGAGGCAACAAAACCAGACTGCAATCCAATTAGATACCAGGTGGAGAGAGAGGAGAATTTCACCATGAGCCTGCTTAAACACTGCAGGAGAGGCCAGAAGAGGAGGTGCTATCTCAGTCTCCAGCCAGACACAGCCCTGAGCCACTGGATGGATGAGGCCTGCTTTGAGCAGTGCACTGCATGATGGATACCTCCAGAAGTTCCTTCTAACACAGATTCTCCTGTGATCTGAGCTTGGGAAGGGGCAAAGAGCTGCAAGTCAGCTCTGTAGAGCTTAGGTTCAAAGGATACAGTGATTTTAATGCCTCCCCAGGTAGTGTCCTACACAAAGATGTGGTAGAGGGGAGATTTAGGTTGGATGCTAGGCAGCAGTTGTTGCCCAGGAGGGTGCTGAGCCACTGTGCCAGGTTGCCCAGAGAGGTGGTGGCAGCCCCAGCCCTGGCAGTGTTGCAGGCCAGGCTGGCTGGGGCTGGGAGCAAGCTGCTCTAGTGCCAGGTGTCCCTGCCCAGGGCAGGCACAGGGCTTGGGGCGAGAGGAGCTTGAAGGTCCCTGCCAACCCTGACAGTTGTGTGTGTTACAGGCCAGCTCTGATAGTCTTCCTGAAATGAGGAATTGGTTTGCTTTACCCATAAACTATTTCTGAAGATGCTGCATCCAAACTGGTTGTTGCAACTTGACATCCCTACCTCCATAACCTCTTAGTCAGGTACAAATAATGCACCTGATTTTGTGTGTGGGTATCCTATAGCTGTGAATAGAAATCACCTGCTAGGACACTAAGGAGATTGGCCTTTCCATTTCCACATACATTAATAGTATTAAATTCAGCTTTTAGCCTTCCCATTAATCAATTTATAAATAGAAAACATTAGAAACCAAGCTAACAGAACCAGCTGCTCCAGTCTCACTTCAGTTGTGAGGCTTTCTTTAGAAGATTTCACAGAGGGATTCATTTTGTGGCCCAGAATTAAATATTAAATTTGCTCTGAAAGAAGCTATTAATGAGTGCACTAGAGTGAGATCTGGAGCATCTCTGATTGGCTGGATGTTTGATTCACTCCAGCAGTTTTATTCCTAGGCAAGACCATCTCTGGCATCTGTTTTGAATTGTTAATAGGAAAATAATGCATTTTTAATAACTGCAGCTCTTGCAGTAATCCCTTGCTTGCTCATTTTAGTGTTCAAAATAGGCAAAATTAATACAAGTTATCTCGCATTCTCCTATTGTAAGAAAAGCCTTAGGAAGCCTAAGGATATAATGCACTTCCAGCTAGTTCTTTGTCTATTCCAGTTAGTCCTGTCTTTGCTCTTTTGGATTTGTTTTGACTTGGAAATTAACAAACCAACCAAAACATCAAGGCAATAATAGAGATGCTAATGTCTGTAGCTTGACTTTTCATCTGACCAGGAGGAACATCTTCCTTGCTGTGAGGGTGCAGAGCCCTGGCCCAGGCTGCCCAGAGAGCTTGTGGAGTCTCCTTGTGTGGAGAGATTCCCAAGGCACCTGGAGGTGATGCTGGGCAAGCTGCTGGGGGTGAGCCTGCTGGAGCAGGGGGGATGGACTGGATTATCCCCGGAGATCCCTTCCAACCCCTACCAGTCTAGGATTCTTTGACTCCCTTTCCCTTCCTGCCTCCCTAAGTAGAGGCAGTGTACTCTATGTTGAAGTTGCAAATGCCATGAGGTGCTTTGCATTTATCAGAGATCATCTGAGTACAGGTTTCACCTCAGATGTGAAGGGCAAAATCAAAGAGATGATGGTCCATAGAGATGATGCAAGAGGCTTCCAAAAAGACCTGGCTCCATGTGATCTTGTACTTCAGTTGCTGAGCCTCTTGCTTGCTGCATTGTCTCAGTGGCCTTGCAGCTGGAAAAATGGGCAAAGCTAAGCCAAGAGGTGCCATGGCATTCAGAGAAAGTCAACTCAATTCTTATTTGAACAGTCTGTTCCCAGCATCTTCCAAACACATGTCCCTAAACAAACTTCAGTTAGGATACTCTACACATGCTAGATACCTATGACAGAATCACAAAGGTTGGCAGAGACCTCTAAGCTCAGCAAGTCCAACCATCCCTAGCACTCCCATACCACTAACCCATGGCCCTAAGGAGAGCAGCTAAATGTTTCTGAAACCCCTCCAGGGATGGTGACTCCAGCACCTCCCTGGGCAGCCTGGGACAACACTTAACAACCCTTGCAGGGAACAAATTCCTCCTTATATCCAATCTAAACCTCCCCTGATGCAGCTTGAACCTATAGTCACTTGTGTGCACCTGACAGTTGTCTACATGAAGGTTCATCAGTTGAACCTTCCAGTTGGCTGTTTCCACCACTCCTGAACACTCAGGCTTCATTTCCAGTCTGAGGCTAGCTCACCAACCCACCCATGGAGAAGGCTTCCCACTGCTGCTGAGGGCAGGGTTTGGGTTGGGTTTAATACCCTGTAACCCTATAGCTCTTCAGGCTTTGGAGTGATGAGTGTTACTGCAGGAGTGACTCCAAACAGGAAGATGGAATATAGAAGTGTGCTCCTGCTTGGGAAGATAAAGTCTTATTCATATCTGTATTCTTGGTATGGATATGTAATAGGCTGATATATGCAACTTACAACTGTGGACAGATTTGCTCACCACTAACATCTAAGCATCTTCCCATCTGATGTGTTTATTCCTTGTTCTGGTTTGCATGCAGTGTTGGCTGTCACTCATTCCTCTCTCAATCCACTTCACCTTCCATCCTTCTGATATTCCATGAGATGCCCTTATCATATCCAAAGACCACTTTTAAAATGGTGAAGCTAGAGATTTTTTCTTCTATTTTTCTTTTCTCCCCAGTGATCCCTGTGAAAACAAAAAGCTAATGCAAAGGATGTTATAGTACCAAAGAAATCCCACCATTTTCTTGCAGTCTCTACCTGCTTAATGTTTAATCAGCACCTCTGGGAGGTAAAAAAAACACCACCTTATTCTGCAAATACTGTCTTGCTGTGCAATTTTAATGTGGCATCTTTGTTTCACCAGGTAATGTTGGCTCACATGCAATAAACCACTGTGTGGGAGATGCTAGAAGGATTGATTGTGCTGTTTTCTTTTTGGCTGAGGCACTGGCAGGCATTGTGGCTGTTTTGTTACCATAACTGGTTAACACAGAAGCTTCACACACTGTGATGTTGAGCTGACAGATGCTTCTCTAGTGTATATTAGAGTGGTTTGTGATTTGGTCATTCTTGTACACTAGGCACACTCAGGGAAAACAGGGAGCTTTTTGCTTAGATGCCTGTGAGTGAAGAATAACTATTTACAGTTATTTTGGGTTCTTTGCAGCTCTCAGGTTCTTTTTCCATTGAGAAGCACTATACAAGTGCTATACATAGCAAATATTTCCCCTGTCCTTCATACAAGCACCTCTGAGGACATCCTACAGCACACAGCAGGCTCCTGCTCCTGGCACAGCTTCTCAGTCCATGATTAGTGAAGCTGCAGGAGCTGTCCTGCAGAATCCTTTGTGCTATTGATAGAGAAGTTAATAATGAAGTTTTCTACCCCAAAAAAAGTGCTGATTAGGAACCCTGTTTCTAGATGAACAGCAATTGCCTGGCACATTGATAATCTGCATTTTATCCTGTGCAAAGATTGTGCTTTTCAAATGAAGCAGAAGGAGGGAAGGCAGCAGAGCTCTGCCTAGCCAGAGGAACACAGCAAACCAGGTCCAAAACTCTGGCCAAATGTCAGTGTGAGGTTCAGATGATTCTGTAAAGCATCTTTGTCTGAACCCAGTGGCAAAGGGAAGCTGGCATCATTGCAGTCAGACCTGTCCTTTTCCACTCGATGCCGATGTGAGCTGGCAAGGTACAAGTGGTCAATTGTGTTCCTCTGCAGGGATTTGGCAGAAGGTCACCAGATCTACCCTTGGGTTTGGGATTTTTCTTGGGTTTTCTTCCTTCATTGTGTTCCTTTCCATCCTCCTCCTCTAGCTTGTTATGGAGTTTTAAGGTGATGATCCCCCAGTGGTTGTGTTAGTGCTAAAGAAGTGACTTTCCTTGCCAAGCCAGCACCTTTTCCTCCACCCACCATAAAGCACATTCTAGCATTACAGATGTAGGTATTCCAAACTGCCCTCTGGTTTCTAACACCATTCATGATGCTGGCAACTCTGCCTGCAAGCAGAGTACTTCCTTCCACTTGAAAAGGAGGTGGGAGGAGTACAGACGTGTAGATCTGTTAATCAGCAGTAGTTCTGCATGGAAATCACCAGCGAAGGGAAATGCCTCTGTTCTGCATTCCCAGTGGAATCCCTGTGGAAAGAGATGTTAAAAGTCAAGGAGCTATGGTCACAGTAGGCTGGACATGTAGGTGACTGCTTAATGTCCTTTTTCTTAAGGGAAAACCAGAAATTGCCCTTTCAAAATGGCTTTTGCCTCCAAGTTTAACTCATTAAGTGTTGACCTGGCCTCATTTGGTTGCTCTTCATTGTGTTGCAAGTCCTGTCTCTGAGACTGAACTGGGTTAATTGGATAGCTCTTACAAACAAGTTACACTAGTTGTGGATTTAAAATAAGACCAAAAAAACCTCAAGCTTGATTTTCCTAATGATGTTGCCTGTGATTCTGTTCCTCTGTCTCTTTTCTTTCTTGCCCCCCCCTCTTCCTTGGCAGGGAAGATAATGTTCTGCACCAGTTCTGCTGTCCACCTTCGGGGTCTAGTAGTCCATCTTCCAGATGACAGCGAAGCTGGAGGTCGCTCAGTGTGCAGGCAGTGCCACTTCTATCTAGCCCATCTCTCCTCTTTCTGGTGTGTATGGGACTGACACTTGCATGGATGCCATAGGATTCTGAGTCATGTCAAGTCTGAGCTATTCAGGATGGCCCAGCCCTAACTTCTTGCTTGGTCATCTCCTCTCCAGGCTTTTCTACAGCTCTTTTTCCTTGTGTCCAGTGTTTCAAGCACACACCAACTGTAAAGAAAGACTTAAAATGCACAGTTTATTTTGAACTAAAATAAACAGTACCAAAAGGCTTCTAGTGTACTGTGAGTTTTGTTACTGGATGGACATGGTCTTGTGGTATGAAGGGTACAGAGTGATGTGAGTTCTTCTCCCCAGATGCTGAGGAGAGGGGGTGGGAGGGGACCTGTTTCTTAGAACCTGTATTTACTGGTTTTGCTGTTTCAGGGTTGAGCAAACACTTGGTGCTTGGGGAGATGGTTTAGTGGTGAGCATGGGAGTGTTGGGTGGATGGTTGGACTCGATGATCTCGGAGGTCTTTTCCAACCATAATGATTCTATGACATATTCTGAATGCTACTATGTAGAGGTTGAGCATTCTTGCTTTGCTTTGTGATTATCCTGAGAAGACAGCATGTGTCTGTTGGCCCACCAGATACCAGTGATCTCATTGCTGAGCTGCTTTGGGGTCTGGTGTCTTATTTGGCTTGCCTCTGTTTGTCCAAGCCTCGTGTTAACCATTAGCAGAAGTACAAGATCATTACTCATATTACCTAATTGATGAAAATACTCTTTGAGCACCTACTCAAGGTTGTCACCAGAGAAATGAACTTCAAACTGAATGGCACTGTCACTGCAACCAGGTGAGCATCAGCATGGCTCTGGGTGGNTCCAGTTGAGCTTTCTAGGGCTCTTCCAACCCCTGACATTCTGTGATTCTAAGAATAGAGTCTTCCAAGTTACCATTGCCCAAAAGTCACTTTGTTGATGACATCTTTCCGGACACATCTTGTGGCTCTAAAACAATGGAATGAATTTCTGCTGATTGGATCTTCCAAGCAGCTGTACCAGGAAGCAGAATTTCTGTGGCATGGCATTTACTAGCCTGAAGCTGGCAAGAAAGAAGAACTGACTTGGGGAGGGAAAAAAAATGCCTCTGAAATCAGCTGTTGCTCTCAGGAGTTCAAATGCTACTCATGCAAAGGCAGAGGTGGTTGGGTGTAGGTTGAAATCTGGTGTTTATTTGTACTTATAGGTGGCTTTGAGGATGGGAGAAAAGAAGAATCAATCAGAATCAAGAAGGGAAGAGCTGTGAAGGTAGCAGGAAGCTCATGCAGGGCAAGGAGGCTAGGGAGGGCTCTGGAGCACAAGTGTGCTGAGGAGCAGCTGAGGGCACTGGGGTTGGTTAGTGTGGAGAAGAGGAGGCTCAGGGCAGACCTTAGCTCTCTCTACAGCTCCCTGACAGGAGGTTGCAGTGAGCTGGGGGTAGGTCTCTTCTGCAGGGTTACCAGGGAGAGGACAAGAGGAAATGGCCTCAAGTTGCAGCAGGGGAGGTTTAGATTGGATATCAAGAGGAATTTGTTCCCTGCAAGGGTTGTTAAGTGTTGTCCCAGGCTGCCCAGGGAGGTGCTGGAGTCACCATCCCTGGAGGGGTTTCAGAAACATTTAGCTGCTCTCCTTAGGGCCATGGGTTAGTGGTATGGGAGTGCTAGGGATGGTTGGACTTGATGAGCTTAGAGATCTCTTCCAACCTTTGTGATTCTGATTCTCATCCTGTATAATTGCTTTTTTAGGAGCTTGAAGGACTCTGTATAAAAAGCAGAGTATAGGTTATTTGCTTTTTAGTTAGATTTGCTATACTCTTTCTATCTATCCTGTTAAATGTTTTCTTTTGCTTGCCTTAGGTAGGGTTGTGAAGTGTCCAAGGCCTAAGGAAGAAAGAGTGTGCTGGCAGAAGGCTCATTGCCTTCATGGCTTTGCAAGTTTGTCTACATCCTTTATCCTGACTTGTAGACTGGAAACAATATATGAGCTCCTTCAGTGACTTGATCTTGGATGTTCCTTAGCTCCATGTGTTCCTCAGTCACTTGGCATTGCAATATAGAGGAAGTACTTTCATTCCCACTGTAGAACTGGTATGCAAAGTTGTTGAGTAGATTCCTGCACCCCTGGAGGTGCTCTGGTGTTTATTGGGCAGGCTAAAAACACTGACGTCTTTGAACATTGCTCACCATCTTTGTCTTCCATGAAGAGTTTCTGGGAGTTGCTTTCCCAAGATAGAAACAATAGGAATTTCTGCTGTTTTGACTTGCTTATCTCCCTCCCAAATGTAAACAGCAATTAAGTCTCTCTGTACTCAGTGTGCTGAATGGGAGCACTGTCATTACTCTCTTCCACAGGGTAGGATTTGCCCAATCTTTCAGTAAGTATCTTTTATATTGCTGTATGTCAAGGAAAACAAAGATTACTATTGAGACATGAAAGTGCAAAGCTTCAAGTGTAGGTGCCAGCCCTTTTTCCTTGCACAGACAGCAGCTGATTATCCTGAGAGTGGTTGGAGTTACTGAGGTGTCTCAGGAGAAAATGAAGTCAAGGACTGATCAGTGTTATTAGCTCTAACACCATCCTGGGTTGTCTTCTAGCTGCTAGTTTTCCAATGAAGGGAAAAGAGTGTCAGTAGAAGTTGCAGGCATTTGAAACCATTGGAATTGATGCCCATAGGATCATCAAAGCCTGGCATTTCCTCTTCAGGGAGCAACTAGAGAAGCTGACCTTCTGTGGTGCAGTGGATGTGAGAAAGGCAGGAGTGGACATATTCCTACTGAAGTAATTCATGGATGGCTATATCAAACCTGCTCTGAAGCTCAGGCTTTAGCACTACAGCGTAGCTGGGGTTCTCTGGTACTTTAGCAGAGTTTAAAAGTAGATGACCTAAATGCTGCACATTATTATAAAGTAGAGAAAAGAACCAGTAGGAAAAAGTCCTTATTCCTAGATGAATTTGCACTGGTTTTGTGATGAGTGAGCACTGTCTTGTTGGGCCTTCTGCTATGAAAAGAGGAGTAGAAATGGCATTTTTCATGTATTTATAGACCCAATCCCATCATTCAGAAGCTCAAAGGGTTGAAGAGGAAGTGCTGCTCTGGGGGAATTGATTCTCCTTTGGCACCTTTAAGCATTTGCACCTATTAAGCTCAAGCTACTTTCTTTTTCTCCTGCAATGTGGAGTTCTCCTTTGCCAGCTTACTCAGCTCTTAACATTATTTTGGGTGCTTGTGTCTAAAATAGGTGGGTGAGATTTGGATAGTGCTGTGATTTTCTGCACATGGATTGTTTTCTCTCTGTAACCAGTTGCCCAGGGAGGTGGTGGAATCACCATAAAAGATGTAGCTGTGGTGCTTGGGGCCATGGTTTAGTAGTGAGCATGGCAGTGTTGGGTGGATGCTTGGAGTTGATTATTTCAGAGGTCTTTTCCAACCATGATGATTCTAAGGAAGTCATTAAAGCAGCTCTGAGCACTTGGTGTTGGATGCTGTGGATTTTTGGGCACCACTAGGTAGAGCAAAAAAAAACCCAAGTAGTTCATTGACCAAATAACTGTAACTGGCTGAAGCAAGGTGTTGTGTAACATCAGGAGGAGAAATAATCCCTTGGAAAATGTCACAGGGCATGGATCTCCAGCAAGACTGAAAACAAGCCCTCAAATTGTTCCCTTAGCCATTCTACCAGCTCTGAAATGACTCAGAATCCCAGCATGATAAGGGTTGGAAGGGACCTCTGGAGATCATCCAGTCCAACCCCCCTGCTCCAGCAGGCTCAGCCCCAGCAGCTTGCCCAGCATCACCTCCAGATGCCTTGGGAATCTCTCCACACAAGGAGACTCCACAAGCTCTCTGGGCAGCCTGGGCCAGGGCTCTGCACCCTCACACCAAACAAGTTTTTCCTTAGGTTCAGGTGGAACCTCCTGGGTTCCAGTGTGTGCCCATTGCCCCTTGGCCTGGCCCTGGGCACCACTGAGCAGAGTGTGGCCCCAGCCTCTTGCCCCCTGCACCCTTCAGCTCTTGCTCAGCATGGAGCAGATCTTTATATATATATATATATTCAGAATTAGATATATTCAGAATATATCTAGGTGCATGTATCTACATTCCTGTATCTAGTTTGTGACTAAGGAAGCTCCTTTGTTGAGCAGGTGCCTAGGCATGGCAGAGTGTAACCTGCTGACCAGAGCAAAGTGACATTGAAGGTGACTCCCAGAGGTCATTGGCAAGAGGTGGGGGTGTAGCTGCTCAGCACACACCTTCAGAAGAGCCTGCCTGGAAAGACTAAGTCCTCTCTGACACCTCCTGAGTCACACTTTTGAAAGGGTGATGTGTGTGTTTTCATTAGCCAAACTGACCTTAGTGAGGGACAGCATGGAATCCTCTTCCACCTTCAGTGCTGACATGGAGCAAGATGTTCTCCAAAATCACAAACCCCAAAGTACCTACAGAAGCATCTGTGAAAGCCCTCATTGCCTTGATGGGCAATGAGACCAGTGAGGAGGCTGGAGCACAAGTGTGCTGAGGAGCAGCTGAGGGCACTGGGCTTGGTTAGTGTGGAGAAGAGGAGGCTCAGGGGAGACCTTAGCTCTCTCTACAACTCCCTGACAGGAGGTTGCAGTGAGCTGGGAGTAGGTCTCTTCTCCTGGGTTAGCAGGGAGAGGACAAGAGGAAATGGCCTCAAGTTGCACCAGGGGAGGTTTAGATTGGATATCAGGAGGAATGTCTTCCCTGCAAGGGTTGTTAAGTGTTGTCCCAGGCTGCCCAGGGAGGTGCTGGAGTCACCATCCCTGGAGGGGTTTCAGAAACATTTAGCTGCTCTCCTTAGGGCCATGGGTTAGTGGTATGGGAGTGCTAGGTGTGGTTGGACTTGATGAGCTTAGAGGTCTTTTCCAACCTTTGAGATTCTGTGATGTTATTGCCAGGATTCTGAGTGCTGGAATTGGAGGGTTTTTCCAGCGATTGCCTAGTTCCTGGGATGGGGACTAGAGGGAGCTCCGATGCTGTGTGTCTCCAAGCATTCTCTGCCAGTCCAGCATTAGAGACACGCTCTGGTTTGTTACCTGATGCTGGAGATGAAAACAAAGGAGGCAACCAGCCATAGTTAGCATTTTTGTATGCTGGAGAGCTATTTGATCATGTGGAACGACAGCGTGGAGATGTAGATATATATATATATGTATATATGTGCCAGCATGCCCTACAGTCAACATTGTTTATATGCTTTATCCTGGTTATCATAAAGACCTTGTCTGCTGCTGCTGTTTACTCTGCTTCTGCCTTTCTCCAGTTGTAATGGAAAATATTTTCCAGGGGAAGTGTGTGTTTAAGAACATCTGAAGTGCCATATGGAGTATTATACATCCTCCTGTTAGATAGTCATGGAGGACGGAGTATATGAACACAACAGACAGTTTTAAATGTGCTAGGTAGATGTCCTATGAGGACAGGCTGAGGGAGCT
>VWZO01004414.1:237199-271490 GCA_013396975.1 Bucco capensis | reverse complement strand
CTCCTTCCTCCTGGTGACAGGAGGGAAGGGGATTCTTGACAACTTGTAGAGCCTCTGCCTGTTGCTTTTGCTGCAGGGTAGAGCTCCACCAATCAATTTAATTCTCACCTTCCCTGATGCTTCTTAACCTATGTACTTCCTCCCTCAGTTCAACTACCTGCCTGAGCAGGTCATTGATCAGATCACACCTCACACGGAAGGGGTCTCCAGCTCCCCCTGGTAGGGCCAGGCTCAAGCACTCGCTGCAGCCCGAGACCTGCACAACTACATGGTTTTGTGGTAGCTCAGTCTGAGTTTCCATGCTCTTTCTTGCCATGCTTTTCGTCTGTGTAGTAACCATAGCTCCTAAATGCTAACTGCCCTGAAGTTACACACCTTGCTGAAAAAAAAAAATATTTTTTTTTTCTCTGCACTCCACAAAGGCCACACAGCTTTTGAACTGCCGCGGAGCTCCCCACTCCGCCCACTCCTCACCTTGATTGGCTGGCGTGGACTTCCTGGTTCTGCCGCAGCTCGGGCTGCTCAGGGAGTGCTCTGGTCAGCAACCCCCCTGTACAGCTGGCCTAAAACTCTCCCCCCTGGCTCTCCTCAATCTGGGTGAATGCTCTCTCAGCGCTGCTCGTTGCTCTGTCTCGCAGACTAATCTTATGCCTCATAGCCAGAAAGCACCTAAGAGGCATCTCATGACTTGATACTTCAATGACAACTGCAAATGAGAGGTGGTGGTCCAGAAAAACATGCCATGGACTACTTCAGCCAAACATCTTACACATACACATACATATACATATGGCTTCAGCAATGCAAGAAACGTCAGGGCCTCAGCAGCCAGTATATCAGCTTTATGTCACCATGTGATTCAAAGGGAAAACGGAACTTAGTAATGCTTTGAGCAAACAGAGGCATGACAGTTATTATTGTAACAGATGAAGAAAGGACAAAACTAGGGCAGAGAGGACACTCATAACATCCGTGACTGAGATGATACAAAATAATAGAAGTTTCCTGTAAAAATGATACCAGAGATATGAACTGCTGTGAGGTAATCAGGGAGGGCTACTGGAATGGCTGCAATAGAAAGACAGAAAAGACAGAACTACCAAGTTTGAGAACTATCATCTTGGAGATCACACAAAAGCTTCAAGGTGAGGCTATAGTGGAAATTTAACTGCCAATGCATTAAAGACCTTTCCAGAAGACGAGTAAAACTGGGCAATGTCAGTTCTGCCAGACAAAACCTTCTCAGGCTAGTCTGAAACAGGAGAACGATTTCCTCTGGCAACTCTTCATCACAGACCTCTCCAGTTTCTGCACCAAATGCCAGGCTTATTTTTTTATACCTTGCCTTCTTTGACTAAAAGGTGATATACATCTAAATGTATTTTTAAATGAAACAAAAAACTATATCAAAGTGTACAGAAAACTCTCTCCTGAACCCACTTATTCTGCCTGTGAGAAAACAATCAACCCATGACAAGTCATGTTACGTACTGCCACTGCTGGAAAACAAGATATACAGGCTGCAGTCATCATGGCATGTAGTGAGCAGAACTAGATGTAAGCAAAATGCTGTAGGTGCTGGTAATAATCTAGCTGTATTATATGAACTGCAACATAACTAGTGTTATGTTATAGTGTGCCCTATTGAAGAACAGTGATTGCAGCATAAGAATTTACACAGAGCAAGAACTTACACCAGAAACACCGTGTCTTGGTGTTTATTAACAGTGCAATACAGATTGCCCATTTTTTTTAACACCTTTGGGTTGTTGCACAGGAGGAAAAGCAAATATAGGTACAAACACCCCAGTTAAATCATAGTGCTCCCCAAACTCTCCATTGCACTTTACACTTTCCATTTTCCAGACTGCACTGGCAGGAAGGCAGAGTAGAGCAGCAGAACTTCCAGATGAGTATTTGAGAAGTTCCCTTCCTCAGTGGTCTTGTGATTTGAGATGCACAGAGAACAGAGCACTTCTGAAGCAAGTCTTTAATATTTTAAGAAAGAATTCTTTATTCACAGAATGTGCAATAACTCTTTCTGAACAATCTACAAAAATAAACCCCAAAATTCTAATGCAGAAAAAAAAAAAATCATCACAGCAGTGTTCCAAGAGAATACATAATTCACAAGTTTAAAATTTAAGAGCTCCTTTCCTGTGCCTGGAATTCTCTTAAAATATTAACAATCAAATCTCTTCGGTGAGTGTATGAGGTATACTTTATTCTGAACCAGTGCCTTGGGAAAAGATTTCCACTTGGGGCATATAATTTCACCCCTTGTTTGCCCATCAAACCACGAAGAATTCTGTTGCGGGACAAGATTTTATCATAAAATTCAACCCCACCTCTGGCATAGTCTTTGGAAACAGTAGCTGCCTTTCTGTCAGCCTTGCAGTCGAGGTGATAGGTCACGGCATCATAAGAGATGTAATAGCACATTAGCCCACCAGCAGCAGTTACGAGGTTACAGATGCTATGAAGTATCATAGGGCCTGAAGAGAAACCCAGAAGTAGCTTTACACCTCTCCCACAAAGAAAGGTACCAGCTAAGCAAGTTGGAGCCACAACTGCACTTGCTAAAGGGCTGCCATTCTGCAAATACACAATCTCTCTAGCAATGGCAAACTTCTGAGCTTCAGGTGAAAATGTCAGAGCTTCCTTCAAAGCAACACCTTCTTTGCTCTCCCAGTCTACTTCCTTGCCATTGATCACAACAACATGGTCGACTATTCCTTTTTCATCCTCAGCTGTGCTAGCAAAGTTAGGTGGGATGCCCACCAAAGAACCTGCAGGCAGCCAGGGGATTCCAGCACTCACAGGGTGGAAGCCAGAAGCTGCAAAGGCTCGATAAGAGTCAGTGGACTTCACATCAGTATCTTGAAGGACATCCTGAAAGACACCACAGAGCCTCTGTGAAAGCTCAGCTGGCTGCCCTTCGGACCAGCACTCATGCAACTGTTTGAATGTCTGCTCAGGACACACATGATAGGAAAGGTTAGTGCCAAACAGCCCCACGCAAGAAACAGCCAACAAAGTGATCTTGTGCTTCTTTAACCACACAGATGCCTTCCACAGGAACTTCACTGCCATAGTCAAATCCTAACCTGTTTATAACACAAAATCAGGAATTAGTGTGCATAACTGAGTCTCGCTCCAGCATTTAAAAAAACGAAAACAACTGTGCAAGACATGAGAAGCAGCAGAGCACAATAACCAAAGAAACATTCTCTCTTTTACATTAATAAAACACAAAACACTTTCACAGAGAAATTGATACTCACTAATTTTGGGGCCATGGAACACAGGATGATTGATACAAAGAATTAACTTCTCCCTCTCCTCCAGTAAATAAATTTACCTCAATAAAGACAGTAATAAATCCACCATACTTCCTCCTTCCCGCAACAATCAATACACATTCTGTATTTACTCAACATACTTGTCCTTGCCAGCACAATCCTCCTGTTGCACTATACTACAGACATAGACTACAGATATTAGGGCCAGAAAGAGCCAACAATTAATCTATGCTAACCTCCTCTAAGAATTTTAATCAGTAATCTCAATATCAAATTCAGTAACTTGAGCATGAACACAACTTCCAAAATAACAAAAGAACAGTGTGTGTATCTCTGTAACAGTAGCTTTTCTTCCAAGAGAAGAGTATGTGCTCTTTCTATTTTTTTTTTTCAATTTTAACTTTGAGGCAGTGGTTCTTGCTTACTCAGCAAAAAGCTGTTTTCAGAAAGCTGCATGCTTTCAGTGGCTTCTCTTAAAATTTTTTCTCTGAAATAATTTCTCTGAAAAATAAGATGGCAATCCAGAGCAGAAATTGGTACATAATAATTGTTTCAGGGCAGACAGCTACTTTGTGACTCCTTAAATAAGCAGATAAACTTGCAAACCTGCCAACTCCTTCAGTTCAAGAGTCCTTCTTTCCTTGGGGAGTATCAGTTACTTTTAAAGCTAGAGCCACATGATATAGTCTGCCCAGGAAAGTTCCAATCTCTTTAAAAAATCCCATTGGCTACAGAATTCTCCCCTAAAATGATGCTACTTAAAAAAAAAAAAGTGAATTAGGCACCTAATCAAACAGATATCAGTGAAAGTTGGACGCCCTGTTTCCATTTGCATCTTGCAGTGCCTCTTCTCTCAGGGCTTTACACATGATCTTCAGAGAATCTTGCTGCAGCTGTTGAAGACATCAGTATTTCCAGCTGTCCTTACAGGAAGTCAAGGTGGCAGAAGGAAACCATGCTTTGATACAACAACCAAGGTCTTAGTGCAGAATACTATCAAAAGTGGGTTTCAGCTATGCTGCTGGGCTTTGTACAGCAGCAGCTGAAACACAGACATATGCTCTCTTCTTCCACTCATGCTGAACAAGAACCTCCCAGAGAGGGGTAGAGTGGACAACTGGGGGCTGTAACATCATAAAACAGGACTGCATGACATACCAGGATACACCAGTCATGATCAACAGCAAATGAATATTAACCACAGGAAAACAAAAAGGGATTAAATTACAGGTGGTGTTTTAATGATGTTATCACTGCTCCTTCCTATGAAGCTCTTTCAGAGTGTAAATTCACCAGGGGAAGAATAAGCTTGTTTAATGTTTATACTGCACTGAACACATACTGAGTGCTTAATAAAAACAATGATGCATGTAAGCATACAACAAATTAATATGTATTTCTTAGTGTAATAAGTGGTGGTATTCTTATATTCTGCTGAAGACCAGAGGTGGTGATTTGTTTGACAAAATTATTTACGAAAAACATGCTAGAGAGCCAAGAGCCTGGATGAAACCCAATCTTAGGAGAAAACTTCCTTCATAATAGAGCTAAAAAACAGAAAATGGTAATACTAAACACAAATGACATCTTTGGAGTTAAAGACCTCTCAGCAAATCTGGTAGTCTAGATCTGACCAAAAAGGTCATGCCATTTACACAATGGGGTAGGGGAGGAAGAACTTCTAAGGGGATAACTGTATAAAGACTATCACTTAATCCACACATGAAGCTGAGCTAAGGACTTCCCAGGTTTCTCTCACCTGTATTAGAGAAAGCCCTCTCATTTGGGCTGGCTAACAGATCTTTTGAAGATTAGGAATACTGCATGGAGAAAATTCCCCCCTCGTTTTATGTTCACACCAGTGTGGGGAAGGACAGACCATGCTGAAAACCAGCCAACTCTCCTTTTTTGAATGACCAAATGGTGCTTGCCAAGCACATGAGACACCAAATACTCCTCCCAGTTAGCGACTTGGGATGCTGGGAAGCACACCTAGACAGGCAGGCAGCTAGCAGCGCACAGGTGAACTGCAGGAAAGTAGGGCAAGAAGCACTGTGCTTGTCTACACACTTCTTCTAAATAGCCATAACACCAGGATACACCTCAGTGCATTAACACTAACTTCCCCCCCTTTTTTCTTTCTTTTTTTCTTTTTATTTTACAGTTTCTAAGTGATATTTAGGTTTTTTAAATTAAATTATTCTTTATGCTGACATGGTTTCAAAACCTTTGTGTTCTGACCTGCCACAGCCCAGGCTGTATTCTTCACTGGATTACACTCAACAATCCCGGCACACACCTAATGCAAGAATAAGCAGGCCGCAGTGGAAGCTCTGCCCGTACATCCCGCCCCCCCCCCTTCCCCTCCTGGTTCCCGCGGGTCCCTCTCCTCTCCCTCTCCTTCTCCTCTCCGTCTCCTCCCTTCGCCCCGCGCCGCACCTACCAAAGCTCCCCGTTCCGCAGCCGAGGCGAAGCTCTTAAGGGCCGGCCGCCTCCCCGCTGCCGTACGGCGGGCGGAAGGGGCGGGTGGCGGCGCCATGGCAGGAACTTCCCTCAGCAGGGTTTCGGGGTTGTGGCGCCTTGGATTGAGCCATGGCCTCGACTAAATGGCGGCGGAAGTCTCCCCCGCGGGGAGATGCGGGCAACTACGCTGCCTTGAGGGCAGCCCGGAGGCGAGGAGCAAGGCCACCGCTCCCTGAGAGAACCCCGAGCGGCAGCTGCGGCCCAGGGAAGGCACTGCCTCTCTTCCGGAGTCCCAAATTCATTCTGTGTCCTTGTGTTTCCTGCTGTAGCTCTCAGGGTTTTTCCTACAGAGTACCTTATATGTGCATTATTGATACAGCCCTCCCACTGCAGTGCAAGAACGCTTACACATGCAGGTTGGCTTGTTTGGTTTTTTTTTTTTTTGCTTTAAAGTTATGATTGCTCATAGCAGAGGATGGCCAGTGTTGGGTCTTAATAAGCCCTCATGAATTTGTCCCATAGCCTGGCCACTTTGAGAAAGCCCTGGAGAGGTCTGCCCTTGGCAGGGTGGTGGGTGACAGAGTTGGGTGCTGGTCTCTAAGGGCATGGCTCTGTTAAATCCAGCCTTGTCCCTGGATTATGTAGTGCTTGCAAAATGAGGACAGGGAATAGGTTTTGGCCAGTTTAGAGTTCTATTGAGTAGTGGATAGTAGAAGACGTTTGCCTCATGTATGGTAAAGGTGTGTGTTGGCGCTCAATGGTTGTTTTAAAACATCTCTTCACACCAGGTGGTCATGAGGTAACCAGTTTTCACAATCCAAATGGAAATAGTGCTTCGTGGGTTGAGAGACAGTAGAACAGAAGTAAAAGCAAGCCACGTATATTCAAATTCAGGTCTTATCTGAAAGTATCCTAATGAAGATATTTATCCTGTCTTTTTATTACTAAATGATCTCCTGCACTTTAGAAATGATAGTGCTGAACAGGCATGGCTAGGCATAGCCAGCATCCCTCCCTGTTGTGAACAAAGGCTAGTAATGACAGCCTTGGTTTTGACTTCCAACAAACAGGTTGCTAATTGCTGAGAAAATACACTCCTTCATGAGAAGGCACAGTTCTACCCTTAGGTTATGGTTTTATGCAATATGGCAAGGCTGATGAATGGTTTGCTGCCACCCAAAGAGAAGTCAGAGGAAAGATCACACCTTCCCCACCTCTCTAGCTCCATCTGAACCACGTACTTTATGCCAAATCTGGCATCCATCACACCCTGTTGTGCACTACTTCTAACTCACTATCAGCAGAGAACGTAGTAATGGGAAAAAATGGATCATTTTCTACCAGGTCAGCAAACTGAATGGCGTCACTGCAAATTCTGGAACATGCCAGGGCTGTATAAAGGTGGGAGACAGGCATAAAAAAAGGAGAGGAAAGCTTCCCATTACCCTTTAAATCAACAAAGAGCAGTTATAGCTATGGGTCTGCAGCCTCCATGTGTGTCTTCATCATCTGCCAAAACTTATAATTTGTAAAGTTGGCATTGCTATTCATACAGATGTAGAAAGAAAGAGTGCATGCAGGTGATGATGAATCACAGAATATCCTGAGTTGGAAGGGACCCACAAGGATCATCAAGTCCAACTTCTATTTAGGCACAGGACAACCCCAAAGTCACACTGTGACTAAGAGCATTGTCCAAGTGCTTCTTCAGCTCCATGAGAGTTGGTGCCATGACTGCCTCCCTGGGGAGCCTGTTCCAATGCTCCATGACTCTCTGGAGCAACTGGAGAACAAACTCAGACTGTGATGATGGACTTTGAAAGCCTGACAGTCACCAAGACTTACTTATCCTCCTTGTAAATATGCAAGGAAGGTTGGCTAGGTTTGTACAGCATGACCTTCTGAAAGGTGCATCCGACTTCTGCACCAGATGGAGATGTCTAGAAAAAAATGGTTTCTTTCTCAGAAACTCAAGGGGCTGCTATAGCTTTGCATTTGCATAATGGTTTCTCTGAAAAGCTTTATAATAAATATGATTGTGAGAAGTAGAGACCCCAACTTTACTAATCATCATGTTGACATGATTCTCCTTTCAAGAAGTAGATGTTTCAGCAAGGAAGGTGAAATAATACTGAAGTGCATCCTGGTGCACAAGCACATCGTTACAGAGGGATCAAGTGATGTTGCTTACTGTTAAATTAGCCTGCTAGGTGGTGCTATAGTACGTGCTCTAAATAGCTCATGCAAAAATGCATTACAGTTCTGCCTGACGTTTTACCAAGAGACATATAAGTGCCCACTGACACCTGCCTCTTCAACTTAAAATTGTATATATAAAATCTTGTTGCTATACTTATAAAAAGGCTGATTTTTAAGTAATTAAAGCCATTGACTTAATGATTTGTGTAGTCTATTTTGCTCCAAGGTAAATATTGTCAGTGTCTACCATCCTGAGATACATACATATCTCCTCTCAACTTCTTCTTCCTCTATGGATTCCATTTATCTGCCCTTTTATCCAAGTTTTGGGGTAATCCAGCCTCCAGGCATAAGATTTAATGGATGGCAGTATGAAGAGCCTTACATTTCTGGCCCATGTTTATGCAATATTGTGTTTCCCAAACACTTCTTCATGTAGCTCAGTTCCTGAAAGTGTCAGATGGAAGAAACACTGCAGGATTCTGGAATTAGGGAAATGTACTGTATGAGTCTGTGGCCATAGAGTAATGTTGATAGCAGGAAGAGAGAGATCATAAAGTCTTCAGGAGAAGAATCAGCTTCTAATTATCCATGGAAGCAATCACGAAGAAACAAACGATTGGGTAGTGTAGTCATTAGGGGTTTCTACAAGAATGTTTGTCAGATTAAAGACATGAGGACAGAGAAGAAGTCTGATGAATAACAGAGGAAATGCTAGAGTACAGAAAGATCCTGAAGTGAGATGTGTTGGCAGATCTGGGAAGATCTTACTGTGAAGGAAGGGTGTGACATGTAAGCCTGTTTTTTTTGTGCATCTGTCTGGACCACTTTTCAATGCTGCTCAGGACAGTGTTTCAGTAATGATTGGCAAGCCACTCATTCTTAACTCAAGTGAAGAAATGGTGCAAGGGTCTTAAGCAAAACATATACCTAGGAATTACCTGTATTAAGGTGACTTACCTGTGCTGAAAGTACTTCCAACTCAGCAGGAGTCGGCAGAAAATGCACTGAAAATGGATGTATTAAGTGACTGCTAAGGTTCTTGCCAAGTGTCAAAAGGTCAAGCCTGTTCATACTTAAATGGTTATCTTAGAGCACAGAAGGGGAAGAAAAGCTTGTCTCAAAATGTCTTTCTAGCCTGTGAGTCTCAGCACATTGCACATCTCCATATTGCAGCTAAAAAGAGATAGTGAGACTGAAATGTACACAGCATTGGGCAAAACCATGAAGGTGGAGCTGTCGAGATTTCAGCAGTTTCGGTTGCTGAAAAAGGAAGATATCAGCCAATATTGATAACATTTCCTTGCATGCCCCATTCCCATTGCTTGTCTTACAGTTCCACCCCAGATGGTACATGCACGTTATCCAGCTGATATGGGATACAGCTGCAATTTTTGCCTGCACTCTAGGATTTTGCTACGGGATCAGATAGCACAGATTAGAACCCATACTTTCCCTTGTGTTAAGGTTTGGCTGGAATGTCAAAAGCTCTGCTAGTCTTATGATGATAATCAAAGCCATGTGTAAAAAGCAATAGGATAAAAAGTTTCCTGTTTCCTTTTTAAACCTTTTCTGTAGAAAAAGATGCTCTGTTCCTAACTATTATTATATTCCTGGGGCATGCCTATATTTTTAAAGATAAATACATACCCTGTGCTGCCCTTTTATGAGCGGTGATAGATGGACAAGTGTAGTACCCCAGTATTCAAAAAGGCATGAAAAGGTGATTAATTTGCATTGTTGGCATTGGCAAGTATGTAGATCAAAGTAATGAAAGTAAAGAGTCTTTAGAGGAGCTAGGAAGATTTTTTTCTTCCCAATGCACCACAGCCCAAAATTGGTCAAGGATCCAAAGGTTGTGTTTTAGAAGGCAGCAAAGGAGCTGAGGCATTTTAATGGCTACATGACTTGGTGGGACTGACTTATGTTTTCACTCAAACCCCCTTAGCATTACACTCTGAAATATTGCTCTGCTGGTCCAGATCTGCCTAAAATTCAGGTGCAGTCTTTAGGGTGACAGATATGGGAAAGGGAAAACATGGAGGTAGTCTTATCTTTATTGATTTGCTACTGCATTTTCAGATCCTGAGACCAGTTGTACAATCTCCCTCAGCTCTCAGTGGATGTACCAGAAGCTGATGATAAAGAGTGAATATCCTGTGCAGTAAAAGAGAAAATTCTTCTCTCAAACAGGACTCCTTAATTATAATGATAAAAAAAATCCTCCATGTGAATGTACTTTTTAATCTCTGCTGAGGCTAACAGATGCATATCCAGGTTAACATGGATGCTGGTGGAAAATCTGGATATTGGCAGCACAGAGGTGAGAAACAAAACCACTTACAGATTCTGGGCAAATCAATTTGTGCTTAACTCTGTGGTCCTGCAGGTAGTCTACTGCTATTTCAAACTGCTTCTGGTCTATCCACATTATATAGACAGGGCCTGTAGCGTATTACATTTTAAATCATGTTAGGATCTAGCTGTATTACAGACATCATTGTGGTCTCATTTGGTAAAATCTGAACAAAACTCACAAATACAAGTTCGTTGTCTAGCTTGGAATTTTTTGCATACAAACCAAACTTTAACCAGGACAATGGCATTGTCTGCAACTAGTATAGTCCTTATTTTTCAGAGCTCTGGTCCTGCAATTTGTTAGCTGTAGTGAAAGGAAGGTAGCTATAGTGAATTAAGATGTCACATATCTTTATAATACAGCTAATTAGCACCATTTCCCTTCAGAACTGGAAGCAGCATGTCTTGGGAAGGGGAGGATGCCAGTTCTTAGAGAGAGTGCTATAGCGTTTAAGAGATTTAATCATACCATCTAACCTTGGTATTATTTACAATTTCTGATATCCTTATTACAAAGGTAATGATATTTGACAACAAGAAGAAATTAGGGCTGTTTCACATTCCAAGACTCACTGCAGATAGGGATATATTTTCTTATCTCATTAGTAGCTGTGGAAGNAGCAGTGACTCTGTGGACCAGGATTTTGGATTTAGTTTTGTGTTGTGGAACAAAGCTTGAAAATGTTTATAATCCTGGTCCAGATGTAGACTTGGTCCTGGCTTTTGCTGGCAAGACTAGGAGGCAGAGCACAACTCCATTCAGAGGATTTCTCTTTGGTGGAAATACCATGAAGAAGGTTGTTATTAAATATTACATTTTAGGCATAGCTAATATGATACCTAGGGCAAGACATACCTGGAACAAAACAACATACAGGTCCTAGGAATAAGTGTATCTATGAATCAGAATTGTTTGCTGTAACACATACAGTTTCTGTCATAAGCACTAACTGAGAGTGTTTCTATGGATGCAGTGCCCAAAGAACTGGAAAGATGTACTTCCTTAAGAAAAGCAGCATAGCTGAATACTGGAGGAGAAACACAATTAACTTCTTCCACTTGTTCTCAACAGAGCATGATTTTGTACACGAAACTTAGTACATGTTATCTCTGCAGGTTATCAACCTGCAAAATATAAAGACAGTTTCTAAAACTCAAGTGGACAACTTTTTGACCTAAGACTGTATTTCAGAAATAAACCATGGTTATTAAACATAGGATTTGTTGGCACCTACAGAGTTATTCAGAAACTAAAGTGTGTGACCGATGTCATCTTAGTCTCAGTAAAGCACGGGTACAAGTCTGTATATATACAAGTCTATACAAGGTCCTTTAGTGGTGCATACTGGGTAAGGATGTACAAGAATGCGTCTCCTGTCTCTAGTAAATTAGACTCTAAGGATCAGATTATGCCAGGAGAGGGAAGTCAAATTAGGGATGCCATAGTATTTTCAGAGAAAATCTTCTATTTCATGCATTTGAAGACTGTAAAAACAGCACATGCTCCTGGCACAAGCACAGACCACAGATTCCACTCTGACTCAAGTCAGCTGAAAAGAAACCCCAGTTCTAGGGGAGAGGTATCAATAGAACTAACTGGATTAATGAAGAGGAAATGCAAGCTGAATGTTAAAATGAGATCTATTTGGAACATGTTGAATTAATAGGAACCCAGTTGGTTTAAGACTTGCCTTATTCACTGTTATAACCAAAGCTCAGATCAACATCAGTACTGTCTAGGGAAAGAAGACTCATGCTGATAGTAGGAGTGAAAGACATATTCTGTTAATGCAGAAATCATTTTCTATCACCACTGGAAACCCAGCATTTTCTTTGTTTCCCTACTGGGTGTCAGTTTGCCTGGTGCTATGCTGGAGTCTTCCAGTCCCAACCTGTAGAGTTTATAATTTAAGAAAAAAAAATCTATCTAGCTACATTTTCCCCTCTACTCTTGAAGTCACATCTAATTTTTTCTCAGTCAGAAAATCATAGTTAAAATACTTCAGAAAAGGCCATCATGACAAAATTGGATCATGTGTATCTGTAATGCACAGCATTTTTTCTTGGACAACATGTTTAACTGGAGAAAAATAACAGCTTCTCTGTGGGAGCTGATCAAGTCTCACAAGGAGTGTGTAAAGCAGAGAGCAGCCACAGCAAACCAGTTTGCATTTGTATATCACAAATCACAAGGGAAGACACAGGGATAACACTCCAGAAGACTATGAAACTGATAATCCACTTGTTAAATGCCAAGGATGGTTTGCATTCATCAGAAGTAATCTCCCTACTAATCTGGAGTTGATAACAGTGACTGATCTCACATGATAAATCTGGAGAATCACATGGGAGCCAACAAACTGAAGAGTCAATCAAAAAACTGGAAGCTGCATTTGGCAGAGCAGTCTGTGTTATCCATAAAGACAAAGGAAATCTTATCATATATTATGATAACTACTTTTTGGTTAGCTTGCCATAGATAATTTAGTACTAAACCAAAGTTGAGAGCAGCCATATAAATGCAACAGATATCCACGTGCTCTTTAGAAAGAAGCTTCATGGATGAGTGACACCATCTTAGAACCAGGTGAGAATGAGTCATGGTGTCCTCAGTTCAAAAACAGATTAAAGTTTTAATAAATATATCTATTTCTGTCACATGATTTCTTCAAACAAAGTTAACAGGAGAGTGATTTAAACTTAGGAGAACTTAGACAACAGCGCTGTAACTAGCAAAAGCTGATGTGAGTTTGCATATCACTTTGATATTCTGATTTGCTGCACACAGATGTCAATATAGCATCAACTGAAGAGTTACAGGACGTGAAGACTGTTACCAAGTACACTTGCAAATCTTTCTGTTACTTATTTTTTGCTTCTTACAAAGGAACAATTAGAATGAACAGTTTACATGGGAACACGCATACAAACAGAAACTGTAGCCTGGGGGAAAAAAACCAAAAAAACCCAACAAACTTCTTTGTGCTTTAAGCATAACACAGTAAGTAAGGTGCAGTGAGAAAAGCTAGCAAAATAGGGAAAAAACCTGAACACGCAATTTCTTCTCTGTGTTTCCCCTTGGTTCCAAAACAGACATTTGATTTACCAACGAGTTTTCTCTCTCCCTTAAATCTCCTCACATAATCCAGGTCACAGTATCACAGTATGTCAGGGGTTGGAAGGGACCTAGAAACATCATCTAGTCCAACCCCCCTCCCAGAGCAGGATCACCTAGACGAGCTCACACAGGAATGTGTCCAGGCAGCTCTTGAATATCTCCAGAGAATGAGACTCCACAGCCCTCCTGGGCAGCCTGTTCCAGTGCTCTGTCACCCTTACTGGAAAGAAGTTCCTCCTCGTGTTAATACTAGACCTCCTGTGGTCCAGCTTGCTCCCATTCCCTCTTGTCCTAACATTGGATGACATTGAGAAGAGCCTGGCTCCCTCTTCCTGTCATTCACCCTTAACATATTTGTAAACATTCATGAGGTCCCCTCTCAGTCTCCTCTTCTGCAGGCTGAAGAGACCCAGCTCTCTCAGCCTGTCTTCATAGGGCAGATGCTCCACTCCTTTCATGATCTTGGTGGCCCTGTGCTGGAGTCTCTCCAGCAGCTCCCTATCCTTCTTGAGCTGGGGGGCTCAGAATTGGACACAGTATTCCAGGTGGGGCCTACCCAGGGCAGAGTAGAGGGGGAGAATAATCTCTCTCGAGCTGCTGGCCATGTTCCTCTTAATGCATCCCAGGATGCCATTGGCCCTCCTGGCTGCAAGGGCACATTGCTGGCTCATGGTCATCCTCCTATCCACCAGGACTCCTAGATCTTTTTCCCCAGGGCTGTTTTCCAACAGATCAGTTCCCAGTCTGTACTGATACATGGGGTTACTCTTTCCCAGATGCAGTACTTTACATTTACCCTTGTTAAATTTCATCAAGTTTCTCCCTGCCCATCTCTCTAGCCTGTCCAGGTCACGCTGGATGGCAGCACAGCCTTCTGGTGTGCCGGCCACTCCTCCAAGCTTGGTATCATCCGCAAACTTGCTGAGGGTACATTCTACCCCTTCATCCAGATCATTGATGAAGATATTGAACAGTACTGGACCCAGCACTGACCCCTGGGGGACACCACTAGTCACAGGCCTCCAGTTAGACTCTGCTCCACCAACCACATCTCTCTGAGCTCTGTCCTTCAGCCAGTTCTCAATCCATCTCACAGCAGTCTCCCAATCCATACTTCTCAAGTTTGGCAATGAGGTTACCATGGGAGACAGTATCGAAAGCTTTGCTAAAGTCGAGAAAAACCACATCCACTGCCTTCCCCTCATCTATCCACCTAGTTATGCCATCATAAAAAGCTATCAGATTAGTAAAGCATGACTTCCCCTTATGGAATCCATGTTGACTACTCATGATAAGCCTCCTTTCCTCCAAATGATTGGAGATGGTGGCAAGTACAAACTGTTCCGTCACCTTTCCAGGGATGGAGGTGAGGCTGACTAGCCTATAGTTACCGGGGTCGTCTTTCTTGCCCTTTTTTGAAGAGTGGGATAACATTGGCCTTTCTCCAGTCCTCAGGCACCTCTCCCATTCTCCAGGACCTCTAAAAGATTATGGAGAGTGGCCTAGCAATGACCTCTGCCATTTCCCTCAGCACTCTCAGGTGCATCCCATCCCGACCCACGGACTTGCGGATGTCCAGTTTGCTCAAGTGATCTCTGACCCAAACCTCATGAACTGAGCTCAAAACTACCTTCTTCCCATCTTCCTCCATAGTTTTAAAGTACTGGGACTGCTGGTAGTTGGTGTTAGCAGTAAAGACCAAGACAAAGGTGACATTGAGTAATTCCACCTTCTCAGTATCCTCAGTCACCAGTGCACCCATTTCATTCCTCAAAGGGCCCACACTACCTCTAGACTTTCTTTTGCTTCCAACATACTTGAAAAATTTCTTCTTGTTATCCTTGACCTCCCTTGCCAGGTTAAGTTCTAAGGTCACCACAGTCTTGTTTCCTTTTTGAGCTGCATATTTGATAAACATTAAGGAATATTTCTAAGGATACGATCAAGGGCTAGTTAGCCATTTTACACAAAAATCAAGAGCTCGGTTGTGTGTTTACTGTTAGCGTAGGGGAAAGAACCTAATAAAAACTCTGCACCTAAAATCCACGTTCTGTTAATAATGATCACAAGGACAATGTAGTTCTGACCCACCTCTTACCCTAGAAAACACAGTGCCTGCAATATTCAACCTGGTCCTTTGAATCTTTTCTTGCCCTCTACTATTGACAGCTATATTTCTTGTTTTATTCAGTAAAGCTGTCTATGATGAAAAGTGTAGGCAATGCACAATCTGAAATAAAGCTGCTTATTGCACAGAGGATGCCAAAATTAATAGCTCTGAATTTTAACGAAGAGATGCTTGATTTCTGCTCCACTGACACTGCAGGGAGTAAATTAATACACTTGAAAACAGGGGAAAAATAAATAGAGCAACCAACATTGTCTGTGTAGGAGTTCATCCATTTAAATGGCTATAACCTGGCTGCAATGGACAAAAAAAACCTTTCTGTTTTTGAGAGACTACATGCCTCAGCTCTAACAACGTGCCTTTCCAAGTTATTGTAGATCCAGGCAAAGAATACCAGAACTAGTTTGTCAGGGGAAAGTTTGCTGCTCTCAGATCATTTTAGAATCGATCTGTCTGGGCAAATCTTGCCAGACCACAAACACTAACTGAGCACTCACACCACCATCTTTACCCTGCCAAAGTATCTCTGGAGTGACCGAGAGAGCCTCTTTCTCCAGCTTGAAAATCTGTGCTGAGCCCCTGCTGTCCACGAGCAGTGTTTAGCATCTAGTTGCAAGACTTGTTTTGATTGCATACACTAGCAGTCAGGCTGTGACTAAAAGGCTATTGGCAAAGGTATTGAACGAAAGTCTAAAAGAAATGGGAACTTTTGTTTGAATTCCAGTGGGCTTTTGATCAAGCATAAAAAGAATAAAGGCTCTAAAGCAAATAAGGCAAAACTTCAAGTTCTCACCCTGTCTAGTCTTTTGTAATCAGAGGTGAAGATCAGGATTGTTCAGCCCTTAAATGCTATCAAGTGCTATCTCAAACCAAGGTAATTAAAATAGATCTTTTCAAAAGGAACAGAGAAAAATAAGTGCATTTCTCTTGACATAATCAGTTCTGGATAAACAACACATAGACCAGGTTCAATTCAAAATCTTTCCCAGGAGGTCACTAGAACTGCCTGTGCTGTTCAGTTACTTAAATTAGCTTTTACTTTCCTGCTCTAGGCAGAAGAGTGATCTGCTTAGACTTGTCCAGCAAAGAGACTTTTTTCCTTTTTAAAAACAGACTGGCCTCAAGTTCTTCCTCATGCTGGTCTTAAATTAATACTAGTTTAAAGTAGCTAGGGACATCTAGCTAGCAGCCAGATGTGTTCAGAGTCCTAAACACTTTTCAGCCAATGTTAGACACAAAGCTCCAAACAGTAGGTGGGTCAAATAAGATCACCATGAGGAGGGAGCATGACAAGAAAGACAGTTACCTAGTTATTGTTGCACTGTTATGAACAAGAATTCCATCTCATCTGGTCATCACAGTCAGCTCTGCAGTGCACAATGAACAATATATCCCACATCTCTTCCATCCTGTAATATCCACACAATAGCAAGACCTGGAAAGCAGAAATACTGAACCATTTTGGTCTAGGAGTGTCGCTTACTTCTCTAGGAGCAGCCTGCAGCATTACACCTATCATGTAAGAAGTGATCCCGTTCTTGAATGCACAGATCACAAAACATAGCTCATTTAATTTGCAGGAACAAAATGCTTCATAAATGATACTTTCCTCCAGGGACTGTTGTGGGAAGACATCAGGGTAAAATGCAGGTAACATCATCCATTTTAAAGGACCTTTAGTAACAATGACTAGAAGCAGAGCAAAACCCAGCTAGGAAGCTCCAGCTCTCTCTGTCTGAAGGTGCTGGAGATTTTAAGGACAAACTCTGAAGCAGAGTGCCATGTCCTCCGACAGAGATCACCACACTATGCCTTTGTATGTAGTCTGTATAACTGAACTTTCCTAGGAAGTCTAATAATTATTTGGAGAAAATCCTGGGTACAGTAAGTCCTCCTGCAAACTGTTACTCTGGGAGCTGCTCATGAAACACTGAGGTGCCTACTGACTTGTAGTGTCAGTCACCTTACCTCCTCCTGCACTACTGTGCTCCAAGGGAATGACTGACACAAAAGGGTAGTTTAAAGAAATGTTCTTGGAAGTTCTCACTATGCACGTCCCCCTTTGATTGTCACCATCCACCAAGCTTCTTGATCCTGAAAAATTGGTGTTGCTATAACCAGAGTAATGCACACAGGATGATGAGCTCTGTCTCTGGTAGGTAGGACCAGGACAACTCCACTGTCTTCTTGGCCTGAAATCTGGATCCTTGGGAGCTTCATTTAGTATCTTTTGAGTATTACTTGATAAATAACTGAACTGGGCCTAGCTGTTGTGCAGAAACATGGGAAACTGTATGACCCCTTCAAGCATGACTCTGTCTAATTAAAAACTCCCCAGTCTTACCAGAAGTCCATGTTAGAGTACAAATACATAATGTTTTAAAAGAGAAGGAGTCTGCAATTCTGATAATATAGCAAACAAACATTGCAAAGAGAGAACAAAGTGGTCTTCTTTCTTTTTTTCCTCATAGCTTAAAGAGTAACCAATCTCATCCCACTTACTGCTGGGCCGCTTGGTCACTGCATATGCCACATGCATGAAACCCAACTCACAGCCCTGACAGAGGAGAAAAAACACACCCAGGACTTCTTTACAAGCCTATCTCCAATCCCAAATTAATCCTGCTTGGACATCCTGCCAACTAATCGGGTTTACTGACTCAGCTTTAACAAAATCTCGAGGAGATGAGTATCCACTTCATTAATCCTCTGCCTGATCTCATAGTGCACAGTCCTTATAAGTGAGAAAGGGCAAGCACACTGAAGACATTAAGCTACAAGCTGTTTGCAAACACATTTTGTCTCTTCTTCCAAATAGACAAGAGCTCACTGCTGTTCAGCATCCAAATTCAGGATAATTGTAGTGACCTCCCAGCTGTCACCAACAGAAGTGCAGGAAGGGAGATTATGCACATGAAGTTCTCTATAGCTAAAGCCACCATATGTTCAGGTTTCACTAGACATATTTCACAAAGCCAACTTTCTCCAGACTGAAAAGAAGACCGGCCATTTGTCCTTTGTGTATCTGGAAACCTGCCTAGGTTGGCTGACACTTGGACTGGAGCCATGAAGCATGCTCAGATCCCTTGCATGGTGGCTTCAGATACGCTGGAATCACTGTGTGCTGCCCACCTACTAGGGCACAGCCTGAAGGGCCTTCAAAATCCAGGAGGAGAGGGAGGGTCAACCATAGCACTGGCAGCTTTCATCAAGAGAGGAAACTGAGAGCTCCTGTGGGCAGCTCCCAGCATGGGCAGGAGGGGTTTGGGCTAGGAGGTAAGAGCCTGAGCTCTTGGCAAGAGGGCTGCTCCTCCAAAGAGGAGCTGATGTCCTGCATCCCTGCTGCAAGTTGCGCTTGTGGTGAGGCAGTCCTGCCTGCAAAGCCTCTCTGTGCAGCTACCTCTGTGCAGCAAATACCATGCTAGATCCTGGCTACCACAAAGACCTCAGGAACCACAGGTTATGACAGCATTAGCTTAGTCTTGATTAGAAAATTCTTTTTGCAGTACATTGCTTGTAGCTCAGCTACAGATTCAATAACGGTTTTGACTGTAACTCTTGGGATTTAAAAGGCAAACTGCATTGAAAGATTCAGGTTAGAAAGCCTCAACCAGTGTAGTTCACCAGGAACTTTCTGAATGCTGAATCTGGAGAAATGTTTGTTTAAGGTTTAGAAAGGAAAAAAAAAAAAGAAAAGAGGAAAGAACTCTATGCCAAGGAAACTGAGAAGAAAACAAACAATTAGAACATGCAGGACTTGACTTTTTCCCTCCACTCAAAGAACAAGACATTTTAATAATTAAGTTTCATAATGTTTGTAGAGTGAAATGAATCACAGAATATTCATGGCTGCAAATGACCTCTCAGATCACTGAGTCCAACCAAAAAAGTTTATTGCTTCTGCTGTTTCTATAAAGGCATAGACAAAACATGGGAACTTGCAGAGTAGAAAATTCAGGGAAAGGAAGGAAAGAATGTGATGGTGCTATAGGGGTGAAAGAACAAATCTCTAACTCCCTAGGTAATATTTACAGTACTGCAGTGGGAGCTTTGTTAAGGAAGGAATGAGTCAGGGTTTGGGGCCTCATTTGGTAAACCAATATTTTTGCATGCAAGGAACTTGGGTATGTGTTGGACTGTGGTTTAAGAGAGAGCCTTCAAGCCAGACACAATGAAAGCTGGGTTGTGCAGTTCTGACTCATACTGTAGGATCACTCACGCTCTAAACTATTGGGAATTTTGTTACTGATGTGAATGGGAACAAGATTAAGCCTTTACCTCATTGTGATTCCCTTGGAGAATGTGGCACTAGGGTAAAGTTAGCTGATGCTCATTAGAAGTATCAAAATTTGTCCTCCAAAAGCAAGTGGTCACATCTTCCCTCCTCCTCAGAAAAAAATAAGTAAATTGGGAGCAACACATTTATTTAATGTCTTTATAGACAGATGCACACTTGAACTAAACTTCCTTAAAGTTAGGAGGATTATTCTGTCTTTGTATCTATGCATTATTCTGTCTTTATATCTACACAAGAGAAAGGCAAAATTGATTCAAGACATACAGAGCTAGGAGATTTAAATTCTGCCAGTTCCTACAAACTCTTGAAATTGATACAATATGCCTAGAATTGATTTTTCCTTGAATGCTGCAGACAGAACTTAGAGATGTGTTGGAGCCTACTCTGTAAATGCAGGAGAGACTGTAAGATTACAGATAGTTGGTTTGTACATGCAGCATTTGGGAACAATGAGAGTAAAAGAAATCCAAAGCAAGAGTAACAGATAATACAATAGCAAGAAAAATACAAGGCCAGCACTGACAGCCACACAGCACATGCAAGAGCTTTGGCCTGTCTTTTACTGGGAGCACCACACTGCTCAATATCAAATAGACTGAAATAAGGCTTTGCTTGAGTAGGGAAAAAGAAGGAATTAAAATCAGACAGATGTCAAGAAAAGACTGATAATGGAGGAAATTTAAAACTTATCTAGCTTTATTTTTTATTTTTCTAATATGATTTCATGTGTTGGTTTTTTTTGTGCAGTGTGATAGAGCAGCTATTGCCAAAATAACTATTTCATCTTCCTCAGAAATGATGGGACATCCCAACTAATCACCTGTCAGATACAGAACTGGTTTATATGTTGCTTTTTTTCCTCACTGGCTTTCTTGTGTTGCTATGAAAGATTTGGCTATCTCAAGGTGTTGACCAGGGTAGCTTCTGGAGCAGAGTCAGGCATAGCTGTGCTAGTGGAGACAATTGTGGCTTGTGTCTTAGTGCCACCTAGATATGAATGGGCATGATAGGAGGGGTTGACCTTAATCCTTATTAGATGTTCTCCAGTCCCTCTCAGCTTGATAAATCTGTGCTTGGCAGATCTGTGTGCACATTCTAGTCTGGAAATAAAGGTATGTTATTATAGAATAGGAAACATGAAAAAAACCTAATTTAATAGAAGCTGAATGAGCCCCTCTTCCATCCAAAAAACACAAAATGTTTGATTTCCTGCTTTCCTTTTTTTTTTTTTTTTTTTAACTTTGGTAATTATTTTTAAAGTCCAGACTTCACTGCATTCATTAGTATTTTACAGCACAGAGTAAGAGATCCACTTACACGTTTGGCAGGAGCACTCGAATCTGTGTGACATGCTACATTACAATTCCCCCAGCAGCAAAACCACTTCAAAGAATTTACTGGGCTTAACCACAGGAAAAGTTAAGCTAGTACAACTGAAAGGGGTGAAGCATCCATAGGTGGGCACTTGAACTCAGACAAACCTCTTTCTTACACTGACTTTGTTGCTGGAGCAATCCTGACATGGAACCATCCCATTAGGAGCAAAAGAGCCTTGTCTCTGGGACAGCAATGAACTTTATGCTGTGAAAAAGTATGAGGTGACAAAGCTGCAAGGAAACACAGATATTGTTGCCTTGCAGCCTCAGTAAGTGAGAATCTGTTTTGATGGTACTGCCAAATGTCAAAGCGATGGTGATTTACTAACCCAAAATAACTACCCTGGGTTGGGGAAGGAAATGTGAAGTGCTGACATGTATGTATAAGCATCATATAAAATGCACTTACCCTCCACCCTATACTGTAACCTGAGGTCTTTAATTGCAATTATCTTCTCCACTCATTTCATGAAGTCTGTGGACATTCAACACCTTTCAGGTCTCTATTTCCCTTCCCCTGTCAATTGGCTGAAATTGGGATGATGCAGGTGACAGTGACAGGACTGGGAGGAGAAGGATGTGGAGGACAGTTGGTGGTGTTGCATAAAGCTGTTTTCAAAAGGAAATGTGACTAAAAATTGAGCACTCTGGTTTTTTTTATTGTTAATTATCAGAAAATACCATCAAACCTCTGCTGCTGCTGAGCACATTAAAATGTGTTGAAGTAGAATATTCTTATAGCAGTAATTTCAGTGTAACACAGTAGTGAATCTAAGACTGACTTTTGATTGTTTAATTTGGGTATCAGCATAGCTTGTACATAAGGGAGGGATCTGGGTTTTTTGTTAATTATTAAGCAGGTTCCCTTGCTGCCTGATCACCTTTGCAGAGATTAATGCAAAAATATTGGAGAGAAATCTTGAAGCCTCATGACCATACTGCTTGTCATGCACTAATTACCTGGTCAAAAGCCTACTCTCCACTGAATCAGTCTTTGCTGAGATAAGTGGAAATGCTTTTGATTTACAGTGAGACACTGTAACAGCCAGAATGTATGCTGAGGAAAGAGAAATAAAGTTATTTAATATCAATGATAAAGAGAAGCTAAAATAACTTATGCCTTTGGCATAATACTGTTTCCAAAGAGTTGTGACATCTCTGTATCTCCTAGGTCTAGAAAGGTAATGTTTTGATATTTGCTCCTTCAAAAAGAACCCAAAACAACTTGCTAAAAATCGTTGGGTTTTTTTTTTCTGAGCTATAATAGCTGTATGTCCACTTCAAATTGGTTGAGAGATACTGGAAGGCAAAGCACTCAGTAAGAACATGAAGCCTTTAAAGCATTTCCTTCATCAGGGGTCTAGAGATCTGGGCAGTGCAGGGGTTAATGTGAGGCCAGGGAAAGTGCTGGGAAGATCAGCACTGGGGGAGCCTTGAGGACAGGGAGAGATTTACTCTGTAACTATGCTCTGGAAATGGATAAATACACTGAAAAGGAAGAGCATGAGGGTGCTCACCATGAAGCAGTGATACCAGCCTTAATTAAGAGCAGCAATGCTCTCACTCCTACAGCAGAGTCCAGTGGCTCAGACAGATGCTCCCTGGACTTCCACCTATGTGCTGCTGGGTCAACTACTGAGTGCTCAACACAAAGGCTGGTGTCATGTACTCTGCAGAACCCACCTGCCCTGATAGCTCAGACTGGGACCATCACGTGCAGGCCACCAGCAGGTGGGATTGCAGCTGCACTGGAGGATTTCAAAGCCCCAAACCTGACCCTCGACCCCAGCATGCACATTTTGTCCCTTGCATAGCACTTTGTGCACAGTTTGTGCAGCTGTGAGCAGAGGAGCAACTGCTGTAACTGCATTTGCAGGATGGAATGAGCATTGCGCAATACATTGACCTGCACCCATTTGTTTGCCCAAAAATAAGAAGCAGTGAAGAACTGGAGCCAGGAACCTCTTTTTCTGAAGAGCTTGCAATCTGGTGCCATAATTAAAACCAGGACTTATTCCAGCAAGAGCTGCT
This sequence comes from Bucco capensis, assembly GCA_013396975.1. NCBI lineage: Eukaryota > Metazoa > Chordata > Aves > Piciformes > Bucconidae > Bucco > Bucco capensis. Next base: position 248,218 of record VWZO01004414.1, on the reverse strand, counting down.
CTCTGGATGCTTGACCTGGATGTGGGTGTTGCACGAGTCCTCAGCTCAACTGCCGCATATTCTCTGTAAAAACGTGCTCCAGCAAAAGGGTGTGTTCCTAGAGGAACCCATGAGGTAGTGGGTTGTTGTGTATGGAGAATGTTAAAAGAAAATAGGCAAGTCCTGATATCACAATACTGAGTTGACAGTGGGGAGCAAAGGAACATGAGTACGGAAGAGCTGGCTTGTGTAGGAGCAGTAGAGCCTCACACTCTGCCCTGCCCTCTCTCCATCCAGTGAATATGGAGTGATTTACCTACAGGATGAGGAAGGTGGGAGGGAGAAGGTTGGTGCACCAAGCATTTGCTGGGAAACCTGTGTGGAGGCCTTTTCTGGGTAGTATATGCAGCCCATTAGAGGGAAGACACATAGTGTCAGGGAGTGCAGGTGTTACATATGGCGGGAGCAGGTTGGTGCTACTGACCCTGAGAACATATTTATTGCCTGACCTCTAGCGAAGGTTTCATCATACCACTTCAAGGGGACTTTATAACTACCACAGCCCACCTCAGCATCCTGACTTTCATTTTGTATGCAAGACTAGGGAAGGTGGGGAGGCATCAAGTTTGTTACAGGTGCCCTCTGCCCTGGAGCCTGCAGGTTTGTTTCTTTCACAAGCTGTTGGCAGTGTGATGCTGTCCGAAGGCTGCCTGGGCAAGAGTCTCTGTGACACCTCAGGCATCTAACAGTGTCACAGGAGCTCATGCAATTAAACAGTGAAAAGTACAAGCCCAGAGGTGAGGCCTCCCCATTTCCTTTGGCAACTGCTAGGATGTGCTCCTTTGTTGCAACTGACTGGTGAAGGGAGAAATAAGAAAAACAAATTCTATTGGCTGAAAAAGAAATATCAATTCCTAGAGAAACTCCCAAGATTTTTCTGGTTTGTATTTGCTTGGGTCTGCTCCCCTCATAAAATGGGCAGCAGCTAAGCAGCTGAAGAAGAGAAAGGAAACTCAGATTACACAAAAAATTGCATCAAGGACTCTGATTTCAGACCTCAGTGTCTATTTTAACCTAACCCTGCTCTTTGCTTCATTTGCTTGGTTTTTCCCTCTTTGGGAATTATTTTAAAGCAACCATCTGCCAGTTCCCAGCAGCCTGGGGAGCTGCTCTGACAGAAGATTTATGCAGCATCTCCCTGCTCCAGTACTGTGAAAGAAGGGGATGAGGGAAGAGTGGTGCAGGGCTGCGGAGCAGAACTGGGGCTTGTGGCTGGTGTGAATCGTATTGTTGAAGTGAAAAACCACACCAAATAGCTTCTCTTTCTCATGCACATGGAATTCCTTGTTTGCTACAGTCAATCACAAGTAGAGATTTTGCTCATTGCTTTCTGTGAAGAAGGGAAGGACAGTGTGGCTGTGTCACAGACACCACTCCAGATCTGGTGAGAGATGTGATGAGAATTACAACTTAATAATTTCACGCTTCTTAACTGTTTTTAGGTGAGAGTATGCCAGAGTAATGGACAAACAGCAGCACAACAGAAGCCAAATATTTAGTTACCCACTATTTACCAACTTACTAAACCGTATGGCAGCTTTACCTAATACCAACAATAAGCTGGGCACAAAAAAACCCCCTCATAATGTCCTCTATTTCAAAGTTCTCCCAGCAAAGTTTAAGCCAAACTCCAGATTCCAGTGATTATACCAAATCTTTGTACATTTTTCCCCTCCTGCCTGGGAGGTAATACTCATTTCCCTCCTTGACTTCTTCACATTCCCCAGGACTGTCATACTTTTTCATTGCTGCAACTACTGCATGAACAAATCTAGGCTACACCTGATCATTTAACATAGACTAAATCCTGTATCCAGACTAATAAAATGATCTCAAATTATCTGTGGCTCTATAGTGCAAACAGCCAGCTGGTGCTGGCCACCAGTTGCTGGTGCTTTTGATCTAGGGCAGCAAGGTGGATCCAGAGTGGATATTTGCTGTAGCCAGGTGCTATACATGCCACAACTGAAGAACAGATGTCTTTATTTCCAATAGGAGCTGAAAATACACGTGGTTTTTATGGGGTAATATTGGCTGCATGTTGTCAGAGGCTCCAGGTAAACGCAATCTTTAAATCACTTTCTTTTTAATGAAAATTTAATGCTGTAGAAATCCATGGAGGAAATAGAGGGAAAAGATCTTACTAGATACAAGAAAAGCTCACTCATGTTTGATCTGTCTCTTTTACCCTTTGGAAGCATATATATTTATTTACAGCACAATCTCAGCTCCACTGAAGTCAGTGGGAAGTCTGCCACCACCTTCACAGGCAGCAGGATGGTGCCTCTGAGGGATGATCTGCTGAGCATACTCTCCCATTTGCTGCAGAAGGAGCTTCTAATGCGTGCCCTTTGGCTGCTTGCTGTGCTAAACCCAGTTATCTGAACCGTGACAGCATAAGAAGCAGTTTTAGTGATTAACCCACTTTGGCTGCCATAAAACTAATCAGGCTGCTTCTTTTTATTTATTGTGGAGTCCCTTTTAAGTTCTCAGATGCTTAATTTTAGGGGGGAAGGCAAACTTTGCACCATTAAAATGAAGTATTGTATTCATCTAAGGAGCAGGAGGGGAAGGAAACAGTAGGCGATCCTTTCCCTGCCTAAAGATTGACGGCCTGACAGCCTCTGAAACAAAAAAGTCTTTGTTTATTCCATCACAGCCAGTGCCCACAGCTGTCAGGTCTAGTGCTCCCTTACTGGCCAGCTCATAATATCAGGAAGAATCCCTGTATCCAAGTCATCAGGGACAAGTTGAACAGATCCGTCAGAGTGGGGTATGGGAGCCCAGCCAACAGGTCAAGCTGTGTTTAAGGCAGCTGATAGCTGAAGATTTGGAGACCCTGGAAATTCAGAATGGTTAAGATGCTCTAAACATCTATAAGGCTATGGAATGAATCTTCACGGAAAATAACAGTACAATGGAGGAGGGTGGTTGGAAGGTACTGCTTCTCTTTGAAGTGGCTTAGCAGTGTTAAATGCATACTTTGAAGATCAATGGTTATCTGAAACTGCATTGTATCCCATGCCCAATCATCTTTTCCTAGCTGTGGGGGATGGTCCCAGCAAGCCTTGTACAGGTGGATAGAGAGGTGGTGGATGGGGAAGTTCTAAACCAAGGGCTTCATGTTCATCATAAGTCCTGAGAAGTGCCAACCTGAGTTATGCCCACTGCACTGGGAGAGTGGAGGTGGGCAGGGACGTGGGAGCAAAGGGAATGAGCAGGAAACACTATTCTTCATGTTTCAGTAATGAGAGATCCTTAAAGCACAACATATGCTATCCTCTTGATTTCTAGCAGGAACAGTTCAGATGCACATCCATGGGAAGTAACAGCTCCCTTGGAGCCACAGAGCTGACCTTCCCCCAGCTTTATAGCTCTGAAGAGCACAAGTGATGCCTGTGAGCTGTAGGTGGTGGCTCATTGGAGAGATAAAACCTACCGAGCTTCCCTGGCCAGTTGATTTCTCAGCTCTGGTCCAGGCAGACCTTGAGCCAGCATCTAAACAAAAGACCTTTACCCACAGCTTCCCTCAGCCTTCAAACTACAACTTAAACAAATAGTCCTCAGCTGTGACTCAGAGCAGTGCTGCTAATAGGCATGCAACCAGGACCTGCCCTGTGCCTCCACCAGCTGCCATTTCAACTAGTTGCAAAGTCCTCCATCTTCCTCTTCATGTTTCCCAATCGATAGGACATATCCCCTTCCTCCTTTACCTCCTAGGAACCATGACAAGCACTGACTGGAAATACCAGCAACACTTTGCTCATCAAAAAGCAACCCTGCTACACTTGCTGACCCTTGCAGCACAGGGTTTTCACCAGCCCTGCTGCTCTTACCATTTATCCCAGCTGAAGGACTCTGGGCAAAACTAGCCTATGAAACATTGTCTTGCAAGCATTAAGGCTATTACTGAGATGGGGACCTTTCAGAGACACTGCAATAAGCAAGCTGGAGCTGGTTCTTACGTTGGGCTAAGATTTGCCTTGCAGGTAAATTCTTGACTGGCAAGAATTCAGGCAGTAAGGAAAGCCTTGGCCACAACTACTGGCCCTGAGAGAGTCACTTGGAGTGCTTGCCAATAAAATAAATGAGATAATCATCTAAGTGGAGCAAAGAAGCAGTTAATAGCCCTCCTATATTGTAAACTCTGGAAATACGGAAGACAACTGGTTTAGACCCTACGTTGTTCTGTCTCTGTTAGCTGCAAGTGCCAGCACAAATAATAAAGACAGCAGTCAGGATGCAGCTTTATTTGTAACAGTGACTGGTTCTGGAAAGCTTGACAAGTCTGATAGTTTTCAGCTGCCTTGGGCAAAAGGGGAAGCTATGGGCATTAAAGAAGTGCTGAAGTGAGATGTGGGAGTGTGAAAAGGAAACAAATATAAACCTTCTGAATGCAAAAAGACGTAAGAGAAGACTGAGGGGCACTGGTAGCATTCAGGAATTCCTCCCAGCAGCCACAAACAGGATCACAGAAGCAGTTGGGCTATTGCCAGCTTTTGAGCTTTGAACCTAGGTACAGAGGATAATGATGTAGTGGAAACAGAAGGGCACTTCCACTGAAATAAGTTTTCTATGAGCAGCAAACCCCCTGGGGATTCAAGGTCTGTGCCCCCTGCACTGTCCAACTGCAATAATCCATCTCCTTTTGGCTGTTCCCTGGGATATCCCAAAGAGGATACCCAGCTCCTCACTCCTCTCTGTGCTGTCTGTCTTATGTGTTTAGGCCCTTCACTAACTGATGTGGCTTCTAAGCAAACTTCCCAGCTGCCTCCCTGCCCTCCATCACCTTTTTGCCTCTTGGCAGGTCAAAAGACAGCATGGGATGTGACTAATCTGAAGCTACACAGGTCTAACTGGCAGCCAGCTGCCACCAAGTAGAAGAGATGGCCCTTGTCTTTCCCTCTATAGAGGCATGAATAATTTTCTCTTCAGCCACAGAGTTCTGCATTCAGTTTATGGAACCTTTTCCTCTCAGAGGCCTCCATCTGTCTGCCTAATATGTTTCTGTGGCCAAGAAATTCAGATTACCACAAGCAGACACAGAAACAGGCAGAGGGACTGCATGGATGAAGTCATCTTAGAGAGCTATGTTAAAAAGCTGGAATGCCATATTTATGTATGTATGAAAATAACAAATCTGTGACAAAAGAAAGGATTTTTTACTAGCTTCAAAATAAAGATTACTGGGGAGCTGACAGATACCAAATAGCTTTATGTGCATCATCAGATGTTTGGGAGGTGGCTCTAGAGAACAAAGTTCGTATTTCTACACGTTCCATTTGCCCTTTGGGAGAGAGTTCTTCCTCAGGCTGACATTTCAGTTACATTCTTTCCCTGAGGCATTTTACAGGAAAAACAGCAACGCATTTGATTATTTCAGGAGGTACTGAACTTTACATACATAACGTTTAAAAAAACACAGAGAGCTCATGCCTGGGAGCTCAGACTGCTTTGAAAGAAAGAAAACTGCTGGGCTCAATTAGATGGAAACATAAATTTGGTGTAGCAGTAATACCAAAATAGAGCGAGAGAGGTTAGTGCTGCTGGATTGTACTAACCTCAGCTGCAAAGTGTACTGGAAGTTCACAGTAAAGCTGCTAAAAATGAAGAGCAGAGAAGACTTTTTACAGTGAAAATCTGTGTGAGAAGAGCCACCTTCCTCTGGCTGTTTGAAGCCACGGTCCAAGAGTGCCATTGTGATAACATCCTAACAAATGTGAAATGTAAATCTTTTTAAGAAATCCAGGATGTTTCCAAGGTCCCAATGCCAAGAATGAACTCAAAACTAAATAGTCTATCATACATTTTGGATAATGCCACAGTTTAGCAGGCTGAGGCTTAAGCAGCATGTGAGGGAAGCACAGGCATGGGTATGTTACTCCTCACTAGCCCCTGCAGAGGAGATGGGGTGAAGGAGATTGGGTCCAAATAGAAACATGCCACATATGTGAAAATGTGCTGAGTCAGCCTCTACCCTGTGCTTAGCATTGTCAAACTGCATAAGAGCACCAGGGAAATAATCCATTTCATGCTCACAACAGAAAAAAACAAATACATACACAGCCAAATGCAGTGATGGGTGAACTGCAGCAACTCATGGAGCTGGGTAAACCAAAAAACCAAACTTGCCATCATGAGAGCAGACCCTGGGAGATCCTTCACATTGTGAATGTGATGATGACTGGCCTTGAGTGGGGCAGAGGGCCTACAAACATGAGGCAGCTTTGTAGCTGGAGGAAAGTGAGCCTATCCCAGGGGAAATGCAACCTCCAATGCCCAGAGGAGAAGATGGCCAAATTGGCCAGCTTGGTCCAGGAGATGGGCCATAACCCATGCAAAATGCTGGATCATACAGCTCTGCGTTTGCTTAAATGACCACTTGGCCTTTGCCTGCCCCTGACAGGAGAAGCTGGCATGCAAAGCTGCATGCAGCATGGGAAACAGCACAGGCTCCTGACCAGCATGAAGGGTTTTCTTTGAGCCCAGTGTGCTCCAGCAACCAGTCAAAGCTGGGCACTTAGCCCTATCAGCTGCATTTACCTCATCAGACTAAGGTGCAAAAGGGAAGACACAATGTAGTGCCATGGATTTATGGAAACTGGGACCAGAGGAGAGAATCTCAAGTGTAAAGTCTAAATATGACAAGTCTGCATACAGCTTCAGTTTCTCACTTGCACACATGGTCTCTCTCATTTCTGAGCACATATATTGTCCTCCCTGGAAAAATCTTGCCTCCCTTCTTCCCAGCCAGAGAGTGCAAATGGGTTTGTGAATCTTAGTACATCATTTACAGCTGCCATAAATCTAGAACAATGTACACTGTCAGATGTGCAGGTCTCATTTATAAAACAGGATTTATGATTTCACCCGTTAGATCTGCAGATGGGTTTTATTGTGATTTATGTCTGTGTCATCAAGGACCATATATAAGAATTACCTGATGTTATCAAGGGACCTATTCTTTTTGGCCCTTATCTTTCTTCTGAAAGCAGAGACTACTTAATCACTGTTAGCTGTATACTGACTACAGTGTCCTCCATGTTTTAGCCATATCCCTGTTTTTGGTATTATTAGCTTGTGATGTTAGAACTAACCCAATGAAATACTCACGGGACGTGCTGAATTGCAACTATATATACAATATATAAATGGCTCTTCGGGGAGGGTGTTGATAAATATAATTATAGTCTTTTTAAAGGAGACATTACATCAACATTAACTGAATGCCAACATCAAACTGAGGTATGAAAAAGGCTCTTGAGGTCCCCTGAGTGAAATATTTAGATTTCCATTATTATTGGTAGAGGCTACACCTAAATAACATAAACTCTAGGGGGAAAATTCCCATTTCTGATAAAGGCTGAGGCCAGATTTCTGAAAGTATTCACCCATCTAACCACCACTGATTTACAGGGTCATTGAAACACTCCAGTGGACCTTGCCTAGAGAAGCAGAAAGACACCTAGCAGAGTTTCACAATAGCCCATGCAATAGGCTCCTATGGTTTTCACTAGACCCGGGTACCTAAGAGTTTGACAGAATGCCACTTAGGTTTACCCACATCTCTTCCAGTGCTGACATGCCCCCAGCAACTAGGCTGATAAGCTATTTTTTCTTGAAAGCTAGTTAAGTCATAGGCTCATGGAGATGTTTTTGTGTTCTACAGTCATTGGAATTGCCTTCAATGGCTAGGGTTTAACTGCATAATAAAGAGAGCTTGTGCCCCTTAAGTGGTTTTGAAACATCTGCAGGAGATGCTGCAGTGTTTCAATGGATCTGTTTCTCTCAAATACACTAACAGCCAGGTTAAGGCCCAAAACATGAAGCTCCAGCACTGCATCCTATTCTGCAAGTGATCCTTGGCCATATAAGTCTAATATTCTTTCTCTCTGCTTTAACTCCAGGAAAGAAAGAATTTCTCCACTCTGTCTTGAGACACTGTCTTGATGAGAGAGGGAATCTCCTTTAGCCAAGATGTGAATTAACCCTTTACTTCCTGCTTCTTTCCCTTCCAGCAGCTGTGACTGCATGTTCTAAGTGAAGGGCCCAGGTGTGTTTGTGGCTCCACCTGTACAAACAGGTCTCAAAAGTGATTAGACTTGAGCCCAGTCTTGTTCTCAAGCACTCCAGACAAAGGCAAACCTAACATCTAAACACTCGTTCGTTTAGATGAGAGAATAATTTTAGCAACAGCCCTCTTCCCCCTTTCATTTCTACCTTGGCAGTAAGAAGTGCTCCCTGGAAAGAGGTTGGGCCAGTCAGAATACCAAGCCCTCAGAAAGCATCAGGCTGTGAGATGCCACTGCTGAACCTTTTCCCATATGCCATATGCTGTCCCACTTCAGGGAGGGAGTTAATGTGCTTTCATCAAGCAGCATTTTCCTCTGTATCACCCAGAACATTTGTAAGAGCAATGAGATAGGGATTGCAGGGAGCACTTTCTTACCCCAAGCTCCCTAAAGCTTTTTGATTTGCAGGAGAGAAACTTTCAAGGGATGCATCCCTGGTTTAGCCTTACCTGCTGTGATGGTAACTTCTTCCTCTCTCATGGAGGGGAATTTGAGTCATCTAAAAGATTGCACAGAGGATGTCAGGGCTTGGGAGAATGCTTTGTTTAAATTAACTTGGCTTCAGGAAATTACTCTTATGATTTGAATCCTGGCTATTTTTATACATCCACATGAAGGAATGCAATGTGCCAAGGCTCTGGTCTTGAGTGCTGGCACAGAATCTGCAGAGGCTGAGACATCAGGCACCAGGCTTAACTTGCTGAAAACCACGTGTACGTGCTAGCTGCTAGGAGATCCTTTTAGGAGCTCTAGTGGCCTGAATTGCCTGATCAGGCATAGCCTTTTTTGTCTGAGTTATTCTTTGGGCATGCCTACCAGGCTGAGGTGCTGCAGGGATTTCAGGAAAGGAATGTTATATTTCTGGATCCCAGAGAGCTGTAGGTGCATGTGACATGCTGAGTAGCTCAGCCTGGACAGGATGAGAGCACTTCTGAGATCCAGAGATCTCAGTGACTGCAAACATCTGGGAAATTTTAAACAAGGAGGTGCCTTGGGAGCTGTCAAAAGGTAAAAAGGGATTTGTCAGCATCAGAGGGTTAAAATTTAAGCACTTCTATCCCACTTTGGCTTTAAGTCCTTAAGTAGATCTTGTTCATACTACTCAAATTGACTTCAAGAACTTTCTTATTCTAGGTGCAACTTCCCAATGACTGTTCCACTTGCTTTCAGGCAGACCTAAAGCAACTCAGTTTAGATCTTTAGCTGCTAAATAATATGTATTTTTCATCAAAGCAAGCAGAAATATTAAATAAGGTACAGATTCTTAACAGAATTTCAGCTTTCAGCAGTTCTTGTTAAATCCATTTAAAAAACATGTAGGCAGAAATGGTTTTTTAAAAGTGTAGAATTTAATTTCTTCTTCAGACTCCTATAATTCAAACAACAATTTAAAGACTACAAGACATGACCCATTCATAATGCCTTCTATTATGTCTCCCTATTTTCTCTCACACACAGACAGATAAGAGCAAAAATCTCAGCCTCAGAGGAGCATCTCAGCACAAGTGCATGAAAATAAGAAGCTGTGATTCTCAGTGTTTTGTAGCTTTCTAAGTGGGCCTAGAAACATTTACAGCCTTAGCTAATCACATTACATTTGCTTAATTAATGAGAAGAGCCTATGCTCTCAAGCTGACAGGCTTTGATAGATGAGTACAGCTGCCCTGGCTTTCAGCAGCATGTGCGAGTGCTTAATGAGAACAGGGTGGGGGACAGTAGGGGATGCAAAGCAATGAAACAATGAAATAAATGTAAATGCAAATGCATCTCCCATGCATGCTTATTCTGCATCTGAGATGGAGAGGTAGCTCCAAGCCACTTTGTTTTAGCTGTACCTGTGGTTGTGCAGGGATCTGAGCCAACATTGCTGCATGGAGGGGGCAACCCTTTCCCTGGCCTAGAACCATCACTGTGCCCGGGGTCACCAGCCCCGGGCTTTAGGCAGCTGGAGGGAACCTAATTGTCATGAAAGGTTGTCTATAAATGAGAACTAGAGGAAAAGGAGAGCATCAGTGATTTCCTAGGCAGGGAGAGAGAAATCCTGCTGTAGATGGCACAGAAAATCACCTGGATTTTTCAGAGCTTTTCCTGTACTTAAACCAGAAAAAACAGTCTTGTCTTTTGAATTAGCTACTCTGTTCTTGTCCAGATGACTTCCCGTGTGCTTGCATTACAGTACACGAGCCTGAAACACATGATATAAGCAGCTGCCAGGCCAACTGCTCTGATGATAATCAAGCCAGTTGTACCTACTTTTGTACACCATACTCCATTGCAGCTGACTCTTACTCACCCTGTTACCAACTGCTTCTTGTCTATTTTCTCCAGGAAACAGACTTTATCAATGTAATTTGCAAGAAACCCTCGCAATCCCAGCTGGGGAAGTCATACTCTCCCCCACATCCCTTCCACTACTTTCTTCAGGGCTTTAAGTTGTACAACAGTTTAGGAATTCAAACCAGGTAGAAAGTGAATAAACAGTAGCAATAAGAGCCAGTAGCATGATTGATGGTGCTTATACAAATGCTTCTGGGTTGAAAAGCAGTGTCTAGGTTGATTCCAGAAACTGTGTCTAATTTCAAAAGGAGGTTTAGCAGCACATGCTACAGAAAGCAACTTCCACACATTATTCCACTTCCAAAATATCAACCAATTACTAAGAACAAAGTGTGAGAGAACTAATAACTGGTAACTACCAACCTGTTAGCCTCACCTCTGTGCTTGGGAAAATCATGGAGCAGATTCTCCTAGAAGGTCTGATAAGGCACATGGAGGAGAGGGAGGTGATCAGAGACAGTCAGCATGGCTTCGCTAAGGGTAGATCCTGTCTGACAAAACTAGTGGCCTTCTGTGATACTGTGACTACCTCAGTGGACAAGGGACAACCTGTGGATGTGATCTATCTGGA
>VWZO01004414.1:223702-237191 GCA_013396975.1 Bucco capensis | reverse complement strand
GAGGTGATTCTGCCACTTTACTCTGCTCTGGTGAGACCTCATCTGGAATACTGTGTCCAGTTCTGGAGTCCTCAATATAGAAAGGACATGGACCTGATGGAGCGGGTCCAGAGGAGGGCCACGAGAATGATCAGGGGGCTGGAACACCTCTCCTACAAGGACAGGCTGAGGGAGCTGGGATTGTTCAGTCTGGAAAAGAGAAGGAGTAATGGCTTAAAATGATGAAAACCTCAGTAGCTCTTAGCCACAGCAAAAAAGCAAACACTGAATTTCTCATTGATTCAAGTGGTTCTCTGCAATATTTGGAGAAAAGGAGATTTTCTTACATCAGCCAGTGATTTTTACTGCCATTTGCTAGTGATGCCCGTTTGTGGGTCTGTGCATTTGTGCACAGCTTCGACAGAGTTAAACCAAAACCCCTCGTTCTCTCCCTGTCCTTTCTCATCAATCAATGGCCCTTCAGTACTGTCCTGCCACATCCCCTTCTGCCAGCCTTGGCAGGAAGGGAACAAAAATCCTATGGAAAAGCATTGACCCAGATTTACCCTGGAAGCTGCTAAGCCCAAGAGCAACAGAAGATGAATGCAGGGTGGGCACTGAGGAAGCATGTAGACCTGCCAGCTCTACAGCGACGCAGGCAAAGAGCTACTGGATATCTGGATGTCTTCCAGCTGGGCTGCTGGGCAAGTGCAGGGGCACCCTCTCTTTGGTGTACTGCAAGTACAATGCATTGGGATGCGTTAGCCTTCTTCCGCATGTGCAGAGGCTATTCTGAGCTATCTAGTTTGGGATGTGTTAAAACACACTTTTGGCCCCTAGGGAGTTGTTAGAGTTGTGTGTACAGGCTATATCAGGACTGGGAGAGCCCCAGAGGTTCTAGGGTAAGTTCTCCAGGATGGTGGTTAGGATGAGCAGGGGAGCTGGAGGTCTCCACCTATATTTGGTACTGTGGCAAGTATTTGCACAATCCAACCTGAGGCATTTAAATGAGGTGTCTAATTTAGGACTGTGGTCTTCAGAGGCCCTTGTATATTCATTGGAGAGAGGTAGGCTTTTCCTGCAGCCTGATCTGCAGCAGAGGCTGTATTACATGGGAGAGGAGCCTATCTCATCCAGCAACTGCAGAGGGAGCTGTGGTAGCTTGGGCTCTTCACTTACACACACACCTAAGCCAAACATAGAGTTAAATCCTGTGGAAAAGCCATAGTGCTTATGTGTTTAAGCAGATTTCTGGATGGGATGGGGCCCTCACTGGACTGTATCCTCATGGTCCCACAAGAAACACTTCCTTCTGGGTTATACCAGAAGGACCACTTGGTTGACAAGGTTCCTGTCCTTGTTCTAGCTCTTGCCAACAGTGTAAAACATGATTTCCTTTTATCCAGGAGTCTGAATCATACTGGGATCTGACTGGCACCTACTGCCATCAGTCTGTGTGTGATGCAACCGGTACATGGCTCAGAGCTGGGTTTATCATCCCTCTGAGTAACATGAACCAATTGCTCCTTTGGTGACTACTACTTCATTATTTATAGTGGGGCCTATCCGTAGCATCAGTAGAGTTCCTCAGGCAGGTTTAGGGTTTTCAAGGTGCTGGTTGTTCTTTGATTTTGTAAATACTGAGTGAGCTGCAGTCAGATGGGTAATCACTGATGCTTCATTTAAGGCATTGTTGCATGTGGCAATTCATTAAAAAGCCTCAGGGAATGAGAATGAGGTTTTTATTTTAAAAGCTAGAATCTTCAGGACACACACAATTTTCTCTCCCAACCCAGATTTGTCACAGCCAGCACCATTTTCTGCTGTTAGCCATCTTCAATGTATTGTCCTTGTAATCGACAACAGGATTTTTTGTTTCCAAGTGACACTTGAGGAGGATTGGAGGATGACAGCACAAGACTGAGTAAAGTTATGGTTAGGGAAACATAGGAAGAGCTGACTCTTCTCAGAGAGCTTGTGGCTGTCAGGCAGAGTTTTCTTTTTTGTGTTTGAAATGGGATTAAGCCACAAGGCTCATGGATTTACTGCCATTTGTACTCTGGTCCTTTATAAAAACAAGTAAACCAGTGTCTATTTTGAACACACTGGATTAAGAACTGACCTCACATTTTGCAGAGTCTGGGCATCAGAGCAGGGCCTGATGTGCATGAGGGAGGCTGGAAAGAGCTGCCCATGCCGCTGCCCTGGGCTTTCCAGTGTGGTCTTATGTGAGCTCCTTTGGCTTGCTGGGACCTTCCTGCCTTACAGGCTGCTGCATTGACATTCATGGGGGAGGGTTTCAACAATCTCACTTCCCCACTCAAATTTCAGGCAAGCACCTATAAAGTCCATCCACTCATCCAACTGACTGAGACACCTCTTTGTTCAGATGAAGCCCCTGCTCTGGTGTCACTTTGCAGGCACAGCCCTGAGCAGCAGGACTACATTTTAGAGCCTACAGTCAAAATGGCTTCAGCAAAGAAAAAACACTGAATGTCAGTAAGGCTTAAAGACATGGAAAGTCAGTGGCAAAGGCTGCTTCAGAAAAGTGATGCAATGAAGAAAGGCTCTTATACCAGCTATGGTGGATAATATGGAGGGAAGATGGAAAGGTAGTGATCATAGTATGGTTTGGGTTGGAAGGGACCTCTGGAGGTCATCTAGTCCAACCTCCCTGCAGTGGCCAGGGACATCCCCAACTAGATCAGGTTGCCCAGAGCTCTGTCAAGCCTCACCTTGGAGGAGTAAAGGCAACAGCTAAGAGAATGAAAGGTGGGTAAGGAGAAGGAAAATACGAAAGGGAAGGTGATCAGAGTGCTGATTAGTGGAGAGCCAGTTTACCCTTGTAAGCTGCAAAGCACAAATGTTCTGCTTGAAAGTCTCCGGCACCAGCAACTCAAAGCATTTTCTCCATAATGCATGCATTTAGCAAGCTCTCTGGATTGTGTTGTAATGGCCTGCCAGAAGAGTCTTTTAAGCATAACTGAGTGTACATTTAACTGCAATGGTTTTATGAGGGCAGCAGGTCAGATAGACTACAGCCCCTCTGCAAATCAAGCCTCTTACTGTACTCAGCAGATAACACTTGTCATAGGTCTTAGAGATAAAATACATCTCTGTTCAGTTTTGTATGGCAAAAATGCAGAAAAATACTTGTTAGTAGGCTACCTCTGCATGCCACTGTCATTTTTGTGTGGTCTTGCATTGCTAAACCCAGTGAAGATGAGCTCCTTGACTGAGCAAGTCACTGTGCAAAGCAAACAGAAAGGTGATTCTCAAAGCACAAGAATTAGCAAGGTTCAGAGTGGAGGGAAATACAAATAAGCCCATGTTTAAAAAACCGTCACACCCATGAACTGACAAGTGATCAATTTACCTGCATAAACATCTTTCTGCCTCTTACAAAGACAGGAACGAATTATGTAGCAGAATTGAACGTTTTATAGAGAGGTCATTTCTTAATTGAAATTGTCCAGTAAGAAGGATGGCTGTGAATTAAGGCATAATTGCACTGCCACATGCCTTTTGTATGAAAAAAGAAGCTGGTCATAGATTTTCTGTCAAAATGATTACTGAATTGAAAATTATTGGTGAAGTGCCATTTTTTGAGGAACGTGTCTCCTTTCATAGAACTCCATATCTGTTGCTAGAAGCCTAAGCAGTGCAAGGTCTCAGCCATTTCTTCCCCTCATGGTGTCTAACTGAATAATATCTGATTTATATTTTGGCTTGCTTGATGAAGAGTTGACATTTTTTTCTGCATTTCTCTCCAATGCCCTCCCCTCTACTGCCTAAGAAGGGAAAAGCAGAGAAATAAAGCAGCTACAGAAAGCAGCCTACCAGTACCTCTAAATGGACTATGTGCTTTAGCAGTGACTGAGGGCTCCTTTGAAACCAACAATAAAAGCATCTTTTCTGTTGAGGAGCACAAGGCTCACAGGGGCAAGAGACTTTAATGACACCATTATCTTTCAGGCAATTAGGACTCACTGGCACAATCCAGCATTGGTACAGGCACTGTTATGATTGCACTGCAATGGCTTAGAGAAACACAGACTGCTGAGACTTAGGAACATCATAAATCGCTTTTAATCTCAAACCACCACAGATAAAAATGTACTAACCCAGGCATAATCAGAATTCACAGGCATGTTTTCTCTTTTACATACATATGCCTGGGGACAGAGGTCTCCCCTCCTCCCACCTTCTCCCCATGTACACAAGCTGTGTAATGCTTATTCTCCTGCTTTCCTAACATGCTTGCAAAAACGGGTTTGAGCCTGCCAGCTGTGTGTATGTTTGTTGTACATTGTGGATTATATTTTAATGACATACCCTAAGCCTCTTACACTCAAATGAACGTACATTTAACTGTCTGTGTGTTTATGCTAGTTTATAAGGTAGAGGGTTAGCCAGCTTATCCCCCAGCTTCTCTGCAAGAGCACTGTCCAACAATTTTAATAGAGCTTTCAAAAGCCTCCCCTTACACAAGGTGCCCTTAATGGAGAGTCCTCCTGTCTCTGAAAGTTCCTTCTTGTTGCTAGACACAATGAAAGGCAAGCCATAATCTTTGTGGAGAGTGCCTGGATTTTTTCGTGTTGCAGTGTGTAGCTGGGATGCAAAGCACAGCTCCCTCTGCTCTCCTGCCACGACCAGGAGGATTAATTTCATTAGTTCAGAAAGCTATTTCAGGGGGAAGGGAGGTTATGTAGGTCACCTATTCATCCCTGCCGCCTTGCAAAAAGAATTCATTATGAAATTTCACTTTAATTAATGCAATGCACCCCCTCTTAATAGTATTTCATCAGGACATCTGGTAAAAGCACATTAGCTACAGTTTAATGTTAAGACATAATTGAACAGAACTCCTGTTGGAGCTTGGCTTTTGCAATATGTTTCACTTCTGCTTCTCTTGCAAGCTGCTGATTAAAGGAATTGTCGGACTCCTTCATCAGAAGGTGATGGAGCCTGAGCCAAAGCCTGTCTGACTTAACAGAAAAGCTCCAGTTAACATTCAGAGGCTCTGAAGTGGATCTCTGAGGAACAAACCCAACATCCATCCTGTATTTACATAGCAGGTCCTGCTGGTACTGCTGCTGATCTATAAGCCTGAATATAACATAACAACTCTGGTGTTTTGTTCCAGCTGTGTTTGAAAGGCCATGGCCAAATGGTCTTTATAAACCATTTTCTTTTGGCTTAACTTAAAGCTTTTTCCTGTTCTAAATTTATCTCTGCATAATTGTGTGTTTTAATATGTATTTGATTATCTGCCCAAATGAATGTCAGCACAGCAGCTTTCCAAACAGACATATTAAAGATTCACATCCAAATGGGATTTTTTTCAGCCCTTTGTTTTACAGTGATCTCCTGGAGTATAAATGTGAACTCTTAAAAGATTTTAGCTAGTAAGCACTAGGTCTAAAGAGTCTTTGGAAGAAGAATACATTTAGGAAAAGTTGGTAAATTCTTTGAAATCTTCTGTTTGATTTGAGGCTGTCACCTCCACTTCTCCTTTTCTTTTTTTTTGGGTATTTGAATAGCCAATTACAGTAATAGTAAAAAACATCCACCACTAATGCAAGTGCAGATTGCTTAGTTTCCTTTTTATACTCTCCTCCTTCAGCATTTTTTTTACCATCTTTTTTGGGCAATTTTACTCCCAACCTTTGCTGAGTAGGGACACAAAAGGACTAGGGTGTTAGAGAAGATTTTTCTGCCGTTTAGTTGTTCTTTAAGTTGTTTTCTGCACCAGTGAGCAAGTGCCCTCACCAAAAACCCCAACAGTACCTACCCTGCACACACAGGAAGGTGTAACGATCTCCCGAGTCACCCCAGACACTGTGTGGCTGGCTGGGTCCAATGGACCTTGTACCACCCACCCCGTCTGCATTTGCTGCTGGACCTTGTCACAAGAGACAGGCGTGACTGATGGAGCCCCCTGAGACATGGCCCGTCTACATGGCAGGTAAGGCCATCTCTCATCACAGATGCTGTCCTTGGGTCTAATCTCTACATAAACCAGCTAATTTTGATACCACATGAAAACACAGGCAAATTGTTCCTGTCCTCAGCTGATCAATGCAGGGAATTCATTTCTGGGAAACAACCAAATTGCCCCAAAGAGTTGCTAAGACTCACTTAGTGTTACAGCTTGACAATGCATTTGACCCTGTCCTTCAAGCTGCTCTGTGCAGTAGGCACAGATCCAAGCCCAAACCTTCTAAGTTGAAGCACTGCACCAGCTCTGTCCCACCTTTACAGAGCCTGTGGGAAAAGGCTGTTACACAGAAGAGGCAGTGGGGCAGTAAAAGATACTGTGCCATAGCCAAACTGGCTCTCCAGTGATTTATTTTTTCAATACTACAAGTCCCATACTGGTCACAGTAAGAGGAAACCCAACAGAGATCACTGCAAGGGCTGAATAAGCCTGTAGTTTTGAATGAGCTGGCAATAAAACATAAGAAACACATAGGTAGCTTTCCTCTCTGTAACATCGGTCAGTATGATGTTAACTGTGGCCCAGGAAACAGCAGAAGTGTATTCAGCAAGGACATCAGTAACAGTATTTATATGGCCAGTTCTGAAGGTACTCTGGATGCTGAGAACAGCCACACTAGCATTAGATAGTACCATTTATTTGTTGTTGCCTTAGGACAACATTGCCAAAGGACCTGTCATTTTAAAAACAGACATGAGCCTCTGCCTCTTGGAAACACAGCAACACAGCTGCGGGCTGACATGGATTACGCTTGGTGCTCACAGGTTTGTTCTTCTAGGGCAGCCCATCACTGATACAGTCACCAGTACTGGGGACTACATGGGACAAGCAGGATTCAAGCTTTTGTTCTGTAAGAAAACCAAAAGCAGTCATGTAAATAGGTCCAAAGGCATTGTACAAAGAATAAACATTTTTTTCCTAAATGAAGTAGAACTGAGGACCTTTTCCATTTTATTTTATCTCTATGATGTGATAAGCTGAGTCCCAAATTAGGGAGGATTATTTAGAAAAAAATGGGAAATATATATTGAAAATACTGGGAAATATGCTACTTCTGGAAGCAGCCTATATCTAGTAGGTATTTACAGTTTTTAATGGGTACTGAACCTCTCANAAAAAAAAATGTGGGAATGAAACTGTGACCAGCTCTGAGGGAAACCAAACGCCAGAAACCAGCTTAAGTTCTTGTTAAGATTTGGAAACAGGGATGAGGGCAAGACAAGGCAGGAAGCTCCTGGAGGGAGGGTGAGCAGCGCCCTGTCCCCAGCTCACACCATTGTGCTTTGTTCAACCTCCACAATTATGTGAGCAGAGCCCGGTTCATCAGCCTTCACTTCGAATGTCCTGCTTTTTGTCGGCTTGCATGCCGCTGACTGTAACATGGCTCTTATTATAGGCCTTGCAGAAAAAAAACCACTGCCCCATAAGCAAGTACCCAGGCCTTTCAACGAGTTCCCAGCACCAGGGCTCCTGCTTTAAGGGTACATGGGCTATTGAGATGCAAAGAGGCATGCCAAATACAGGACTGGTTAGGCCTAGCTGCTGCCGGGGAGAGAAGTTGCTTTCACAGAAGTCACACGATAACCATTTCTGCATACAGCAGTCCAGGGACCAGCTCGTGACTTGTTCAGATGGGCTGACTTCTCAGCAGAGATTGTCTTAATCATGGATTAAGATGTACCACATCGTACGTGGTAAGATCGTACGACGTCTCTTACCCAGATTTGCAGAGGATTTGGCTTTATAGAACAGGCTCTCAATTCACAAAGCTCCTTCTTCCTCCTCTTGCTCCTGCTCTCTTATTGAGCAAATCCAGGATTTTGTCTGAGTCTCTCCTCTTTGGCTCCTGGATGTGACCACATGCCCAGCCTGAGCTCTCAGACTATGTTGTACATGCCCTGGCCTTCAGGATGTAGACCTGGGAGGAGGAGTGGAAACCAGAGTAGCAGTAATGTTTTTGGCAAGTCAGACTGCTATGTTGGGCTTGGCACAATATTGCTGGTCCCCAAGGATTTGGCAAAGGGAACCCTCCATTCAAAAGAAATAAAAAAGCTGTCCCCAGACTGCCAGAATTAGATTTTGCCTGTCTCTACTCTGCACTGGTGGACATCTCCATCATTGTTGTGAGCACTAACCCCTGCACTCAGTGACCTGGTAGGTCTTGAGTTCTGAGCATGAGCCTTCCTCCTCTGGCCCCCTCCCTCTGGCAGCACAGACAGCAGCGACGCAGCAACTGAACAGTTTCTCCTGCGTGGGGAAGTCTTGGCCTGCCTGACCTCCCGGCCACTTAACACATGACTACCTGGAGCTCGAGGGAAGCAGCAGTGATTTGCCACAGTTTCAGGTTTTTTTCCAATCCACAAGTCCTCTTGGTCTTTATTATACCCTTTTCCCTTTCCCAGGATGGGGGTGGGAGGGCAAAGAGGGTAATACAGAGTGTCTGAAACTGGATTAGGGGTCACCCCAGCCCTAACCCATGACAGTGGTGGGGAAAAAACCCCCAACCAGAGCATACCTCTGTGCTGCTGCTTCTTGTCTCTCCCCATCATGGGATCCAGAACATGCAGTCATTTCCCTTCTCTGTTCTGCTGCAAGCAAGTCTCATGCCATTGCAGGAACTGTGTCTGTGAGATCATCAATGAAGTATTTATTCCCTTTTCATGCAAGAGAAAAAGAAGCAAAACCTCTGCATAACGTCGATGAAATCCCTGATAGCCAAACACTGAATTATTTACAGTCTAATTGTGCAAGTGATACTCATGAGATCGCCTGGGCTGCAAGGTGCAATTAATACACTTCACAAAATTGGTGACTTCCAATTCAGACTTTGTTCTCATGCCTCAGTGAGTCCCTAAAAAACAGGTGAGGTCACTTTGTTTGCAGGAGAAGAGCTAGAATATCTATAGACATTTGAAAAAGCTGCAGTCTTTTCTCAGAGCACTGCTGTGAAATAGGAAAGGGCTCTCAAACCACCAACTAGCTGCTCATCTAGCTGCCTGAAGATATGCCTTTGGAGCCATTTCAGATGCTCAAGTAAAGTTTACCTGTCTGCTATCTGTTGCTTTAGAAGAGCACAGATCTCCTACACATCTGAAACTCCAAGGTAAATGCCCTGGATACATCAAGGCATCTCAAATGGCATGAAATACACATATGCAAGACACAGAATTGAGACTATGTGACTGCTGGCCCCAGCAGACCTCCTAGCACAGGGAGCAGTGACCAAGGACTCTAACACTGCCTGTGCCACGGTATCCTTTGTCCCCTTTTTTACTGTAATGTTTACTGCGTAGTTGTAGCAAAGTACTTCATATGTGCATTAAAGGTCCTCATTTCTGCCCAACCTACAGCAGATAGATTGGTCACTGAACCCTGACTTGGAGAACTGAGATTTCCAGACACAGAACTTTTCCATCTAGTCCCAAGCACACAGGTTGATGTTGCAGTTGTCATAGAGGCTTGCCTATTTCTCTAATGCCAAACTTCTCTCAAGCTCTCTCTCTCTCTCTCATTAGTGAGAGAGAACTTGAACTCTGACATCTGGAGCAGTCCACAAGTTGTGCCTCTTAAAACACTCCATATCCCTCACTGTATTCTACTCTTAGCATAGCTTTGAGGGGATTGCCTCCTTCCCAAGCACTTCAGCAGCATTTAGCAACCATCCCTTGAAATCACTGGAGCTGAAAAAGGCTCTGGGCAGTCCATTTTGGCCTTAGGATGGTAATAAGCAAAAAAAACCCCAAACCCCAGGAAAAGTCTGAGCCAGTAGGGCAGTCCATTTTGGCCTTAGGATGGTAATAAGCAAAAAAAACCCCAAACCCCAGGAAAAGTCTGAGCCAGTATTACAATGCTGTCCTCTCTGTGCCTAATAATGCTCATTTCCTCTCGAGACGAGACACATCATGTATATCTAAACCCCCCAGCCTACCCCAGTTTACAAATTCTAGTATAGCTGTAGGTTTAAAGAGCCAGCCAAAAGTAATTATGACAGATTAAGGAACAATGCAACATATGGCAATGGCCTCTTGCTAAACTGAAACATCTGATCCAAACCAAGCATTTTCAGCCCTGCTTTAAGTTCTTGCTTGTCTTATTCACCATCTCTAGAATTTTTCTGCTGAGCACTATCATCTGAAGATGGTTTAGTCAGATATACCCAGACTGTCATTGAGCAGCTTTGCCAGCAATAGCACTGGTCTTGGCTGAGACAGTCAAGACAGCAGGTTTGTAGGTAGACCATCACCTGCAGACCTGCACAGGTGGGGTTTTACTGTTTGTTTTTGATGTTATCAGGTTTCTGTTCCATTTAGAATTGGCAGGCAGAGAAGGATAATTAAAGCCTCTGCTCATGCCAGAGGAAAATGTATTTATTTCAGCCAGGTACTTTTCCTTCTTTTCCTTCCCACTCCTCCTTTTCCTTAAATGAGAGGCAAAGGTAGACAGACAGATGACTTTGCTTGTAAAATAAATGCCATAAATCTCAAAAGCCAGTAAGAAAACAAGCCAGTGTCTTCTTTATAGGCAGAAGAACCTGAAGGAGGAAACAGCAACACAACTTACCTGAAGGCAGTGGTAAAAATAGCAAGGTATGTCTATAGCCAACTCTATTTCTAAATTCCTGTTTAGTAGATGAGGCACTAGATTGCTCTGAGACAAGTGAATGCAGATTTATCCAGGGGCTGAAGATGATCTTAAGTCACCTGACCATCAGCTCTTTTGAAAATGAGCCCCAAGTGCACCTTTAAAGGATTCTTCTTCATACTGTCTCCGACTACAGTAAAGAAGTCCCTATGCACTGGATGTTCCATAGAAAAAAATGTCACCTACCATCATTATTGACACTTTCTGTAGCATAAGTACTACCAGCTGTTGTCTTACAACCCAGGTCTCTAGGTCGTGTGTATAGCATGGAAGGTGCTTTTGGTTTCCTAACAGCCCTTGGTATGAAAGAATGATGGCAACAGGCCTTGTATACCTCACTATTTTGAGCACCCTAGACTAGCTAGAGATGTAATCCCTGTTGGAGAACACTCTTTACTACAAACAGGTTGATGAACGTAGAAGAAAACAGGCATGCTTTCCCCATTTGCCACTATCCATACCCAGTGGTTAATCTGCTCCTTACCCCTCCTCCCCATTATTCTGCAGTAGCTGTTAGTTGCTAAAAAAGCTGAAGAAACAATTAAGATGCTTCAGAAAAAGCAGATAATTTCTAACATGCAGTGCTGAGTATCCAGCAGATATGACTCAAGATATACACATGCTGTTTTCAGACAAGTATTCCCAAGGGTTTGGATAAAAATAATAAGGATGAGGGGTTTCAGCAGAAATCAGGTTATTTTTAACTAGAAGTGCTTTATGGGGTATTAACAGGGCTCCTTGAAAATGCCATCATCTTCCTGTGTGGGAGATCCCATAGCATTAGTCGTGTATAATTAAAAACAAAATGAAACCAGTAGCCAAGCTAGATAAGAATTTGCAAGGCAGAACAAATGAGATGCCTGCAGAGAGCTCTTTACCCTCAGAAGATAGTGGCAAGTCTCAGGACCCAGTATTTGACCTGAATGGTTTCAGTCACCACAGTTCAGCCAACAAGGAAACAATACAGGGGGAGAAACGCTATGATGGTCTGGAGCCAGATCTCAGATGACATAGGGTGTTGCAACTTTACTGAAGCATATGGCCCATATCCAATGTTAAGAGTCCATGAAAGATACTTCTTTCCAATATTCCCCTTCTTAATCCATCCCCAGCATCTGCCATCACACAAAAGGGGATGGAGGCACTGGAGCCAGCATTACAGCAAGCATCTTGCTGAGCAAGCTGCAGACAATTGCCACCTTCTGGCTGTGATGAAGACTGGATAAATAAGGAAAAGGTTTTCATTAGCCTTACTCACCTGAAAAATAATCAGCAGAGAACTCCCATTTTAAAAGATGGCCTGGCAAAGAGTCAAGAAATGAAATCCAGTGGCAAATAGGTTGTGAAGACAAACATAAACAACTAAGTCTGTGATGATCTGCTACCTGGAACAGATCCTTCAATACCCAATACCAGGATTTTCTGCACTCATACACATAAATCTCAGGCATTCATACTCTGCCAATATTTTAAGTCATGCCCATAAAGCATATTTGAATAGGATTCAAGCTGATGAAAAGCAAGTTGTTACTTTTAAATGGGTTTGGTGACCCTGTGAATGGAGCTGATGGCTTCAGCCCAGCAGATGACAATCCATTAAATTAAAGGAAAATTTGCCACCACAATTCTTAGTGCCAGGAAAGGTGTGAAAGAAAATGTGGCCCCCGCAGGACATTCACAACCATATTTCTGGTGCCACAGATGGTGGCTTGAGTGGCTGCAGGTTTTTTGCCTTGCCTTTATTTAGTCTTTGCTGTTTTCAGGGAGACATTTTAGATATGGTAAACTTATGAAGAGACACATCCCACTTGAATAATTTTTAAAACACCTTTTCAAGTCACCAACTCCCAGCAAAGGAGGGAGGAAAAGAAACGAAGAAACACTGAACCAAAACCCATAAACAGATTTTGTCATGCGTATGAGATGAGCCTGGGAAAAGCAAAACAATTCATCTACCCACGAGCGGCTTTGCAGGGAAAGGCTAAGGAATAATAAAGAGGGATTTAGATCACACCATTTTACACACATTTATGAGGGAGAAATTCAACACCCAGATAATAAATTCAGTTCAGATTTTACTTCCTATCTCCCTTCCCCCACCAAAGATGACACACCCTTCCATTTGTAAATTACTTTAGTTTAAATACTTCCAGGTTAACAAAATGTCTTCACTTTGACATGCCCCAAATTACAAAATAGAAACAAAACCTCTTGACAAAGGGTTAGGGGAAAAAAAATATATAATCCAAGCCCAAACCTCCTTTCCTAAGCTGGAGTTTATGGTCTGTGAGCTGGCTGCCCTCCAGAGTCTGACACAATGTCTGGAGCACCCAGAGCAGCTGGAATTCATTTTCTTCCCCCAAATCTACGCACTTTCATATGAAGTCGTGTTTTGGCATTACCGCCTAAGAGAGAGTTCAGTGCAGAAAATCTAACCCCAGCCGTGTTTCTCTGCAACCCAACACTTGCTGAGCAAACAACGAAAAAGGAGAAGAGGGAAAAAAAAACCCAAGTTGAAGAAAAGCAAAGCCCTTCCCCCACACAGACACAGACAACTGTACCAAACAGGCAGGCTATTCATGGCTCTTCAGAAATGGGTCACAAGGAGAAATGTTTGCAGATAAAACCAACACTTTTTTTTTCTTCTTCTTTTTTTTTCTTCTCCCCCCCTCCTTTTTTTTTTTTTTTTTTTTTTTTTTAAATAAACATCGTGGAGGCCGCTGGAAGGCACTGGGAATGTTGGAGAGTCGAGGTCCTGCTGATCCCTTCCACCTCCCATCTGTGGGGCTCCCATGCCTGCCTTGACGTGCAGCCCCCACCATGAGGGTCCAGACCCCCTCGGGCTACCTCGTCCAAGTCCCAGTCACC
>VWZO01004414.1:183486-223655 GCA_013396975.1 Bucco capensis | reverse complement strand
GGGGGGGGGGGCAGGGCTGTGCTGCTGCTGCTCCTCGCCTGGGTTGGCAGTGGGTCAAGGGGGGAAGAGGGAGGCATCCAAGGCACTCCCAGGCAGTCCTGTCACAAAATCACGCACTGGAGTTTGTGGGAGCCTGTAGCTCTGTCCCCTCGCCATTTGGTCTTTTTCTTCTTCTTCTGGGTTTTCTCTGGGATCTGCTGCCTATTTTTGTGAGACAGAGAGGAAAATAAGCAGGTGAGACACGAGGCTGGGTCAGACATCAGCATCCAGAGCCGCAGACAGCCAGCAGAACAGCATTTTGGGGTGCATCTGTATTTTTACATATCTCTCCCCATATACCCTGCCACCATCAGATGGCTTTTCATGCCACACAGCTAACAAAAGAACCGCATGCATTTTTAAGGAAGGAGGAAAGAAGACATAAGCAAACATTAAGGCTAAGGGCAAGGATATAGGTCCTGCCAGGGCACTATGCCTCTGGTTGCCCAGGGTGAACTGCTGCCTCCTCCCATGCCTGGGGGCTGTTCTGGGAAACAGGGATGCTATAAGCAATGCAGTGTCATCCATCACACTGCTGCTAACTCTCATTATGGAAGAGGATGAAAGAGATACAGAGTGCACAGAGAAATAAACACTCCTGGAAAGATTTGCTTTCAGCTGGCATTGCGCTTAGCTGCTTGCACTGCTGTAGATTTGGTTATGGAGAGGGGCTAAAAAACCCAAACTAAACCAAAACTAAAACAAACAAAAAAAACCCCCAGTCTGCTGCTGCTGGAGCTCTGGACTGCCCTGTAAATTGTGAAGAGCATCAGAACACAAAAAGCGAACTGACTCGAGAAAGATGTCCTTGGCTGTCTGAAGTCACAGACACCAGAACCACACAGATGAAAGCACCCCTGCATTGTGCTGTAGCAGGATCCATCAGTCAGGTGGCTTGTGAGCAACCTCTAAAATGTTAAATTGAGGGCTTCTCCCTTTCCATTAAGATGAGGCATTGCCCAAATGTCTGTTTTTAACTGTACCTGTTTGCAGCAGCCACTCAGCTAGTCCGGTGGTGCAAATTCAATAGAAGGTGGGTTTGCAGTTCAAACACCTGATAGGCTGCCTGTAGACTTAGCTTTTATCACAAGGTAAACCACGCAAACATTGGCAACTTCTGTAGATTAAGTGTCTAAATAACCAACCTGAAAGTCTGAATAGTTCAAAACCAGCCTCTTTGCTATGTAATACACCAGGCACTAAAAAGTGTTTAGACCAAATTATCCAGACTAGGATGAGATATAGCTGGGGAACAAGCCATTGTGACTTTAGTTGGTGTTTTTCTTATAGCCTCAGTTTGCACCCAACTGAAAAACTCAGCTTTGACTAATAATATTTAATTTTCAGTGAGTATGAAGGCTGGAGGAATGAAAATCATAAAACTTAAATGCTCAAAACGAGGAAGCTGAAATTAAAAAATACTAAAAGTTAATTTGGATAAACACTAAGCTGCCACAAGCTGTTCACAGTGTTCTGGAACTGTTTTAGAGATTCAGAAAATCACATCCCACGCCCACTCAAGACTTCTGCTGTGATAGTCCTTGTGTACATAGTGGTGCAGCATAAAAGGGGTATCAAGAAATCGAAAAGATTGATTGGGCAGACTCAATCATTCCACTTGCATGAAGCTAAATAAACTCTGAATCAGCCAAGTGCAAGGAGCACAAACAGTGTCAACCCTGACCAAGCACCTTCACACGAGCTCTGAGGAGCCTCTACATTTGTAAAGGAGTTATTAGGGAGCTGTATATTTACATTTTGTTTGGAAAAACTCACTTGAAAAAAGAAAAGCAACACTTGGTGCATCCTATAGCTCTGGACAGTCTGCAATATCCAAAGGACAAGAGAAACTGCACTGTAGCAAATGACCAGTTAGATATCTCTGCTCTCTGACTTAACCCAAGTTCCAGGTCTTGTGAACATCTCTGATGCCATGGAAGGTTTTACTTGGCTGGCAATAACTTTCATAGTGACTACTCTAGGAACTGAGGTGCATCACCTACTTTTGAGGTTATGCAGTGCATTTTCAGGGCTTTGGTTTAGTGATGTCTCATTACAGTGCTCCTTCCAGCCTGTCTGGAGTCACGTTGCATAGAGAAAGCAAACAGAGCCTCACCATCTCATTTTGGCTATACTATTTTTCCCCCCAGAGTAGAATAGATGGTGGTAAGAGCTCACTGTAAGACAAAATTAGTATCTAGCCAGCTAATGCTGAGTTACAGAAAAGTTGGGAAATGGCTGGGGACATATCCAACTCAGCTCTGTAGCTCTCCAAAGACTTTCTGCCCCCTACTTTTGAGACATGTGGGAAGAGTGGGCAGTACCATCTGCTTTTGACGGAGGCTGACTCGAGGCTGTGCTAAGATATTCACAAGTACAGATACTCTGTGAATAAATGCCTTGTGGTTTAACTGCCGAACAAGTCACTTTGCAGAGTGGGGAGGAGCATGATCTCAGCTCAGCACCCTCCCAAAACATGAAAAATGAGGGCCCAGGAAAAAAACTGGTGGACAACTGGTGCCAGAAAAACATATCTTCTTGGAGAGATTTGAGGTTATCAGCTGAGACACCGAGATGTGTGTGTAGCTCTTTTCCTGCAGGGCAGCTGGGATTTTGGAAGGCAGTCCCTTCCTGTAGGAGCTGGAGCAGGGGTTTGCCCAGAGAGCAGGCGTTTGTGAAAGCAAGCAAAGGCAGTTCATGCCAAAACTGAGAACAAACCTCTGCAGTTCAAGGGGAAAACCTTGGCCTAGCCATTAGGTCATGCTGTTTCTCATACAAAGCAGTTTAATTTTTTCCATTTAGTGAGCAGAAAACATTAGAAGTCACCTCCAACATCAGAATTCTGTAGAATTTTTTGCCAATCCTTTTTAATCTCTGGCAACATGAGACCCTGAGAGGACAGAGCTTTGAAAACCCAAATTACTGGTCCAGAGCTTTTAACACCAGCCTTTTAAAGCCGATCATTATAGCAGGCTTTGCACTGTTCATTGAATAATACATTTTCATCATGGCCACACAGCTAGTTCTCAACCTGCCTAGCACTGATGTCCTGCAAGGGTAACTAAGTGCTAGTCACCTCCCTATGCAGATAAAGGACAAGAAAGTTTAATAAACCCCAGAAATCTCCCACACAGGTGGCTTTTTTAGCAAAAAGTTGGCTCCTGACAATCTCATCCACAGGCAGTGAGCAAGTGAAGAGCTTGCAGCTTACCTTATCACCCTCACGAGATCATGGAAGGCCTTGTCAACGTTGAGAGGTGGATCCTTGGCGCTAGTTTCTATATAGGGAATCTGGAGAAGTGTATCATGAAAGACATTAGTATCAGTCTACATGTTGGTAGCACAGCAGTTTCAAAATGAAAAAAAAACCCCTCAAGGCTGGAAGAAATAGTGTTGCTTAAGAGACCAGGGAAATACAAGTAAACAAAGTGTTGTCATGACACTGCTATCAACACCTTCACACTCACAGCAAGGTCAGCGAGTGCTTATGAAAAGTCTGGAGGTAAGCATCGGGCAAAACAACTGCTATCAGATCTCTGGGTTTGGGGAAGAATAATCATAGACTTCATGTTGTCAGATGTTCTCTCCCCCAAGATGTGCTTGCAGACATGAAAATAGCCAAAGGTTGTTGAAAGACGAGCACTTGCCAGAAATTCTTGCTTGCCACATTTTATTAGGACTACTGCATGAATATTTCATGACTACAGTTCCCCTTCAGTGTAAAATAAACTTCTCCTTCACAGTCTGACATCCAGATGGGGCCTTCTAGACTGCCTGTCCAGCAGGCTGGCAGATTTATAAAACTGCCTCTGATAAGGCATTTTCATACACGTTCTTCTCCAAAGCATGCACATACAGATGGGTGAAACATTATGTTGCAGCTTAGGTGTCCTGACTCCTACAGAAATGAGCTTCCTTGGGGAGGGAGTGGATCTGCCTTGCCAAACTCCCATCGTGGCTTGTTTAGAAACACTGTACAGCTTGCCATCTAGGCACAGAAAGATGATAAGAGGTCTCAGGTTTGTCTAACTTTCCATTCAGTTCCTCCTATGGGAGGGAGACTACTCAAGACTGCTGGCACTTAGAGGTGATTAGTAGAGTAGCATGTGAACTACACTTATCCAAGACCAATATCCTAGGCTAAACCATGGCATGAAATGGAAAGCAGAGCTAAGATGGTGGACCACATGTATATAGGCTTAAAACAACCTTGTTAACTTCATTATCTTTAACAAGCTCACTTCCTACCTGGGTATATTTCCTAGTGCCTGACTCCACCTTTTCACTCCAGAAAAGTGCACTTGCTTCCCTCATTTTGAACACCTCACATTTCTCACCACTTGCACACACCTTGTACATACAGCTTCTTGATAGCCACAGCTTTGCTACAGCCTTGTGCACAGTAGAGGTTCTAGTTTCAATGATGAACTGTCCCTACTGAAAGAAGGCTGCATAGCTACTACTTTATAGTAGGTGAAAATGTAATGGCAAATATCTGATTGTAAGAGAAATGCTTTAATTCATCCCCCGATGAGCAGAGAATTCAATATTGGATGCCTAAAACGGGACTTACAACAACAAATCAAACAATTCCACAAACTTACATTATGTTTTGTTGCCATTTCTCTTCCCTGTTCTCTTGTAATTTTCCGTAAATGCATTAGATCAACTTTGTTTGCCACCAGAATCATTGGAAAGGACTCTCTGGAAGAGAAGAAAAACCACCACCCGATTACTAGCAAACTACAATAAAAAATGCTGAGCGTAAATTTCACTTTCTGATGCTGATATCATCTAATATTTTCAGCTACAGACATCCCACATACATGTAAAGAAATATAAAGACCTAACGAACACATATCAGCCCCCAGACTGTGCCACATGTATGTTCATACTGTAAAAATTCACTTGACAAGTTGCATGCATGCACACATTCATTCTTATTCGCAGGCACTTCAGGGACTTAGTGACATCATTTTTGCAATGCCTGATAATAGCTAAGCCTGAAGATCCATCTAAGTGAAGAAAGAACACAGAACTAGTCAGGAAATTAACTGAGACATAGAGACAGATCTTGAACAGTAAATTGGGACTTCTTAGTAATGGTTGAAGCATCTCAGTAACTGCCTATCTTGGCAGCTACTCATCACTGCAAGGTAATGTGGTACGATGGAGTAACCGGTGTCAGTTCATGTACTGGTCAACCACTGAGAGCAGTTGTAGGGGAAAAAAGAAGGACTCTGGGACCTGGTGCTTCTAGAGGCATTAAATAGGGGAGAATACTCATACCACAGGAGGTCCTGGTAGTGCAGCTGCTGCCCACCCCATCCCACCTCCAGCTGCATGACAGAAAGCAAAGTCATGCTGCAGGGCCTTTACCCACTGCTAGGAGGGAGGAGGTTCCTTCTGACAAATGACAATTATTGCAGTATTATTTTTTTATATTTAACTTTAAACCCTTCTAAAACGATTCCAGTGTTCTCTGCTGTAACAGAGCTGATTTTATTGGGATAAGAAGTAGCTGGCTGTACTCAATTTCTGCATAAAACACTTCCCTTGAGTAATTCTGGATTTTCAAACAGTGTTTTTGTGTCATTTTTCATTGTGATGATAAGGGCTCCATCTTCTCTCTGGCACACTGCCCTGTTGCTCTGGCTGGAAAAATACCATACTGCACTCTGCATTTTAAATGAGTCTTACAGTTATTCATTCTGATAATGTGGCTTTGATTTAATCATAAAACCTGAGCATTGATGTATCTTGACTTCAATCATTCTGGAGGAAAACACTTGCTTGTCTGGATTATTTGATTTCCTTTTGGCTTGCAGCACACTGATAACAAAGGGATTACATTTGGATGGTATCTCATTTGCCTTGTTTACATCAGGCATAAAACTCTATGGGGGCCTTGTTCTCTGTTGTAAGCCATATGATTGCTAGCTGGACAAAGCTACTATAGTTGGAAGTTCCACTGTAATGAAGGTTATGGAAAGAAACAGGAGAAAGGCTTTGAACTGCTCTGCTAACACAGCAGCCTGCAATTCCTTTGGATTTTAAGCTGCCAAAATTGACTGCTAGCTTGAAAAGCAGAGTGATGCCCTGCTCTCAGCAACCTGTGGATCTGGCAGGTTGGTTTCTTTACTCACGTTGCTCCTACTGCTGCAGTTTGCTGAATGAGCTCAGATTTTGGATGAAGACTTAAGCTCCTTGCGCTCTGCACTTTGGTGGCAGAGCAGGGAAACCAAAACAACCTCACCAGGCTCTTTCACTTCCTGCTTCTCACATGCCAGTAGCAGTGCTTGCATGGCATATGGAGGGGTAAAAGTTTCAGTCCAGGGCAAAACAATGAATACTACATCTTATTGTCACAAAGTTAAATTAGATAAAAACTGACATGGTTTGGGGCAGGTTACAGGAAATGCTGTCCCATCTTCTTCAGCTTTCAAAAATAGATTTAATTTGCCCCAAGCTGAGCTGGCAGTAAAGAGAAAAGGTTGTCGTGATCTGAGAGGCAGACTGAGTGACTGACATTTTTCTTCATTTAGATTAAATCAAAGGGTGGGTTTTCCTTTACTTTTCACTCTTGTGGCCTCTGCATTGGATGCTTTACTGGAAGAGCTGTCAGCTGTGAACCTCACATGATACGAGTCCACCCTTCCTGTGGGGAAGTTATTCAGAACTGTGAAAGGAAGCCAGCAATGAGGCCCGAACCCTCTGGTGGCTTTTCTTGATGACTTCCACAATTAAAAGCCATTATGAATGGAAAAACTAAGTGTTTCAAAGCTGCAGACATATAAGGGCTTAATTCACACCCCACCCAGTGACAATGGTTTCATTGCCTCTTGAACCCGGATGGGAAGAGGGAGTTATCTGAGAGATAAGCTGGCAGCTTCCCCTTGTTCTGTCAGGACACATTTACTTACCGCGATTAAACTGTCAGCGCTACCTTCTCCCATGCACGCACAAGGAAGGGAGCAGAGAACCTCTCTTGCTTTCTCCCCAGTCAGGCAGAAATGTTTTATTAATTGAAAATGGTTGCTGCAGAGCATGATGCATTAACTGCATTACACCCCTTGGAGGAAATACAATTCCTTCCAATGTGAGGCATTTTCCCCTTCAAGACACTTGTTCACAGCCTCAAATCATGGAGGACCTTCTAAGGTTTCTTTGGCAGAAAATTAAGTGAGGGAAAGGAGAATGCTGCCAGGACACACAAAACGATTAGGGCCAAACGAATGCTTGCTGACTCCCTGCTGGTGTTCCCAAAGTGTCTGCACAGTGCTCAGAGCATCCTTCCTCCCTCTTCAGAGCCAAACCGGTTGCTTTCAAAGGTGTCTGATCTGCCTTTCTCACACTGCTCTGCCAGACAATTCTGGCAACAGTTTCTCGTTTCCAGACCCATTTTCACTTCATCATAACACTACAGAACTTTTCCACATTGAAAGCACTAAATGCTTATCAGAAGAGGTAAAACACTTCTTATTCTTCATATGTAGGCGCACAAGCAACACACGAGGATTTTCCCCAGGGCACCCAGGAGGCCAAAGGCAGGGCAAGATGTGCAACTGCCCACACGGCACAGTCTCCAGAGCAGAGGGAGGGGGGTCAGGCAGCTCCCTGCTCCACAGCACCCACCTGTCCTTGACTCTGAGGATCAGCTGGTGGAACCGGTCCACGTGTTCGAAGCTAGCCTTGTCTGTCACTGAGTAGACTATAAGAAAACCATCTCCGGTTCTCATGTACTGCTCCCGCATTGCACTGAACTCCTCTTGGCCTGCAGTATCCAGAACTAGGACAGAAAAGATGTAAGTTTTTAGTTACTGTGAGGACCTGCAGCTGCTGTCATCATTCTGTGTCTTACATGGCCTTTCTTCCTCTGCTGGGCTTGGTTGTTTCAAAGTCTGCAAGACTTGACAAATTCAAGTTGGATGGATAAGGTTGTTTCTTGTTACAAAATAAAAAAACACTCCCAGACCCTGCTCATCACCATGTGTCTCCCTGGGAGCATACAGAGGGGAAGAAGACCACGTGGAATTTATTTTCCTTTCGCAGTACCAAATACTGATCACTGAACTTGGGGAGTTGCTCCTCTAGTAAGACAAAGCTCCAAGTATTTTATGGCCCTCCATCTTTTCTTCTCCCAGTTCTTTCTGTTCCCTGCATGGAAGACCCAAGACTGGAGGAGTAAGTAAATGCCAGTTTAAATGCCAGGGACAATCTGCAAACTGCATGGTGTAGCAGAGCTGGGAGATAACCCAAAGCAACAGCTATGAGCAGTTTCCTTTTCTCACTGCATATTATTTCTACACAATGACATGCTTTCAGAGGAAGATGGTACAACCTTGAGGAACTCCCCTTAAATATATAGTCTTAAGTGGTGTGCTGATATCGGGCAGCTAATTAAAACTGGTAGAAAAGCTTTAAGTGACTTGCATATCCTATATAACAATTGT
Source organism: Bucco capensis (assembly GCA_013396975.1). Lineage (NCBI taxonomy): Eukaryota > Metazoa > Chordata > Aves > Piciformes > Bucconidae > Bucco > Bucco capensis. The sequence continues at coordinate 215,163 of VWZO01004414.1, read as the reverse complement.
GTTTCTGTGCATTTACAGTGCTTAAATCTATGCTCAAATCCCCTGAAATAGCCCAGTTGTAGCAGCAGTCCAGATGCTGTTCCCCACTAGATTAACCTCGTCTCCAATGAGACTATAACTGGTTCTCCATCGCTTTGCCTTGCAGGGGGTCCCATCAGCTACATCATGGACCACATGGAGAGCAAGCTACACCAGCCTTCTGGGTGAACACCACATACTGATGCACACATCAATGCCAGAATTTTGACAGGCAGGAGAAGAGTACAAGAGGGGTTCATAAGTTCAGGCTATGCCAGTACAAATACAGTGTGAGCTCAAAGTACATCAGCTGTTCAGAAGTAACAGTCCTAATGCATCATTGTATCCTAGAGGCAAACACCTTCATGGTGACTGGGAACATTTCCACATCCCAGTCAACTGGGCTGGGTGGGAAAACTATTTCTGCCTCTGCTGTACAGCCACAGCATAAGCATCTGCTGCCCACAAGTGATGGGGAAAGCCCAGGTCACCAGTGGATGGAGAGTGTGGCAGTAAGTGTACTGCTGATAAAGCAGCAGGGCTTGATATGGGCTCTTCTAGTCTGGGCAGGCAAGGTCCCAGCAAGATGTTCCCTGTAGGGCTATGTATGCAGGCTGGCCCAATTTCCAGATGGAGCCAGGATAAAGCCCACTTTGCTGCAAGTGTTACTTGTTGAATCAGCACAGGTAGCCATGGGTGTACATGCTGTATGTCACAGTGTACTTCAGAAGCCAGCCCACACACCTTCACTATATGTCTGGAGGAAAGACAGCTATGCTGCAGGACCTGGAGACCTTAATTAGTGATGCCAAGCCCTTTAAAGCCTTCAGCCTCATTCGTTTGTCTTGAATGTGTCTTTCCAAGAGCCCTTAAGGTATAAAGAGCTTCTAGGCTCTTTGCAGAGACTCTGAGATTTAGGCTTGTTTGCTGGAAAGTCACAGGTATCTATTCAGAGCCTTTAATCCTGCTTCACCCCTCTACATCTATCAAACAAGGGTCTCTGTTCAAAGGCATCCAGGTTATTCTTAAGGACTGTACAAAAAAGAAAAAAAAAAAGAAAAACAGAAAACCAATCCAAAGACACTGCATGTACTAGTGAATTTCTATGCCCTGGGCAGGATTGCTACCATGAAATAAGACCAGGACTGCATGGCTATGATGGAAGAGGAAATTAATCCTTCCTACCCACCCAACCTGCAAGGAGAGGCTGGGTTGCCCTCATCTGACTCCTATACCAGCTGGACGCAATGTCAGGGCAGGGCTAACAGCTGACAGCCAACACACACACTCACAAACACACACTCCCTTCCCTCTTCAACACATACCCATCTTTTGGCAGAGTGGGGCAGCTTCTTGAGGGGGGGGGGAAGGCTTTCCTGCCTTTACTCCCTGCTTGAGAGAGGGCAGGTACCCAAGCACAAGCCATGGGCAGGAAGGTAGAGATAGATGTGCTGTATTCTGCATGGTAATTTGCTTAGGGACTTCCCCTTGCTCTGGCACACCAGGAACATCCACCTCTGCTCTGGCACCCATCAACTCATCCCCAGCTTCTGCCCTCCAAAGGTTTGCATTCCGTGTGAGAGGGCAGGGGACAAGCCCTGGAGGAACTTGGGGAGGGAGAGGCTGTGGGGATACCGGAAGGATGGCATGGGGCTGTGCTCCTGTCACTCCTACTTTGCCTGGATCCTGGATCTTGGCCATGGCATCACCTAAACAGAGGCAGAGCTGCTATGTCAGCAGCTACTATTTAAAGGGAATTCACTTAATTCATAGAAAGGCAAGCAAGTCCAGGCAGTGTTTAAAATGGCATTTTGAAAATGCAGGTAAACAACAGGCAGCAGTGAAGGTTAAGGTTAATCTCAGATGGGTTATTCATGCAAAGTTTAGCATTATGTGGATGGCCAGAGAAAGTCTTTGTTTTAACTTTAATTGTGCTGTTCAAAAGACAACCTCCCCATCCTAACACTTCTGTGCTATGTGAAACGTAAACAATCAGAGAGGAGAGCAATATCTGAATCCTTCGCAGACAGGATGAAACCACATCCTGGAAAGCATCAGCACCAAAAAAGGACCAGATATAAGCAGCTTTGTTTCTGATGTAATCTTGTGGCATAGAAGCTTCAAGAATTGGGAAAGTAGCAAGGAGAAACCTTAGGAAGGTAAAACTGGGAAGGTGATTTGACTGGCTTCCCAAAGGGGGGAAGAGATCTAAGACTTTAGCCAGCATTCACCTTCTTTTAAAATTTCTTTCTCTGCAGATAGGATGCCAGAAGACATAATCATGAGCAGAGAACTGTGAACTCTTTCTTCCCCTGGTACACTTTAAATCAGCAGTTGCCTCTTACTGGAAGCTGACCCACTGGCAGCACATAAAAGCCAACGTGGAAACAAGGCTAGACTAAAGCACAGTGGGTTTCTCCTACCTCATTCTTCCAAGAACTGCAATCAAATTCACAGGCTGCGCAGTGCTGGGCCACAGACTTTCAACAGCAAACTTGGTGAAGTTTCCACAAACTTGACCAAAGAAGAATCAAGGAGAAGCATTAATAAAAGAGTTTGGGTAAAGATTGAGGAAAGAGAAGCCAAGGACTATGCCTGAGTAGGAACAGACATCCAAAGAGGGCAAAGTTGTTTTACAGAGCTATCACACAACTGGAGACTCAGCTAAGAGCAATTAGACTGTGTAAGAGCCCAGCAGGAAGGTCTCCTGCTTCGCCACTAAGAGGTTGCTCAGTGAAGAGATGGCCTCTTCTGCTTTCCAGTGGAAGTGACCACAATTGTTATGACAAACTCCTTGCTAATTGAATCTTGACCCCACAGAGCTCTACTCACCATTTTCCTATGAATCCTAATGGGTTAGGCAAGAGTGTGGCAGCTTAGAGAGCACTTCTGAGAAGACACAGGAGCCTAGGAATACACAAGAATTTGTGGCCTAAAATAGAAACACTTGGTGCTTCCAGGTATTTTATGTGGCAGTGTGTCTGCAATGAACAGTGCTCTGAGTGCCCATCCAAAGGCACAGACATGTAAATCTAAGCCAAGAGCTGAGACATATTATGAAATCTAAGTTATGGCATTCCACTTTCTAGAGCCTAGGCTGGATTCAGTTCACATTCAAACACAGACTTCCCAGCCTTCAGGGTGCTCAGATCTGGTTGTGCAGGTGAGTTCCTCTTCTCATACCTAAGCAAAATTCCCTCCTACATGTTTTTCTTTACATTGCTGGGCAGCTAGGTGTATTGATCAACTCAAGAGAGTTTCTCCACTGTCCAAGGCATCTACGGGGCCAAAGATGACTAGACAGGCAGGTTAAATCCATTTTCTATCCTTCAACCCTTGAGTTTCACTGCCCAGATCAGATACCAGCAGCCTGTTCCAAGCAGCAAGTGCACATTGCTGCAGCCAGTCCTGAAGGCAGCTCAGTGTGGCTCTCAGAGTGCCTTATCTTCCAGCACCCAGAAGAGTGGCTGTACACCATCAATCTCAAGCACAGGGTGCAGCTGTTTGTGCCTACCATGATCTAATGCTCAGAAAGGCAAGCACAGTATGTACAACTTGATTTTTGCAAGCAGTCTCCAGTGAAATCTCTTTGTCTATGTAAGTCCAGCATGTGCACAAACCCTTAAGAAGCTGAATGGGTCAGCAGACAGATAGGAACCTGGGTTCACAGCATCAAGGAGAGGAGCAGCACAAGGGAGTCTGACTCCAGGTGTTTTCTGCTTCTTTGACTTCTTAGTATGAGCTAAAGGAGAAGTCCCTGCAGAACTGGGAATATGGCACTGTCAGGAGACCACAGATTACAGAGCTGGGCTCCTTATGGCTCTTCTCTCCCCACATCTTGCTTCTTATCACAGCAGCTCTGCTTCAAAGGATGAGGTCAGAACGAAACTCCATCCCCAGCTGCACTGCAACTTGGTAGTTGAACTCAAGGGAAAAGAACCTGAACTTAACTTAAAGAGGCTTAGGCTGAGGAAGGCCATCCCCAGTCTTCCTTCCATCAGCAGGGTGGTGGGAGAGGGCACCCCTCATCAGCCATTGGCTTCAGGTGAGGCATTAGTGTTCTGGGCACTGAGCAGATGGAATGTAGAGGCCAAGGCTTAAATTCTGTATTCCCACATCCCAAGTCACCCTGAAGAGGTATGAGGTGCCCTTGCTGCATGCAAGGGGAGCAGATGCTTCACTTAGTCACTCTGATGCTTCTGCTCCTCTTCAGACACAGCCACACTGCCCCTGGCATAAAAGCTTTCCTCAGGGAAAAACACGTGTTGGGAAAACAGTAGGACTTTTATGAGCCCTTATTCTGTGCCCTAACTAAATACATAGATATTATAACATGGAAAACCCGAGCACTTGAATTTTTGTCCCTTCCTTAAGGAAAAAGAAAAGAGGAGCCTTCAGAAGGAAGGCTTCCACATCAATAAACAGAATAAAGATGCAAGCCCTTAAAGGAACTCTTGCTCTAACAAAGGGCAAGTATTCAAAGCCTTGTGTTTTCCATGTTGCAACATCAAAATTTTCCTGGCAGGAAAAGAATCCCCATAACCCAAGACAAAAAACCCACCTCTTTCAAGGTTGCAAAATCCCAGCAATTAAGGGAGGGGAAATACTGTACATACAAATAAAAGAATGAAAGTACAAACTTAATTTGGATTTGTATTATTTCAATGATGCTACCCAAAGGTTAAATAAAATTAAAAAATAGAAGAAGAAAGTGAACTGCAAATCAACCCTTTTGGCTGCAAGTCTGAAGTGACCTTTGATCTTCCTCTGGCCTCCTGGCTGAATTGTTCCCAAGCTTCCTGAGGATAAAAGCAGAAAAGCAGACAGCCTGCCCTGGGCTTTTGACTAGTAGCAAAAACCCCTGGCAAAAAGGGATGCATAGGAGACATGGGTAGTAAGGGCAGAAAGGGAGCCCAGGGAAAGGAATGGTTATTATTAATCCACAAGGGTGCATTTGGGGCTGTGTAGGTCTAGGCCAACACATGGGCACCCAGGGATTGAGAGGGGTACTTGGGAAAAAGAGAAATAAAATGGAAAACTGAAGTTCAGGAAGTAGGAAGATAACATCTAGGCAGTGAGAGTTTAATCTAAATCACACCAGAGAAAGGAAAGGGAGGAGGAGGTAGACCACAGCTTCTTTTCATCCCACTCACAGGCACAATTCCTTGCTTTGCTGGCATCCATTGGCACAGCCCTACTCACAGCTAAGAGTTTAGCCCAATTCATCAATATGCCCAAGCCATGTGCTTGTGGCCATCTCTTCCTCTCCTCTTCATCACCACCTTTTAATCTCTATGTGCTTTATGAGGCATAAAGAATTGAACCATTGGGAATATTTTTTGCCATTACCACTTTTGGTTTCATGCCCACATTAATAATTCCAGACTGGCATTTTGGAGCCACACCAAAAGAAGACCTTTGCTAATTACTAAGTTAGCCTGAAAACAGAAAGGGGTGCACAAAATTAATGATACCAACTCAACTGGAGCAACAGTTAATCAAAGTAGATTAAACCTAGCCCCACTTAATTCTGACTTGATGTGTCTATATAGCACCTGCGTGTGGATGCATTTAACCAAGCACATCACCATGCTGATTTCTGCATGAACAGCAGGGAATAAATGAAGATAACATATGCAGAGAAAATTGGAGGCTGATCTTAAAGCCTCATTGGAGTGTCAGCAGCTTTAAAAATGGGTTAGCCACAAATTGCCTGTGCATCCCTTATTCAGGTTAAGTGCCCTGTTCCACTCTACAACACTAGTCCTCCCAACACTGCGTCAGTGGTCTTATAAAGCTGACTTAAAGTCAACAATAATGTAGTTGTGTGTAGTGTTGTACTTGGAACACACCAAAATACAAGTCCCACAATCTTCTCTGAGGCAGGGAACTACCATAGACTCTTGGTGAGAAAACAGACACAGAGGCATGCTTGAGCCAGAGAGCAAATATGTAAAAGAGGAGTTTGAAAGTAGGTTTGGCTCCAGGGTTTAAAATCTGAAATAAAAGCTTATTCTATTTAAGTCTACTTTCAGTGAGAGATTTCAGCAAAAGAAAAAAAATGCAAGTCAAATATCTATATCCTCACTTGGTAGTCTCATCCTAAAACTAGTTCCTATTTTAGGGGTGGGCAGCTTCTTCTTCCCACAAAGCACTGCATGAAACATCAGCTTGAAAAATATTTGGTCATAAAGAACAACTAGGAAGTCTAGGATTTATCATGCTGCATCATCACCCTTTCTACCATGTTTGTCCCTAATTTTATACCGTAAGAGATTCATGCAACCACGTGTAACCACAAGAGCAGCTGTCCAAGTATACGGTGACCTCGGAGAATGGCCTAGGTCCAAAGCCCATGACAGAAAGATGTGGCAGAAGACATGTGTGGTAGTCTTTATGCCCTGTTTCTACGAGGCAGATGGTAAAGGCTTTCTTCCAAAATTCTGTTTGTTCAAAATCTCAAGCAGTAAGAAAGAGAAGCTGCAGCTTCACTTCTGTGGCTGCAAGGCATCTGTGGGCACATGAACTCTGAAAGTCAGGGGTTTCCAACATGCCTTTAAAGGCCACAGCTGAATTCAGTTCAGCTTGAGTACAGCCACTAAACTCCATCTGAGCAACAGAAAGGCTTTTTCAGTATATCAAAGGGTTAAGTTTCTGCTTCTTGGAAAACAACCTCTTTCTCCAACTCCCATCCAGGTCAGAGTGCTGGGTTTTGGGTTTTTCTTTTTTTTTTTTGACTAAATAAAAAATACAAACATTCAGTGAAAGATGCCTTTTCTACTTTCAAATAATTTACAAAAACCAGGCTGTTTCAGCCAACACCAATGTGCAGAGCAGCTGGTACTGTTCTATCAGAACATGAGGCATATCAGTGAAGATAAAGGTTGCTTGTTTTAGAGGGATGGATTCTGGATTAAAAAGAAAGACCGGATCTCTTTTACAACAGGATTGGATTTTTCCTTTATATAACACTGGTATTTTCAAAATAAAGATGCACAGGTATATTATGTGATGGTTAACTGAGAGTAGGTATCTCTGATGCAGATGATAAAAGAGATACAACAGGGCACCAATTTCACAAATATTCCCTCATATCAGTTGTCAGCTACTAACGTATTTAAATGAACAAATGTTGACAAGATGGTTTGGGTTTATTTTTAAATACTGAGTAAATGCTGTTCTTTGAGGACCTTGGGGCCATTGGTACTCACTAAATTGTATCTGATAAATCCTTAAGAGTGCAGCTAAGATCTCAAATTTCCAGACCAAGCTTACAGTCTTCACAGCAAACCCCATCAGCCTCCATGTTGTACCACTCATGCCAATCAACCTTGTTTTCTGTCCTCACACACCAATGGTATAGGATACAGAGAAACCAAAGATCTTGAGCACTTTCGTGACAAGAGGACTGAGGTAGAAACTCAACACAAGTGAGGTTAAATTTCATTCAGTTGTGTTAGTGGCTACATACATGCACGTGGGTAATTTAGGCACAAAATACTTGCTTGTTTTTATGTATTACCTAATTATTGTATAAAGCAAATGAAACTTATAACAACTAACCTTAAGATTCCCCTTATGGTTGTGTTCAAGACTGTCTCTTGCAGCACAAAACTAATAAGTTGCAGCTTTAAATAATATAGGGCTTTTTCCTCACCTGTAGAATCAAGATTTTTGGTGGTATTTTTTTGAGGGTTGGATGCAGGGTTTTTTTGTATGTGTGTGTTTGTGCCTTTCTTTGATTTTAAAAAGTGGTTTTCCTTGAAAGAACTGAAAAATCTTAGTTACAGCAGCTCTCCAGGCTGGTATTCTGCCCATATTTAAATGAAAGAGGTAACTAGATATGCAAATATCATGCTTAAATGACATGTTAAGAGGTGTTAACAATCCTTTACTGTCAGTCAATGACAGTTTTGATTAAATGTTCTTTCTGGTTACAACCTTTATTCAGTTACTCACTCACTGTTATTTCCCAGGGGGATGAGCCTAACCACAATGAAGTATCATTAGTAATAGCCACCTCACAGTGCTGTAATTCACCCTTTGTAGAAACCTACCCCTAATGTCTATGATGATCGATAGGTCTTTTACACCCCTGCAAGAAATGTTTCTGTGCAGAACTGGAACCAACACAACTGGAAGCAGAAACTTTGCTGGAGATCAGCTGCAGACCATGTGCTGCAGCTCACAGGCCAGTTTGCACTCAAACTCCTGGCAGCTGACAGTGGAGTAGGAGTGACACAAGGGCACAGCATGCTGTGGGAGGCATTGAGGTCTATTTGGACTTATGCTCAGCTAGAAGGGACAGGGAACCGTAAGAGTTGCTTGCTTACCATCAAGAATTGCCCATTGCCCATCTATTTCTGTGTGCTTCAGGTAGGAGTCTTCAATAGTTGGGTCATAGTCTGGCACAAAAATCTTCTGGAAAAACTGAATGGTGAGAGCACTCTTCCCCACGCCACCATCTCCAACCACCACCAGCTTGTACGTGGGGAGATTTTCGCTGGGAACAGCACTTGTAGCCATGCTTCCAGTGTACTAAACCTGCTGGAGAAAGAGATCACCTCCAATCATTTGTTAGCAACAAAAAGAGGGTATCACTGCACAAGGCAGCTTTTATCTGCTGCCTAAGAAGTGAGGATGAAGGCAGTACTGATATCCAAAGTCCTTTTGGACAGAAGCAGCAGCACCTACCCTCCCCAATAGCTCTACTGTAACTCAGGCCCATCACTTAGAGGTGCAGACTACCTCACCACTGGGGCTTGTTTACTCCTGCCTGTCTAAAAGGATCACTAATTGCCACCAAATGTATGTGCAAAACTTTTACCATCTAAATATTTCTTCTACAGGCGTTGGGCCCAAGCAACCATGCCAAAAATCACCCTTGCTCAGCACAGCTGTCAAGCTCCAGAGACTATCCCATTGCTAGTGCCCAAATCCCACTGATAAGCCAGAGGCATGCTATTCTTCTCTGTTTAAGCTGAGGTACAGCAAACATTAAATGATGTGTTACATCCTGGGGACAGATCTGCAGGCAGAATTAGCAGTGATGGATGAAACCAGAGTTAAAGGTCCAATCCTGGCTCTACAGCAGACAAAAGCGCACTTAGCTGCTTTCTTCTCCCTCATTTTCAAGCCTGAGAAATAAAACCAAGAAGGCAGCAGGCCAGGAACAAGAGGTGAGTTTTACTTTGCTTTTAAAAAAACCCAAACCAACCAACAAACAAACCAACCAACAAAACCAAACCCAACCCTGCTGTGGCAGGAAGGCCGTTCTCTGTGGCTATGACACAGCCCACAGAGCCAGGAGAGCAGCTTTCCTTGTATCATGGTCACATCACTCCCCTCATCTCGGCTGAGCTGTGGAGGAACTGACTCTTCAAAGAAGGAAGAAAAAAAATGCACTGGCTGTAACTGAGCAATGGCACAGTTGTGTGAGGAAAGAAGAGGTAGCCACTGTTGAATGGCTCATTTCAACACTCAGCAGCAGTGACTGCTTATTGAAGGAGTCAATGAGAAGCACATATACTGCAGAAGGCAGTGCCCTCCACCTGCCTGCTCCACATGGGCAACAGTGATGGTCACTCAAATCACATGAGCAATGAGTGGCCATCTCCCAAATCTGAATCACCATTGCATTTCTGGGGAGGTTTTTCAGACAGTAAAAAATAAAGTAAAATTAAAAAAAAAAATCCTAATGATAAGGCTCAGGAAAGGGCTGTTGATTTCCTTACTATTGGTCTTCTTGACACAAGCTGTACAGTGCAGAAGCAGCTGTGATGACATTTTCTGCAGGCACCTGCTCCCATCTATTTTGCCTTTGCTCATGCCCTTCAAGCTGCACACACTGGCTGGGATCAGTGCTGAGGGGGAATGAGCATGGCTCTGGACTGGCTGCTCCGCAGGAATCTCTATAAACTGTTGACATCCTAATCTGTATCCCCACTACCCCACAAACTTTTGGAGGCTTTCCCAATAACTACAGGGATTTATCTTCATTAACAAGAGGACTTCAACCTTTTCATTCTCAGAAACCACTGAGCAAGGCTGATGTGCTTGGTGCCACCACTGGCCCAGGTGATGCTTGAGACCCAAGGATGCAGGGCTGTGAAGTGCACAGCGTGAAGTTGAGCCACCAACCAATATAATTTTATTTCAGCCTAATATTGATTTTTTTCCCCAGAAATTCTTTCATTTTGATAATATTCTCCAAACAAAACACTTTGGCTTTTCATTTCCAAAGAGGCCCAAAAGTCAACTTGGACCATTTTCAAACAGAGAAGGGCATAAACCCATAATGGTTTGATTTCATTTTGAAGAAGATATGAGACTTCCAAGTTTATGTTCTAGTGTCTCTACTTCGTTTCTCCTAAACCACTGTTTCAGGTTAATCCAAATTATTGAAACATAAAGGCACTTGCTTCTGGGTCTCACATTCCTTACTGCATACTGGAGACCTCATCCCTTGAAAAGGGGCTTTTCACAGTCATTTCACAGCTCTAACTAACCAGCTTTTCCCCACCACTACACACACACACCTTCCCACACATGTGGGCAAGTACATGGAAGGAGACAAAATAAAACTGGTTGCAAATATTCACATTTGAGTTTTACTTATGGAAAAAAAGATCCTCAGGCCACAGCAGCCTGTGGAATTTGAGCCATCATCTAAAATATAACCTCCCAAAACATTCAATGTCAGCAGATGACTTGAGGCATGCTATGAGACCAACATTCAAACCATAGCAATGCCCAAAGACAATATCAAGATGATGAAACTTGAGTGATTCACTGTATGCTTCTTCTGTCTGCAAGGTACATAAGAGAACAAAGCTTCCTTGCCACTTCTTGCCTCTGATCACCATACCATAATCCAACTGCTGTCAGCAGGACATAACTCCAGGAGTTACTTTCCCACCTACAAGCACAGCTCAATGCTAAAAGAGAAAAGACCTCAATGTTTTTAAATGAGGGAATGTCTTCTTCTCCATCCTCCCCAGCACCGCGTTATGTATGATAAGGTACAAGTTGCACTTGAGAAACTTCTGCAAATACAGGAACAACTTGCCATATGCATAATTACATGGTGTGTATGTTAAATGCTTTGACTGTTAATTAAGGTAATGTAATGGATATTTCTCCTTGACCCAGATGTATAGGAACAGTCTTAGTTTCTCCTCTGAAAATAAAACCCAGTAAGAGAGGGTAATCACAGAGTGGAGATCGCTGAAGCTTCTAAGAACTGCAAAGGCCTCTTGTCCAAGTTAAGAGAAGGCAAAATTTTCAGAGCAAGAAGATACATGATCGTCTGCTTGTTTCTGAACTATCTTTGGAGAAATTCTTGAGAACAGTAAGAATTTCCACTACAAGCAACAGCTGCTGGACGGGGAAAAAGACTCCAAGCAGCAGCTGAGCTCTCAGTCTTATTGCTGTTCCACACCATGATCTCAAGGACAAGTTTCTTACCCCCATTTTTCGTAGATTAAGCAATTTTCTCATATTACAAGATCACACACCAACAAGCAGCACGTTTGGCATAGAAACCTACACATTTCAAATCGATTTCTCATTTTTGCGTGGAAGACCAAGTTTTCTTCCAGCGTTATTATGCTCAGTTCAGACAATCCTCACAGGCTTTTTAAGACTGAGACCCTGGCTAAACTCCTGTCCCTCCCAACACATTTGATGACAATTTTAGCTTTCCTATGGCTAAGATTTCACCCCATCACTCTTCACACAGTGGAGTGGCTCCAACCGAGCAGTATGAAAGACTGATTGTTACTGACATGGAGGAGGACAGGCTGTGGATGTGAAAACCATACTCTGTTTGTGCACAAGATTTGAACTCATCACAAAACCACAAGCTACTGCTCAGCAGACAACGGTTACATTTTCATTGACATTTTCTACGAGCCCCTTTAACTCCTTCCTAAGAAGCCTCAAGGATAATATTTAGCCCNATCACCTCTCTTGATCTGCTGGTCATGTTTCTTTTGATGCAGCCCAGGATGCGATTGGCCTTCTGGGCTGCCAGTGTGCACTGTTTACTCACGTCCAGCTTCTCATCCACCAGCACCCCCAAGTCCTTTTCTGCAGGGCTGCTCTCCATCATCTCATCCCCTAGCCTGTATTGATAGTGGGGGTTGTTCTGACGCAGGTGCAGGACCCTGCACTTGGTCTTGTTGAAGCTCATGAGGTTCACCTGGGCCCACCCCTCCAGTTTGTCCAGGTTCTTCTGGATGACATCCTGCCCCTCCAACTTATCAACAGCACCCCATAGCTTGGTGTCATCTGCAAACTTGCTGATGGTGCACTCAATGCTGCTGTTGATATCGTTTATAAAAAAATTAAACAGTACAGGCCCCAGTACAGAGCCCTGAGGGACACCACTTGTCACTGATCTCCAGCTGGACTTCAAGCCATTGACCACTACCCTCTGGATGTGACCACCAGCCAGTTCCTTATCCACTGAAGAGTCCACCCATCAAATCCATAGCTCTCTAACTTGGCCAGTAGAATACAAACTGTGACTCTGTCTAACATGCTTATGGGTTGAATCAGGGCATTTGCTTTCCATCACTTCCAGAAGTTTGGTCATACTGTATGTCTGAGATACCAGACTGAGTATTATGTAGCCTAGGGAGGACAGCAAGAACTGAACTGAAAAAAAAAAAAAAGCAAAAAACCCCAGAAACAATTAACAAAAATACTCTATAGGTTGGTTTACTCAGCACAAACCTCTGTAATTTTAGGTGATGCTAGCATGAACAGACAAAACCTGCCATTGAGTGTCAAAAGGCAGCAAGTTTAGATGTTTCTGCAGTTTCTACTGCTCACAGAAACACTCCTCCTTATACTGAGACAGAAGGTTTTCTGCACCCAACATGCAGGTACGTCATGCAAATCCTCTGAAAGCCAAGGACTTCAATCCCTCTACACCTCCACCTGCTCCGATAATGAAAGCAAGAAGATACCTCATGTCTTGACAAGATTATCATCTAAACCAGCCAATAAATCAAACCTTAAAAACAACATATGTCGCCTCCTGGAAAATATTAAACACTTCCAAATGGGTGCAGAGCTTCTGTGCTGCCTCGTTATGTTGCTAGGGGCAAGTGCACAAGACTTGGGCTGATTTTCATGTGTTTTTGGCAAGAGTACTGACACAGTCCTCCTCAGATGGAAGCAAGAATAAGTGCGTTTGCTGTAGATCTGAGTGAGAGAAATGAAGCACAGATATTTTTATCTATTGTCTGAATACAAAGCAGCATGTGGTAATATGCTAATAAGCTCCAGTAATAATCATCTTACAGTTTATGTAGTTGTTTATTTGGAAGGAGCCAAGAGAATGATCCATACCCCATGCTGACAAATGCCATCAGGGCTCTAGGTTAAGTCAATGGAAGGAGGCTGATTTTTATCATCATCTTCATATACACTGGCAAGATCTGTGTCCTGACAGCACAAAGCAGTAACTCTGAGACAGTCAGAAATGTGGTTACTTCTGGGGTAGATGGCAAGGATAAAAAGTGGCCCAAGAGTGCCACTTAGGCTGAGTCTACTCTGCATTTTATGGAGGCAGAATAATCTGCACAAATCTCCATTTACCTGTCTGGACATGGGGATGGAGTGGAATGGCTGAGCTATGACCCTAGAGCAGTCAAGCAATATAAACCCACCAAAGATGGAGAAATACAGCTTAGTTTGTGTGATTGTATCACTAGGCCACACCAGGTCACCAAAACATGTAGGTAGTGCATCTAATCCCCACCCTTGCTGCAAAACTTGTCCTGAATGCAAGTGGGAGAGATCTCAGATTGTGTAAATCACTATAATTTCTGTTCATCTGAGCAGAGATGTGGCCACATAAGACAATAATAAAATTGACTCCAGATATTTGATATTCAGTATGTGAGCACCCCTATCCCCAGTTCAACATCTGCTCTCCTGGAGGCAGAGCTCCCCAGGCAAAGCCATTACAATAGGTAAACCAGCTCTGAACCAAGCCCTGGATTTGCAGAGGAGGTTAGTACAATTAAAGACACCAGCTTCCTAACAGAGAAGCCCAGCATGACAATGATTTACAGTCTCCATGGCAACACACGACACAAATTGCTTAATTCTGTTATGAAACCTCAAGAAAAAGCTGCAGCAGGGTCTGTGTGGGAACCATCAGCTGCATCCTCCTCTGCTGCAGCTCTCCAAAACCCGCAGCTTTAGGGAGCCTGCAGCTGCTGTAGTAATAGGGAAGATTTAAGATATACTTAGGTACAGGCATATATGCTGACCAATTCCATCAGCCCATGGCCAAGGGAATTTTTCTATCATGGGCTTGCTTTGCTCCACAGACAGATCTTCATATAAGCCCTGCCGGACCTCTTTACAGCTGAAGACACCAACCTCACCTGAGGACAAGGACGACTATCAGCCACTGAGGCTGCCAGCTATTCCTATGGTTGCAATTAATAACTCTTCCTCTAGCCACAGCTCACTTGATTATGCCACTTTGCAAGTATTAGAAGCTCCATGCAATGCCTCCAGGGCTGAAACTCCACAAAATCTGAATACTTTCCTCCCTGTTTCTCTTGCAGACTGCTGGCTGCAGCCTCACACAACCACCACGACACACCCAGAGACGCTCGCCAGGTACCAAAATAGTTCAGCCTTGTGTGTTGCAGGCAAACCCTTAGACTGGAAGCTAATGAGAACCCTTGAAATGCAGGACATGCCCTTTCAGTAGGCAGCTGCTATCCTTGAGTCATACTCATAATTCACGAATGAACTTCAGGAATTTCCCCCTCAAGTAGACATCATGGTGTCCCAGACTTTTGAGAGCCAAAGAATCCGTAGGTGTATGAACAACCTCCACGAATTACTATTAGATAAAGATTATTAACTCTTAGCCAGGTTTCCTCCAGTCTGTTAGATTTCCTGCCTGGTCAATGCCTCAGAAAGGACACACTGTGCAAAAGCTAGACCATGTGCAAGTCTTCATTGGGAAGTCAGCATGGAAGTGATCTGTCATGTGGGAAGCCAAAGCCTGATGCCCTTTGTAGTTCTGGCATTAAGTTCTTCAAAACCCAAGTGAAATTTCAACTCTCTGATGTTTTCTAATAACAAGGATCCTGCCTGGTGAGGGTGTTCTCAACTCCCATCAGCTTCAAGGAGATCTAATGGAGCCCAGCACCTGGCAAGACCTGCACAGGAAATTACAGGCATTTCCTTTTAGAGTAGTGATCAAACCACTATCAGATTGCTACTGAAGAGGAGAAAAAAAAAAGTCATAACCCAATCATTATTTCAAAATAAAGTCCTTAACCCAGTAATAAAGAGCTGCAACTGGTTGGGTTTTGAACTTGGGGGATATATCTCTCAGTCCTGAAAGTGGCTTCCCAAATTCTCCATCAGTGCAAAAAGATGCTGAGGACCATGTTCCCTCAACTCCTCACTGGCTTCCTGTGCCAGCCAGACCATCTCTCCTTTTCAACCCAAGAGTGCATCGCATCCCCCCCACACAGATGCTGTTCAGATTTGCTGTAAGAGAAAGAAAGTGCACCGGGGGAGTAATGAAGCACTTGAGATTCACATAAAAGGCAGCTAAAGGCGGTAGCTGCCTGATGAATACTTGGTAGTTATTTCAGGAAACATGGAATTAGAGTCTGAACAAATAATAGTAATAAAAAGCCACGTCACTGGAAATTGCTTAGGTGGTAGGCAGCCCCTTGTCTCCCTCCGCTGTGAATCTTTTAGAGTTAAGAATGAGCCCTTGTATGTAGCACTGAGCAGCAGCTTTCCCATGGCCAGACTGGGCTTGGGGGCTCACTCCTATTTACTTGGAAGCATGTGCTGGTTTGTGTCCTGATCTGTATGTAAATGCAGCACAGCATGCATCAATCATTATTGGCAAATGTCATCCCAAACAAACTCCACTTCCCTCCCCCAGCTCCTCCTCCTCCTACAACCACTCCATTAATCTTCAGCCTGTTTCTCTCGGTGATGTAGTGCCCTTTTCAAAATACTTAAGAAGATTCCTGTCATTCTGACAAGCCAACAGTCAGATGCAGAAGCCAGATTATAATTATTTTTTTAATTGCGAACAACACTTAAGACAGATTTGGGTCATCAGCAGAGTTACAGCACTGCCACTATCAGTTTTGTGGGAGAAACCAGATATGTGTCCAGAAAGCAGCTATGTGAGATACATTCCTGTATCTCTCAGACCTTGATTAAAACTGTGGTTGCCAGTTTAGGGCTGTCCACGGGAGGCTGATCCAAGCCTTTTGCCAAGGTGTTAAATGAGAGCATCCCTGCACAGTAAACAGGTCTGAGGAACCAGACAGCTCAGCTACTTTTACTTCCTTCACTTCTTGTGTGCTTAAATCTACTATCCCTTTCTTTATTCATTTATTTCCAAAGCTCATCAGGGAATGACAGATTCCTGTACCACTCCTGAAAATTCTTTGCTAGTGAGGCCAGGAATGCCTCTCCTATGCTATCATGACCTATACATACTGTAGCGAAAAAATCAGAGAGCCAAGATGTTCCCCTGCCCTGCCCAGCCAGAGATAACACAGTATGAACAAACTTTCAGTGGAGGAAATGGGTTCGAATTCCAATAGCTGCCCTTCCTGCTCACACAATCCCTGGAAATGGGCAGCTTCCCTCTTACACATCGCAGCCTGCTGACACACCAATAAAAAGACCCCAAATCCACTGCCCTGGGTGGCTTTGCTACTCTTTTACTACCAAGCAAGTTTTCCAAAGCAATAGCCCATTGCTGTGGCAGCGCTCAGTTTGCAGCCAGATGCTGAGCTTCCTGCACGTGGCTCTGCTGCTGGTGACACAGCCAGATGTGCATAGCACAGCCAGCTGTGTGCAGCACAGTCCTCCTGGCCTTGGCCAGCATTACCTTGAGCAGGCAGAAGAGGTCCATGCAACAAATTAGTGCACCGCAGCATGGAGCTGTGGGGGGGATCCTGACCAGCACGAAGACCTGCCCAGCAGAGATTATCTTCCTGTCTCCACCCTGCCTTCCCCACCACTTCTCCATTTTCCCCTGCCAAAACAAAGGCTGCTCAATAGTATCCTAATTGCACTGTGCACCTACCTCTTCACCCATCTCCTGATGGGTTGCACTATAGTCTCAAGGATATCATGCCACGTATAAGGCAGGCATGACTGAGCCAATGCACAGACTTCACGGCACCTATGGGTGCCTTGGAGATGGTTTATGGATAGAAAGGGTATGGAGCCATCTCATTCCAGTCACCCTCCTGCAAATCAATCAAAGCATTTGGCTCCAAGTTTGTCTTCCAGTCAGGCTGAATTCAGTATTTAATGCTCTTTACATCTCCAGTGTTGCTACTGGATGTCTTTCAGGATGTAAAAGGCTTTTTAAAGACTCCCTTCCCTCCTGGCAAACACACTTTGCACTTCTTCAGATAGTTGTAAAGAGCTGAAGGCTGCAAAGGTCTCTGGTAATAGCATTTCCACGAGAAGATGGGTGAATCCTATGAAGTCCCAAGCTGATGCTCCCTGTCTTGAGGCAGATAGAGGAAGGTGAGAAGAGTGGGATCTCCAGGCTATTTCCAAAACCTGTGCTCTACTGCACATCTCCAAAACTTGACTCAGGACTATGTCCTTTTAAAGCAAAAAGATTATTATTGTCCATATCCTATGGAAAAAAAAGACAGATGCTCATTCCCTCTCTTCATCACAGTGTTCCCTGGAATTATCTGTGAGCTGTGGGGCAGCACAGATGTTTCAACAACTCTTTTACACCCTAAGGTACAGGACAGGTTTGTAGGGCTCTCTGTCAATTCTCCTAGGCTCCTGGATCAACAGCAGTCCTCCTGGTTTCCTGCATTTAGTACTAATTTACAGGTACTGAAGAGCACAGAGCATGTTAGTCTTTGATGCTGTAGCTTTAACACAGCTTCACCAGCATGGACTTCAGAAGATGAAGGAAAAGCCATCTCCCAGGTTCATATAACATCATCTCTCAGGTTTATCCAAACAGGCACTTGGCAGATTTTAAGAAGAATTTCATGAACCTAAATCCCAGAACTTCATGGAAGGCTTTTTTCCAGGCATTTCCTAGGTCCATGTCATTACTCTGTCATTTGGAAGACTCCAAGATCTCATCACTCGCCTAGGACCCATAACAGTAATTTTATCCAGGCCTGTTACAGAGTCTGCCAAGACCATGAGCCTCTGATTTACGTACAACATGCTGGGGAGGTGACTTGTACTTGGCAAATCCAACAGGCTTCTCTGAAAGGGGAGTGTGGACAGAGCTCAGAACTTGGTACATGGGATCATGCAGGTTGTGTGGCCCCCTCCTCTGCCCTACATGTGGTGATGTACAGCTCTGTGAAGCCAGAGTGTCACCATGAACCTGCTTGAGGACAGGGTGCATGTATCACTGCCAGCATCCCATTCACATGCTGGGCCTGTCTTGGTGCCTCTTCTCAACCCTTCTCTTTGGCAACCTCCTTGGCTGTCAGCTCCCTCCCTGCTGGCCTCCTTGTGCTCCCTTCCCGCCTGTGGCAAATGCACACCTTGACACTCAGTGGGCAACTGGCCAAACCACTCTTGAGGAACAGAATTTACCCATGTGTGACTCAAGCCCTCCCTCCTACTGAGTGCATTTACCCTGTCAGCACTAGAGAGAAGAATCCCATGAGGATATCCCTTTGGAAAAGATATACCAGGATCCCAGAGCATTAAACTCATTGCCCACGGTAAAGTGTGGGGAGTGATACCCATGTTCCTAGAATCCTTGTATGGGTAGGATGTGCTCATTAGCCTTCTGGCAGTCATCCTAGGAGAAGGACAACTCTGATTCCAAACCCGGGCAGATGGAGCTCGTTTAGCCCTGTAAGGCCTTCCATCTAAGAGGTTAAACCTCCATCCTATGGACTTTGCTGCCAGCGTCCAAGCTTGCTAGGCCCTGGCAGATGAACCTTAGGACTAAAGGGTGGGTCCAGCTCTGCGCATGCTGTGTCTCACCTAAAAAAAATCCATTGCGCAGGCTCGAGGGTGCTATCCGCTATCCTCTTTTTATCAGCGCGCTTGGAAAAGGCGCTGATGAGGAGTGTGGGTGGAGCCCTCCCTGGATCTTCATTCGTGAAGCCTAGCCACGACGACGACGACGACCAGGATCCCAGTCAGTGCCTGGCCAGTGTTCAAGTTTATTCTCGGGTGCCACAAGTATATGACTGTATATATATCAAAGAGTAGCAGTGGAAAATCAACATGTCTTTCAAAGCATTCTTTGGGTCAACTGGCCCAACTTTGCACCCTTGTGGCTACTCCTCACCCCCTAGTTTCAGCACAGACCTGCATCAGGATATTACAAGCCTGGTTCTTTCTGTGTTCAATCTAAACCCTCTGCCTCAGTTTTTAAGCCATTCACTTGCAGCCGCGTGGGAGGGTATATATGTACATTCATTAACACTTCCATTATGCCCTGTGGTTTGGCAGGTGGTGCTGCATTAAGGATTTAAACAGTGCCAGCAAGTGAGTCTACAGCACTTCACTGGATTAGCATGCTATGGGAAATCATACCTCGAAAGGGTTTTGCACTCTTGCGAAGCACGTCTGATAAATGAGACAACAGCAGGGTTCCAACCACCACTACCTTAGGCAATCACATCAGAAATTTACTCACAACTTCAGGAAAAGATAAACCACTTGAAAAATTCATTTCCATTTGAGAAAAAAAAAAAACAAATAAAAGAAAAATCAACAGCAGAGCTTCTCTCCAGTTAAAGGAAAAGGGAAGAGGCATACCCTCTGCTGCCATTGCCACAAAGCATCTTTCACACACACCAAACAGAAACATCTTCTCCTTTGCCCTATAAACTGGTTCTAGCCTTCACATGCGATTAACACAGCACATATGGTACTACTCATTTCAGAAGTCAGCCTTCAAAATATTTAGCTTCCCAGTGCCCTACACCAAAGATGATGCTGTCTAATCACTGAAGTGGCACTAACAGATCACCAGAAACTGTGTGGTCAGATTCCCGAAGGGGATGCTGTCCCAGAGGGATGAGGACATTTGCTGGGCTGCAGCTGACCCACCAAGGACCTCCCTCCCTGCAGCAACATGGACAACAAACAGATAAGGACCTTCAATGGGACGAGAAGACAAAACATTGGTTAAACACTGATATCATCACATTGCTCATCATTTCCTAGGGCTGGACACACTTTTCTTTAAATGTGAGTGGTACTATGTGCAGTTGTACCTGCAGTGGTACAGAGCACTAGCTCCCATAAGAGCATAGGACTTCTGCTTTACCTGGACAATAGGAAGGGTTGTTTCACAGGTAAAATCACACATGAACTGAACAAAGTAACCAGACAAAGTTTCTAAGTCTAGACTATTGAGGTCAAATCAAGAGCTACTTTCAAAGAAGAAAGGTCCTTGATTAGCTCTTCCAGAGCATTGTTTTGGCTCAATTACTCTGCTCTCATGTTGGAACAGGTGTCCCTGCTCAGATTCTCCTGAGTGTCCTACAAGGCCCTACAGATCTTGGCTGAGAAGTTTCATAGAAATGTTTAGGCTCTGGCCCAGGAAGACCCATTTTGAACTTCAGTCCACCACACAGATGTGAGGTACAGCTATCCTGTTGCAAAGTCACAACAGAGCTAAGACCTCAAGCTTTTTTTCTCAGAAACAGTGGGATGCAGCTTTGTGTTCCTCTGACATCATGGTAGATCTCATATGCCATTCCAATGCCTGGATAGTGCCCTTATTTTTAAATACCGACCAAAGAGATGTTAGCCTTCATTTGGGTAACTCAAGTAAATCTCTCATTTGCATTTTATTTTACATAACAGACTCACAGAAAGAGTGATATATGCGGATTTGGCCCTTCTTTGAACTGCTGGGTTCTCCCTAAGAGATATTCACTCCACATAAGGGTCTTTTTCATATGTTTCAGTACACTGAAGGACACAACGAAAATTTTAACAAAAAGCAACTTTAGATATCCTTATGTTTTATCTTGACCTTGTGAGCTATAACACAACATAGGATGGTTTACCCTGATTGTATCTTGACATGTTTCTGCATATAAAAATCTCTCTATTAAAAACACAGATAGAGACAGTATGGATTGCAGCCACTTGGAAAGAAAAAAAAAATAAAGCCTCAAAGCATTAAGGGCTGGTAAGGGACAAGATTACTTTCATCTTGCCACAGCATGTTTCAATTTAACCACTGCATCTCTCAGCACTTTTGGTTCATATTCTTTTACCACATAGAGACACAAGTTTGGTATACGCCCAGCCTTAGGAAGGGGAAATGATATTTCGGGTGATCAGTTCCACCCACCATGTCCACCCACCCCTCTACTCAACAAGGCTTTTGAAGATCACCAGTCTCAAACAGGAGCAAGAATGCATTAGCCTGGGGTCAGGAGGGCTTGGAGAGCTGGAACACTCTTGAGGTTGAGAGGCATTTTGGGAGCTTGTCGAGGCCAAGTGGCTTTGTCAGCAAGTCCCTCACCTCCTGCTGCCTGTGAGGACACCTTGCCCAGGGCTACCCACACCTCCAGCTCCCACCATGGGCACTAGCAGGCACTTACCCACCTCCTTCCTCAGCTCTTCATTTACTGCCTTGAAGGTGGCAGACCTCTACTCAGTGCCTGAGTTCAGGAACACTTCACCACTTTGGCTTAGATGACTCCTCTTTGTCTCTTCTCACCTCTCAGCTAGACTCATCCACCTCTTTGTGAGCCTTCCCAAGCCCATGTCAACTGCAAATACTGGTATTTTTCTCCATTTATTTTTAACCCCAAAACAGAGGAGTCAATCTCTCCTCCAAATCAGAGAATTGTTCCCTGTGTTTTGTGCTGCAAAAGGATTTATTCTTACACTGCACAAAACCAAAGAGATGCTTCAACGCAAGATATGCCTGAAAACACAATTTTCTGCTTTGCTGTGACAACCTAACATTTATTCCCTTATTCTTGTGAGGCTGGTATGTAAACAACAGGGAGTGACTTGCTGTGCTCAGGAGACCTTAGAATAAGAGTTGTATTTCACTGCCCTCCTGGATCCAGTTAGTTGTGCTCCTGAGGTTTAGAGAGTTTCTGAATCTCATAATTTAAAAATCCAAGGAATAAAAATGGGTTGGAGATCTTTACCAGTGGAAAAGTAGATTGAAACTGTTCTGTTATTTAATAATTCAAATCCCAGATGCTTAATTAAGACAGACTGCTAGATTGCAAAAAGAATAAGAAATTACTTATCTCCTTAGCTAACTTCGGTGATTAACATGAAAGAACTCTTGTGCTCTGCAGGTGTTCAGTCCAAGCCATACTTTGGAAGATGGACTTAATACTCCACAGGTAAATCTCATGTAACAAAACTCATGCTGCTCACAGGAGAGGAGTGATGCAGCATCTTATCAACATCTCTGTGCTGCATGAAGCCATTTTACAGAATGCACAGAGGAAATGATGCTCAGCAGATCATTTTAACAGAGCATTTAGTGTCTTCTCAGACCAGACCAAACCTCAAGGAAAGCAAATGCTCTGCTCAGCTCCTCAGGCCTGCTATTTTGCCTGTTTGCAGATTAAATTTGAAAGCATCCACAGGATGTGGAGGAAACAGAGATGTCTCTCTCCCAGCTCTGTGCCCTTGAGCTACAGAATATTTTTTGAGACAAAAGCTGCAAGTACTCATTCAAGTCCAACTCATTGCTACAGTTCATCGTAACCTTTGGACTTTTAATCTCAAGTCATAATCCTTCACTATCTACCACCAAAGTCTCTTCAGGTGGAAGCAAAGCAGGATGTACACAGGATGGGCTCACATGATATGTGCCTTGCTCTCTAAGGACAGTTATGTCAGATGTAGACTTGTGGCTAGGCAGGTACATTAATAGTGAGAAAACATGCTGCTCTTGAGAACTATGATGGCAGTGCTTGTCATTGCACTGTTGTCTCACAAAAACTATTCACAACAACTATTCTGGGTTTTCCCAGAAAAGTAGGGCATGTGTCCTGCTCCTCTTCCCAGGTTAGCTGAGGACTCTTGTCCCTGACTAAATGTCAGCAGCCGTGAAACCAATCTCCAGCCCGCAACTGCAGCTCAGCAGCGAGCACTACTGAGCTAAAAGGATTCCTTCAGTGATCTCCTCCTTCCCAGTTCTTAACCCTCAGCACAAGCTCTGTGAATGCCCTTCATGACTCTTTCTGGGAGTGCTGCATACCGATTAACTTCTTCCCAAAGAGCCCTACTTTATAGATAGGACTGGAAAGTCTGGTGCTTAGACTGGTGGCACTAATACTTCCATACCAAGTATTACACAAGACATCAGCTACATATTTTCTGAAGATCACAATCACTACTAAATTTCCAGCAGTCTATGCAGACCACTCAAAAGCTATCTGGGTATGTTAAGCACAGATGACAGACCCCGATAACAGTGTCTGGATGCTCCTGAAAGATAAAGTCCATCTGCATCCTGTTACTTTTTGTTATTTCATAGCTTTTTGTAGTCCTTCTGTGTCACAACAACCAACTGATAAAGAGCTTGTATCACAGGCACAAAAAATTAGTGAAGAAAATCCTCTAAATGCTTTTTTGGAGTGACCAGGTGTCTGAAGGCATGCTACAGCAGATGTTTTAGTGGCCCTTCAGCAGGAAAACCAATCAAGAAAAAAAAGATGGTATTCCCACCACACCAATGTCCATTAACATCCTTTTAACTTGGGTTGGGTGGGTCTTTGTTTCAGCTATTGTATATCAGACTCACTGTTAGGCTTTGTGCTTCCAGCAATGCAAATAGCAAACCGCTATTCAAAAGCTCTTCAACTCCTCTTACATTTTCAAGATGAGCAAGTATTTGTTTCCACAAACCAGAACCAGCCTTACATTATTACAGCCTTTTCAGTTTTCCAGTGTACTCCTCAAAAATACATTTAAGGATCTTAAATATGCTCATTTTCATGCTGATATGACAAGTTTAAGAAAAAAACAACCCAAAAAACAAAAGCACCAAAACCAAACAATAAAAATGTCCAATAAACCTTAAGATTTTGCTTCAGTAATTATTTTCTGCTCCCTTTGAAAACTCCTTCTCTCAAATAAACAGGCAAAACAGTGGAGCTGCAGAGCACTTTGCTGTTACCAGATCTGCATTTTCTAGGCACACTGTGTTGTCTCGGTTTGAGTCTCCATCCTCTGTTCTTGGCCCACCCAGCCACGAAATCCCAGTCCCAGTCCTTCCTCTACTTGTGACCAGAGTTGGCAAGAAGACACTTGAAAAGTGATGCCATAAGTGTAAGTATCTGAACCCTGGCACCCCTGTGTCTCTAGTAGGCTCTTGAAGGAGAGCTTCAGCAGCTTGTACTGCAACAGACCCTGACCTTACTTCTCTTTGGGACTGCAGCTCTTGTAGAGGACTGAGCAGAAGTTGAGACTTGCCCAGGCTCTGCCTGCTCCCACTCAGGCTGCAGGTACCTGCTCATGTGGTGCTGTAGGCATGGCATGAGAAGGACAGAGACATCCCTGTTTTGGCACAACTGATGGAGGTGTGAATTTCTGGCAGAGGAGCAGTAACCACTGGCAGGGTAAGATCTCTACTGTAGCCCACAGCTCAGTGAGCTCCTGCCCAAGCTCAGGTCAGCTGATAGCACTAAGCACTCCTAGGTTTTTCAAGAAGAGTATTTCACCGTAACCAGCACAAGGCACACAATACAGACCCCAAGCAATGCACAGCATGACTTCTAGCTGACTTCAGTGGGCTTTAGTTTGATCTGTAAATCCTCTAGACACTTCACAGGAGTTGCTCAATTCCTGCTGCCTTCAGCCTCACATAAATACTTAGCTAATTTAGCATAGCTCCCCATGACTCATTTTTTCTCCTTTTTAAATATAGCATCCTATAAATGTGGATACATTCTTAGCATTAAAACTCGCATTTTCACTGTTCACCATGCAATCAAAAAAACAAATTCCTCCTGCTGGCTTTGTGACAGCTTCTTCTCTGAAAACCAAAACATTGGTGATCCTCACAAGGCCAGGACAGAGCAAAGGTGGCTCTCCTCTGTCAAGGTGCCCAAGCGACATAAGGACACAGCATGGTGGCAGCAGACATGAAGCCAGTGGCTGGGCAGAAGGCTTCACTGTCAACCCAGCCACTCATGTCATCTTTATCAAAAAGAGCAGGGCTGGTGCTGGGTGCAGGAAGAACAGTGATTTGCCCAGAGGAACAGAGTTTTGATAGCTGTGAAGCATCTTGTGCCAGCATTAGGGAAGAAGGGCTCATTGAAGAAGTGGTGGTGGCATCTTTGGCTGGCAGATGCTCTCCATTTCCTATCTTCCCCCAGACATACATCATCCTCCTCCCTCCATCACCAGGCTTGAGCTTTTCTCCATAGAAAAGCCAAACTCCACCTTGTCTAGCCAAGGAAATGTCCCAAATTGTCTCAGAAGCACTGCGGATGAACCTGATGGGAAAAGCATGGACCAGAGCTTGGTGGTTTTCATGGGAACTTAGACCCTGTTTCAGCACCTTCCTGCCTGTCCTGCTGCAAACTTTGCTCTGTGAGACTGTGTGCTGTGTTTAGCTTCACTGAATACTCCAGTTCCCCAGCTGTTAAAGGAGATAAAGTGAGATAAATACTAAGTCCCTATCTCACAAGTATGTTGCAAAATAAATATATTTTGCATTACAAGTGTTACAGGAATGCTTTAAAAATTGCACAAATACCAAGACTAATCCATTACTGCTCAAAAAGAAACCTTAGATTTATAGCAAATTAAAGTCTTACCTCCACAAACATAAACACTACAGTATGCAAGACTCTTTTCTTAGTTTATCTGTTTCTTCTGATAACCACATTTGCCCTGGTGACTCAAACTGCTCTAGTCTCGAGTTGTTTGAATTCAGTGCACCAAATGGGAGTTGGACTAGATGAACTCCAGAGGTCCCTTCCAACCCAAACCATTCTATGATTCTATGTGTCTGGAGAAATGTGTGTTTTGCTCTGTCTACAGGGATGGCTGAGACAGCAGTCATCCTCCCAGCTGTCCTGAAGACATAGCTGAAAATACCTGCTCACATCCAGCCTGCTGTCAGGTGAATGAAGAGGATACATTTTTACATCTTGGACCTCTCCAGTAAGATTATTCATGAGAATCTGTTTTCCACAGTGTTTTTTTTCTAGTTGTTTCTTCAGCCTCCTTATTTACCATCTGAAACAAATGGAGTGGCAGAGCTACCATGCCTGTCCCAGAAACTGTCATTTTAAAGACATGATAACATAAGCCTTTTCTTAAAAATTCCAGGAGTGGCTTAAAAAGCTGTTTCCTATTTAAAATAATGACTAAGACTCTCAGGAATCTAACTCCCAAAGTCACACAGGTAGTTTTGAATATGTTACCCTTTTAGAGTAATTATGCCATCAAAGTTCCAGTCAAAAGCTGATGAGCGTTACTAATATATGCTGATCAGTGAGCCTTTAAGTGAAAGACCTTCTTGCTTTATTTACAACCCAGTAAATCAGAAAGCACACCAAGACTTATTTTCACATACAAGAGTAACAGACCTGACCCCAGGAGACACTTAGTGAGATTAACCCACAGCCCAGGGAGCAGGTTTCTGTGTAAACTGGCTGCAAGCTGATGCAGTTGTACTCATTTTCACTGGGGATGATGGAAACTTGGAGCAGCTGTTTGGTCTTCAGTGGACTAACACCAGGGTACTACATAAAACAGCAGTCTGGCCCACCATGTCTGATCATTCCAACTCATCATTAGATGCAAAATAGACCCCAGAAGTCCTCACTGACACCTTCAGACCAAGAACTAGGAGTTGGCAACAACCAACCAGAGAGAGCAGAAATTAGCATACTGTTTGGGGGCATTTCCCCCACCTTTGGGAAAATACATAAATTTTTCTCCTCCATGAAATGAAGTGCCTGCTTCAGGTAAGCTTTGCAAATAACACAGGAATGAGAAATGTTGTACAATCAAAAGAGAGGCTTTGTATGAAACTACATGGAATCTGCAGCAACAAAGAAGGCTTAGATAGTGGAGGGATGAAGAAAGAATAAACTATTTTTATCACAATGCTTAAAGTAACGAATTTGATACAACATTCTTTCCCGAAGCAGACCTACTGAAAGACAAGGTAAGGCAGGCAGTATGGGAGAAGATGAAGGAGCTTCAGCACACTTCTTAAGCTGCTCTGTAGTAGTAGTAGAAGTACAAGAAAGTAATTGAAGATTTTAATCTCAAACCCATCAATGGCAAACAAACTGAGTCAAACACGATTTAACCAAAAACTAATAAAAACTCTCAGTCGTAGCAGCTCTGAGCAATTCTGCTAGTTAGTTCTGTCCAGAAGATAAACAGCAAGAAGGGGAATCCAATCTCCGAGTATTCAAGATACTCAGATGCCTTCTGAATTATCTCAGCATTTGCTATATTTATGCTCCCAATGCACTCCACAAAGAAGAAACTTCCACTACTCCATTTTCAAAAGAAGAAAAGTAAGTGAATGAGAGACAGATTCGCAGTTATGGGTATCTGTACCAGTAGCTGACCTTAGCCTACCTGCCTTTGGGCAGTCTGTGACAGAAGCTACCTGAGGGTAGGTTTCCCATCTCTTCTGCTAGCTCCAGCCATTGGACTGCTCTCTCTGATGGAATCAATACATCTGCGTAGCACTAACCACCACTTACAGAAGAACTAGTGTCTGAAGCAGTAAATTAGCAGGAGAGTCAGCAATAAGTACTGTAAGTACAGCAAACTACTTAAAAATATCATTAACCTCCCCCAACCCTGCCCTCAATACTTCAATCAATCATTATTTCAGGAGACTTATTTTTGTATAATTATTTCATCATGTAAGAACAGGTGGCCAGTTTGCCATATCTCTATGGAAGGCTTCCACACATAATACTCCTCCGCTGACATTTTCTCACATATACATGCATGCATGGATCAGTAATTGCTCCACTACATTCTCAAATGGCGAATAAGAGAGTCATAAATCTCAAAAAAGGAGTATGGAAAAAATTCAACATCTGAAGTTACAACTGTTCATTTCTCTTCTCTGTCAGAAAGAACCAGTCATGGCTTATTTCAGATGCTATTGAAGTCAATAGACTTGCTCTGAATTTACTCTGGATACAAACATGGTGACCCACTGGAGCACTAGACATTTGTTTCCTCATGGAGAAAAATACAGCCAGTGACATTCAAGTAGACCAGAAAGGCTAAACTTCCCTCCCCACTAAGTATATGTTCTGTCAAGTCCCTCTTGGAGACAACAAAAGGAGAAAGAACTAATGATTTCACCAAGGAGTGGGCTAACATTCCTGCCATCTGCCAGTCCCACGTTCATTCTGTTTTCACTTGGACCAAATCCTCCTAACTCTTTCTGCTTTATACTTCATTAAACTTAGGTGCTGCAGACACCAAGAATAATACTGTTGATCTTTGAAAGGCTGCTTTCAAGGCACATTTCCGTATCTATTAACATTACTTCTCTTCCTTAGTCCTGTCTATAGCACTGTTTTGGAAGCCTGGAAATGAATTCCATATTTTCCATATTGAATCTGTTCCCTCAATCCTGATCTACTTACTTATGATAGTAAAAGCTTATGCAAACACTGCCACCATGCAAAACACTCCCCTCTCCATTTCTGTGGATTCGTGTCAATATCCTCCATCTCCACAGTCCGGAGTACCCTCTGTGTCAAGGGCTGCACATTCCCATGGTGTGGTGCAATCCCTCCTACTGCCAATTCTGCAGTTAAGAGAGATAAAGGGATGTGCAGTCATGGATAAGTTACAATGCCAAGGCAGGGGCAGCTCCCATGTATAGGGGTACCACACCGCACCAGAGGCCCCACACAGGCTGCAAAGCCTGAGCGAGGTTGGAGCAAGCTGCCACCAGGAAAGACAGCAAAGAAACCAGACAAAATCAAATTAAGACTGGTCCAGTTGAAGTCTGGAGCCTAAAACTTTCATAGAACAGATTGATATGTCTTAATGAATTGACTCACCTGTACCCAGGAGGTCAGCAGGGATGCTCAGCTTGGCAACTGTGGGAGGTAGGTAGAGGCTCTTGGCTTGAAGCCAGACACAAAAAACATTTCACACCCAAAGAAGGAGACAAAAAGGGAAGGGTGGAAATGAACAAAGCCAAACAGCTTCCCTCAAGGTGCCCTCCAGAATTAAAAGCAGAAGAGAACAGAGTTTCTGCCTTGATGGTCTCAACAGCAAAAAATCACTGGCAGCATGTGGTGTGAGCTAAACAGCCCTGCAGGTTTTGGGTACAGGACACTGTTTCTGTCCACAGTTAAAGAAGAGCTCTAAGGAACCACAGCACAATGTCAACGATAATGATTCATCACATTCATTTCTCCTACACTCACTTGTCCTTATGTTGCCCTCGTGTACTACCTTGCCAACGATAACACCAGCTTATGTAGAGGACTCATCTTCCTGCCAGTCTCCAAACACCATGTCTCCCTGAGTGCCAAAAAAATCACAGGATCATTAAGGTTGGAAGAGACCTCTAAGATCATCCAGTCCAACCATAAATGTATGGGGAGAAAGTAAAAAGTCCTCTCTTTAACCACCAGATGATGCAGTTTGATTCCTCCCTTTTGTTATCCCTCAATCCCAATTTAAGAAAAAAATCACCGAACACAACATACCAAAAACATCCCCCATGAAAAAGGCAAGCTTTGTTTCTGTAATTCTTAGTTCCTCTGTGAAAAAAATTTGAGCTTGTGAAAACACCCACCAAAACCTTCAATAAATAGAAACTGCCTTTCACATCATTTCTGCAAACAGATGCTGGGCCAGCTCTGACCCTGGTGCAGCTGCTCTGGTTCAGGAGTCATGCTGGTGGTGCATTTGGCCCTCTGCAGTCTGGGCTACACACTCTATTATATGGGGTATCTCCTGGAATGGAGAAGCAAAATGAAAGTAACTCAACAAATTGATGCAGAACTATAATTTGAAGAACACTTATTTTTCCTATATGCACTGTTGTTTTTAAAGAGATGTTGTCAGCTTTGTATTTTCAGACTCACCTACACAGAAACAAATCCTATCTCCAGTAGCCAGACCTTTGTTCTCTCTCTTCTAGTTTTCTCTCTAAATATACCCCGTTTTTGCAACATCCCTAACGGATTCAGAGTAACAGACAAGTACCCTTCATAAAGAAGATTAATGACAGCTGTCCCACGCAGTTTTAGGCCTTTCAAATGCAGGTCTCTTGTATAGGATGTTTCCAGTCAATAGCGTCACTTTAAACCTGCCACCAAAATCTGAACTGAGGTGACTTAAGATACCTAAGGAGTTGGTGGCTTAGATTTCCACACTTTCATAACATTCGGCAGTTAATGTTGAAAAATGCCAGCTGATGGGATGCAGAAGGGCTGCAGTTACCTGTGCTGGAGAAGAACCTCACACAGGGTCTGGACTCCACTGCATGCCTCAGTCTTCTAACCAAACCCCAGTCTCTATTCTGAACTGCCACGACATTGAGTCTTAATTTGTTGCATGAAGTGATCACCTTGACAGGGAGAGTTACTAGAGCAGCCAAGCACAGGATGTTGAGATTGGTCCACCCAAGGTCTAACTCTTGGCTTGCTCCTCAACTTGGAGCCAGCATGGCTTTATCGTAGTTTCTCTGTCTGGGAAGCAGGGATTCCTAACCACTGTTTCTAGTGCTCTTCAGCCGTTCAGAAAATTCCAAACACGAAAAGTCCTTGTCCTTCAGCTGTGGTTCAGCTCATTTTCTTAAGGTAGAGAAAAATTAAAACGAGAAAAGTACCTCCTCCTCTCCATGTTTCTTTATAATAAAATACAGCATCTGTATCTTTCTTCTAAAAGTCTAGCAAATAACTCAAAACACACGAATCTGGAAGCTTTCACAAAGTATTTAGTGATCCAAGAGCACTTTTAATGCACGATAAGAAATCTTGCAATACATAGATCAGAACAGGCAAGAGATATAGGAAAGTNGGAACAAAAACAAACTGCGGTTTATTTGGTTGTCCTCCCCCTACCCCCCCCGCTCAAAGCATCATCCAACCCCGAACCCTCTTCTGTTCCAGGAGACCCGCTCACCCGGACTGCCGGGGTCGCGCCCTCAGTGCCCGCCCATGCCCGCCGAGAGCCGCCCGCGGCCGGGCAGCGCCGCCGGCCCCCGCCCCGCTCCCACCCGGCGGCATCGGCGGGGAAACCCGCACCGGCCATCCCTTATATCTTCGCGGCGGCTGCTATAAATAGCCCGGCCCCGCCGCCAGGGGCCGGGCCGGGAGCCTCCGGCAAGGGTTGCTCGGCGGTGGCCGAGACCCACCATCACCCGGGGCTTGGGGATGGCGATAGATTTCTCACTTTTGACTAATTTATATGCCGCTTATCCGACGGGTGCGAGGCGGCTGCACGGCTCCCGGGGAGGGAGGGGGGGCANCCCCCAACACACACACCCAGAAGAAGACACAAAACCCACAGCGGTCCAACCGTTGCTGGACTCATTCCACTTCCCAAGCCTTCAGCAGAGACAGACAGAATTTCCCAAGCGACACCGAGCACCCCAAACCGCCGCCACGCAGCGAGAGCCACGGCACAAACCCACCGTACCGTCCCGAGCCCGGAGTCCGGCGT
>VWZO01004414.1:151965-183354 GCA_013396975.1 Bucco capensis | reverse complement strand
CGACAGCTCTTTCTTCCCTACACCGATCTCCGTCCAGGGAAAGCGACAGTGCCCGGGGAGCGCTCCTACGGAAGGGTAGTGGAGGGGCGGGGGGGCTCATGCCAGAGCGGAGCACCGCATTTCAGCAGAAATTGCTGGGGGNCCGCACCGGCCATCCCTTATATCTTCGCGGCGGCTGCTATAAATAGCCCGGCCCCGCCGCCAGGGGCCGGGCCGGGAGCCTCCGGCAAGGGTTGCTCGGCGGTGGCCGAGACCCACCATCACCCGGGGCTTGGGGATGGCGATAGATTTCTCACTTTTGACTAATTTATATGCCGCTTATCCGACGGGTGCGAGGCGGCTGCACGGCTCCCGGGGAGGGAGGGGGGGCAGGGCTCGCCGACCCCCGGCGCGGCAATGGGCCCGTCCGCCGCCGCAGCCCGCTGCTGCGTTAAGGTGGAGCGCAGCGGAGGGAGCAGGCGGCGGTACCTTAAGCCGCATGGGCAGCCGGCCGGCCGGTGCCTCGCCTTGCCTTGTTTCTCCTCGCCTCGCCTCTCCTCTCCCTGCCTGGTACCTCGGGCCTCGGAGGGTTTGTGACTGATCCTCTGGGCCGTGGGGGTCAGTGCAGCCGTCAGCAAACGAGGAGGAGAGTAAGCAGCCGCTTCTCTGCGAGTGCTGCTTGATGGCCAGGGCAGCAACTGGAGGGCACGGGATTGTACAAACGGAGTTCACACCATGTGAACACGGCACGTGCTATGCCAGCAATTAACAGCTACTGCATATGTGCACACATCTCACACACAGTAGCATCCTGGCCTCTGTCAGAGACAGTGTGGCCAGCAGGGCAAGGGAGGTGATTGTGCCTCTGTATTCGGCACTGGTGAGGCCACACCTGGAGTACTACTGTGTTCGGTTTTGGTCTCATCACTACAGGAAGGGCATTGAGCTGTTGGAGTTGTGTCCAAAGAAGGGCAACTAAGCTGGTGAAGGGTCTAGAGTACAAGTAATTAGGAGGAGCAGCAGAGGCAACTGAGGTTGTTTTGTCTGGAGGAGAGGATGCTCAGCGGAGACCTTGCTCTATGCAATTACCTGAAAGGTGGTTGTAGTGAGATGGGGCTCTGTTTCTTCTCCCAGATAATATGTGATAGGACGAGAGGAAATGGGCTCAAGTTGCATCAGGGGAGGTTTAGGTTAAGAAAAATTTCTTCACTGAAAGGGTTGTCACGCATTGGAACACGCTGTCCAGGGAGGTGGTGGAACCACCATCCATGGAAGAGTTCAAAAAACATGTAGATATGGTGCTTAAGGACATGGTTTAGTGATGGGCATGGTAGTATTGGGTGGACAGTTGGACTCGGTGATCTCAGATGTCTTTTCCAATCATAGAGATTCTATGATTCTATGATATATATTAATACTAAATACCAGGAAGCCTTATCAACTTTTATGGCAATAACAGAATTTGTATTTAATACGTAAGGGCTCATCCTAGATGGGACTTCAGGGAACACAAGGGCAGTGGTTACTTTTTCTACCTCTCCTTTTTGCCCTTGGCACTGGGAGATAGATCCAAAGCAGTGTTTAACATCTCACCTGCAGAGTCCTTTGCCACCTCGCACCTTCCCTCTTCCAGCTGACAGGAGCAGAAGTCCTGCTTTTGTGCATACACTCTATTTACACACGCTGCCCTCACAAGGGATGCAGGCAATAGCTATGTGAGAATAATCCATGTCAGGAAGGACTGGTTGCTCTGCCTGTGTCCTACCACAGAAGCATCTTGGGCACAATCCTGCAGGGTGCTCAGGGACATGCCAAGCACCCAGAGCCTCTTAGGGGGCTGCATTTAGGCACCTGCTTGCTGGTTTACCTGCTGGGTCAGGGCCAACTTTTGTGCTTGTTTGGAAAGCAGGTGTATATGACTCAAATTGGTTCTAACAGACAAGTAAAGAGCCCCAGCCCTCCTCCCATGCCAAAATAGCATTGTGCACACCCTGTAATCCCTGAAAATGTCTACCCAAGGCAGTCTAGCACTGCGCTATGGCCTGCAAAAGAGAGTACCACATGCTGTGTTTCCCACATAAGAGGCAAGAGGAGCACACAACCATTCTAAAAACAAGATACATGAATCTCTGCCTCAAGATCTGCATTGATCCAGTGGCATGGAGGAGGTGAGAGGGAGCAGACCCATAGCAAGAAACCACAATGCACCTGGCCCTGCTGCCCATGCTGGCACATTCTTTGCTAACCTCACTCTGCCTCGAGACACAGGAGACATGTCCAGGAGAACCCCCACAGGCTTTCCTGACCTAACTGAGGCATGGTGGCATTTTGTTCACATAAACCAACTGCTGGGTTTGTAAGACACACATTTGTCAACAGAAGACATAGGTTTGCATGTGAATTTGATACAAACTCAGCTCCTCTGTTGGCTGCAAATTTTCCTCCTGGGACAAAATGGTTTCCTCAGTTTCCTGAGGGTAGACTTCAGCAGCAGCTTTTGCAGCACAGCAATGGAGGTGGCTGGCTAAGAGGAAACTTTTTATTTCTATCAGCACATCTTGTCACAAGCAAGGACAGCACTGGCAAAGCTTTCTGGTAAGCAGTACCCATTAGTGAGTGTCAAAACACAGCAGATCGTTTACATACCCTTAAAGGTGTGAAAATGTCACTAAATGCTGATCTGAGCATCCCACATATTACTTGGGCATATTAAACGGATCACTATTCTGAGCAGTCAGTCACATTTCTTCTTCTGTGGAGATAGCTGTATTCCCAAAAGTTAACAACATTTCAGAGGATAAAGCCTGTGGCCTGGCTCCTGCACATCAGGTCTCCAGAGAATTCCTCATTTGTCAGTAACCTTCCTGCCCATAAGAAATAATAAAACTAAGTAAGGAGGAAAGCCAGAAACTCCTCTTTCAATTTCAGCCGGTTATCTGGAACAGCATTAAATTTCTTGTAGTGCATATTAGTTAACAACATTGCTAAAGGGAAATTGTTGCTGTAGTTGAGGGCTTACACAATACAACTCCTTTTTAAGTGCATTTTTATATCCTGCTGAGTCACCCCAAGGAGCCTTCAAACAAAAATTCACATTCAGCAGAGAGGGTGGCATGAAAAGACCACCCCTCCCCAGGACAATGTAAGTGCAGGATGGGTAACACTTCAAACTCTGGAACTTAATACAAAGCTAAAAGAAAAAAGTGCCCTAAAATTTCAGCCAACATTTACCCTCATACAGCTTTAAGTATACAACATTTCCAGTCTGTTTCAGCTTCACTTAGTAGATTAAAGTGACCATACAGTCTCTGAACTGCTCAGGTCAGACTATACTTCAGGCAAACTGTCTCTAAAGAAGAGGATGTATTATTTATATGGCATAATCTTTCACTATTAGGGCTAGAAGAATGTAGCTGTTTATTATCCCACATTAAAGCTGAGTGGGTTAACGCAGCATGAGTCTCTTGGCTTCTTTTGCTGGCAGCTGCCTTTTGGGCTGGCTGGGAATGCTTCTTTTGCCTGCCCCTGGCACGTTGCAGTGGGCAGCTGCAAGCACAGGGGTTTGCACAGCGTGAAGCAAGGCAAGGAGTGTTTGCACAAAAAAAGGCAGTGTTTTCTCTGCAGGAACAGTGCAACAGATAAGATTTTTGTTTGTAGAAGTTCCTGCCTGTGCCACATAGCTGGGGATAAGAGGTCAGTGCGGAGAAGACAGAGGGTAGAGATGAGGTCTGAGTGCATGTGGTGATACTCCCATGACCTAACTCAAGGTGCTGCTGGCATCATTGCCTGGAGGGACCTGCTGGGTTGTGCTGGAGCAGGATGCTGTACCTGAGTGCACCCTGCAGAGATGCATTCACCATCTTGCACTGGATCAGATCCCATGAGGATGGGGCTCCACAGCCTTGATCTTTGGTCTGGAGTTTGGAGAAGAACACAAGGAGATCAAAGCCTCAGCCCTCCCTGCCTGATGGCTCACTCTTGAACTGCAAAGGAAAAAGCTGAGGCACTCCTAGGACATACCAGATGGCTCCAAATCTGCATGAAACCAATACAATAGCTTTTCTATCACTGTAAGTCCAGTTAGTCAGAGGTAGCAGATTGCTCCTTCAGACTACAGATGAGGAATATTGCTGTGCATCTATGGACTAGGAACAATGAAGTTATAAAAAAAAGACAGCTTAAATAATAGCTGAGATTAATTCCATTGAATTTCTGTGTGGTGCTCGGCACAGGCTATGATAAAGCTACTTAGCAGTAGAGGCCATCTAGTGATATCCACATGCAACTACATAAACCCGATAAAAGTTCACATGTGACTGCTTAACAGCCAACACAGCTAAAGAGGAGATAATGGTGTGGCTGTAACAGCTTTGAGCACTGGAACAGGCTACCCAGGAGGGCTGTGGAGTCTCCTTCTCTGGAGACATTCAAGAGCTGCCTGGACACATTCCTGTGTGAGCTCGCCTAGGTGATCCTGCTCTGGCAGGGGGGTTGGACTAGATGATGTTTCTAGGTCCCTTCCAACCCCTGACATACTGTGATACTGTGAGCTGCAAGAGGGCTGGGACAGGCTGACTACACAGCACCCTCTAGAAAGAGGTCACAAAGAAAAGAACTCCCGAAGAGGCTTTATACACAGAAAACATAAAATGAGAGCATAGACAAAAAGCTCAGGGGAGCTGGTGGTACTGCACCTTTTAACAAGGAGATTAGAGGGAAGCACAGTGCTTATATTTCTGCAGCAAATGCCCTCTGAGTAGCAGAGGCAGAGATTAAAATCAGCAGTTTTCTTTCAAGAGTCTTTGCTCTTATCTCAGTTTGCTTTTCATGTGACTCACCCTGAGCATACACTGTGAACATCAGCCTCAAGATCAAGAAGACGTTCGTCCCCTAGTACAAGAGACCAACCCTATCT
Source organism: Bucco capensis (assembly GCA_013396975.1). Classification (NCBI taxonomy): domain Eukaryota; kingdom Metazoa; phylum Chordata; class Aves; order Piciformes; family Bucconidae; genus Bucco; species Bucco capensis. Next base: position 178,460 of record VWZO01004414.1, on the reverse strand, counting down.
CCATAGCCTTTTGCAGCCTGCAGTTCTTTGTTTCAGGAGAGATACATATAACACTTCCCCTTCCAAGTTATTTATAACAGACAATTCTCTAGGAATATTTTTCCGGATATTTTCCAGACCTAGGATAAGGAATTTGGCTGTGAAACAAAGAGACTGCCAATTTGGTTTCTAGAAAGACAAGGTTGAGCAGAGCTTTATAGAAGAACACACTTCCCTAAAGAAATAGACTCTTTTTATCTGACACTTGCTTTTAATGAAATTATTCCTAGTAAGATCACCACTAATTTAGAAGTACGGGCTTCACATCTGAGACCTCACCATCTTGCACTTATTTCCATGTCAGATGTACTCAGTTTACAAGTGTTGAGGAAAAGCTAGACTTCATTACTCCTAATAAAATGTAAGGAAAGTAAGTTTGTGCTGGCCAAATTAGATCCTTGGGAATAGCTATGCAAACCCACAGTAGATAAAAGTTTGTGGCTTAGCTTCCTGAACTGGCTTCAGCTCAGAAAACAGGTGATACAGGATCTGGGTGGTACCTAGCATTTAAATGATGGCAGCAGACCAGGACTGGGAATAAACTCCAACCAGTGCAAGCAGAGAGTGACCACAGCATCAGTGACTTGCCAGACAAGACTTTATCTCTTACAGAACCATTTCTCTGGGCTGATTTACATGTTAAAGGCCCAATCATAGAATCATAGAATGGCATGGGTCAGAAGGGATATGCGCAGAAGAACATAGAAGGGTGTTTTAGCTTAGACTCTGCAACAACTGTTGGTTCTTGTGCCCTTCATGCATTTGTTTTCTTTATCGATGGATTTCATATTTATAAACAATCATAAAACTGGAGCGTGGAGGAGCCCTAACACCTTGCTGGTGAAAGGGCTCTCCACAGGTGCCCTAGTTTGAATTAGAACTAATTCAGTGATTTTATGTTCCAGTTAAAACTCCTCTAAGTCACTATTTAATGTTGTGTACCAGATTGGGGTGCGAAGTAAAAGGCTGCACCTGCAGATAGGAGCAGATAGTTCAGGTAATCCTAAACTGATCAACAACATATTCCATTCCATATACATCATATTCAGTGTAAAACTGAGGCTCAGCCCCTGAGACTCCCACACNCCAAGTGATTTTCAGACTGTGCCTGTGGGGTCTCTTACATAAAGCCTAAGACCCAAGCAAGACAGGTGCATGGTTAAGCTACTTAGCCCCTAATTAACAGTAAATGTGAAAAAGGAGAGGTTGAGGTTTCTACCCTTCCTGAAGGTTGATCTCCTGAGCCATCTGAAGTGGTGGACTGGTAACGCTCCTTCTGAGCATCAGAAGCCCAACTCTGCTGTTGCAGGACTCTGTTCTTCCTTCGATCTCAATCCAAGAGTTCCTGAATCCAGTTCCAGGATCCAGCCCCTGAGTCTGATTCACATCTGCTGCTGAGTCCTTCTGCTACATTAGCAGTGGTGATGGTGACATAATTGCCTTCATCAGGGAGGGTTTGGGTTTGGTACTGGTTTTGTATCTATTTCATTTTATTGTTATTATTTTCATTACAGTAGTTTTAGTTTTCTTTTCCAATCCATAAGTCTTTCTCTCTCTGTTAATTCCCTTTTCCTTCCTGAAGTGGGGGAAAAGGTGTAAGAGAGAACATCTGTCACTGGATTAGTGGTCAGCCTAGCCCTAACCCTTGACAGTAGGGCAGATGGTGGCTAGCAGGGGCTGACACAGCTCTTACAGCTCCACAGTAGCTGCTCATACAAGGTAGGAGTCATTTCTCCAGCATACTGAGTCTTTGTAGGAAGGAGACTGAATCTTACCCAATTTCCAAAAGCAGAACAGCAATAAGCTCTCTTGTGATGAAACAAAAGCTGGCAGAGCACGTTCTGTTATGTAGCAGGCAGAGGGGCCACTTGAGACACATTCAGGAGGTCTCTCTATGAGCAGCAGTAAAGGACACTTCAGAGACTGAAAGCTGCTGGTGTTGAGCAGGGAAGGCATAGTGCAGCTGCTTCAGTACCAGAGAGCCACAAATTAATGTATGATGTGAGTTTAAAGGCAGAGGAGACGAGGAAATCAATGACCCAGACAGAAGGATAGTGCCAGCTGAAGCCTGATGACGCAATTTCCAGGCAATTTGTTCACACTGCTGGGTGAGCTGCTTGTGGAGAGGTGGAACAGATTAGAGATGAATGCATATACTTTGCCCAAGAGCAAAATTGTGAGATTCACCATTGCAAGAGCCTCAGTGGCTGTACTGCCTCCATGCAAAAATAGTAATAATTGATTCTCTTAACTGTCAAAGCATTAGCTCCTGCTGTTTTTACCATTTCTGGCAATTACTTTCCTTCTTGGGGATTTCATCTGAGGGATGTATTAGTTACAGTCAGTTACATGTTCAGTCACAAATACAGTCTGGTGATAAAGGTAGGCTCTCAAAGGAATTTGAACGTGATGGGACACATCTCAATCAGAACACTAACAGAATTTAGCTATGAAAATCTTNCACAGAAGACCACAAGTGATTTTCAGACTGTGCCTGAAAATCTTATTCTAAGAAACATAACAATTACCATTTTACCAAAAAGTGAATGCCAAGGTCTTCTTATGTCACAGTGGCAGTTCAAAAGCAGTTGTGGGGCACTAACCTGCAGAAATCTCACATTGAACAGAAATGAAAATGAGCTGATTTATCTAGTTAAAGTATTTAGTTAATGCTGAGGTTTCTAGCTGGACACTCATCACGCATCAAGAGCCAAAATGCCAGAATTAAGCACAGGAGAAACGTAAGTGGCCTGAACACTGGCTGCATACTGCAAGCCATGAAGCCAGGACATAAGCGGAAAGCAAGGTAACTTTTAGCATTATTTCAATTTTAATGATCTGAGTTCCACACATATAAGAGAGTTTAATCTTCTTGGAATCCTTGAGCTTTAGGGAAGTTAGTTCATTATTGCATCTGAGATGCAGCACCATGGTGCTCTGGAGCATGCTGTGTCTTTGCTTGCAACTCCAGATAAAAAGCAGGGAGCACACACTGAGAAATATTATACCTGGAGAGCTGTAGCAGCTGCAGCTGGTAGTAGCTCTGTCCTGCTCTTCTCCAGCACCACCCTACAAATTATTTACTATTCCCTAGGCTCATTTCAAGCATCTTACCCGTGACCTTATGCATCTTTTGGGCTCTTTCAATATGGTTAGAGCATAGGAGAGATGATCCCTGAAGAGAAGATGCAAGACAGGTTCAGCATGGAGACAAAAATACCCTAAAGCATAGATCCAAGATTTCCCAGATCTCTGTCCTTTCAACCTGGAGCTTATTTCTGCTTCTGCTGCAGACCGACCACAGATATATGTGCAGCACGTCCTGCACGTGGGCAGGAAGGCTAGTCTGTCCTGCCATTTACTGAGTGAAATACCTTAATAAAGCTATTGAGCTTGTAGTGGCTGTCCAACCTACGCTGGGGCAGGGAGCCTGCTCTTCACTTGGTCTTATTGGCTTGTGTACAGAGTACAATGCTGTAAATAGAACTATAAATACTCCTGTGCCCACTGCACATGTGAGGTCGGAGTAGTTCAGGACAGCATTTCCTTCAGGTTTAAAAAATAAGCTATGAATAAATGCCTTCATTGCAGGCTGAGTATCCGTGAGCACCAGCTGATGGTCCTGCTTCAAGCCACTGGCACTCTGGACAAGAGCACTGTAGAGAACAAGGTACATGGTAGTGAATAACACAGAGGAGGACATGAAGCAGCCTGGTCCGTAAAACCTGCCTGTGACAAGAAGTGATTCAGCAGGTCACCTGGATGCCAAACCTTGAAACACCTGTTGATTCAAGGAAATATTTATAACCCTCTGAACAGCACTGACCTGTCAGGTTATATTTCAGATCTCTCTGCTGCTTCTCAGCCTCCACTTTCTCCATGCAAAACTCACTTTATCAGCTTGTGGTTGAAGAAGGAGGACAGGTGAGAGGAATGGGAGCTGACCTGGAGATAGAAAGCCAAACCTCAGCCCTAGGCAGGGCAGCTTGGTACTCCAAGCACAGTGGTTAACACACTGCAAGCCCAGAGAAAACAGTCAAGAAGGCAGGATGCATCCTATGCAACACTGCCAAGAGCAAAAGTTAATGCTACACAGAGAAAAGGCTTTAGATCCAGAATCCAGTTTTACATTAATCCAACTTCAGCCACTCACATGAACAAAGGTCCATCCTCCCTCCATCCTTTATGGGAAAGACCTGTGGTTATAGCTAGAAGAATGAACCCTCTGAAGCCACCTTGGATGTCCCCTGCAGGGAGATTTCTGTAAGATAGTTTTATGTGGAAAGAACAACCATCTCCAGTAAATTCTTGTCGTGGTCCCAAAGACCATGACAGCCAATGAAGCTTATGAAGAGTCTAGAGCACAAGTCTTATGAGGAGTCCACTTAGTTGGATTCAAAGGTCTTAAAGGCCTTTTCCAACCCAAATGATTCTATGATTTTCGTAGAAAAGCATTTCAGAGAGACTCTCCCTTGGATTCTCTTTCCAATTCATACTGCTCTTCTCCCATTCANTGACAGGGCTCTGGGCAACCTGATCTAGTTAGGGATGTCCGTGCCCACTGCAGGGGGGTTGGACTAGATGACCTCCAGAGGTCCCTTCCAACCCTAACCATTCTATGATTCTATGATTCTATGTGGAAAGAACAACCATCTCCAGTAAATTCTTGTCGTGGTCCCAAAGACCATGACAGCCAATGAAGCTTAGAAGAGTCTAGAGCACAAGTCTTATGAGGAGTCCACTTAGTTGGATTCAAAGGTCTTAAAGGCCTTTTCCAACCCAAATGATTCTATGATTTTCGTAGAAAAGCATTTCAGAGAGACTCTCCCTTGGATTCTCTTTCCAATTCATACTGCTCTTCTCCCATTCATTAACAACTTCACAAACATTTCTGTGACTGAGTAACATTTTTGGTTCACTGCCTATTACAATCAAGGAAAACCTTTCTAGTGACTTCTGTGACAGTCAGGCCTAGCTATTAGTGAAACATAAAAGCACTCAGACTCTGTGCTACTGGGACTGTGTGTGTAAATGGCATTACTTCGCTCTTCCTGTGGTTACTTATGAGATCAGGACACAAAGGCAGCCTGTCTTTTGGAAGCCTTCTTTCCTTTAGAAGCCTGTTTGCCTTTCTGTCTCATAATGACAATGAGAAATCCTTAAGGGTTTTCTAGCTCCCATTCCCCTGCAGAGAGCTCCATCAGGCAAAGATTTTGTCAAGCAGCGTATTAATGAAACAGAAAATATGACCTGAATTTTTATAGCTTGTACTTAGCAGGTCATTTACTTGTCATGAAAAGGGACATTTTGCATTGGTTGCCAGTAATAGCTTCAGAAAAGCAAACACAGCTCTCATGTTTAATTCTCATGAGGGAGAAGGGCGAGAGGAGATCTGGAGCTGCTCCCTTTCCCCCACCCCACACTGGGATAGTCAAACCATGCAGAACAAGCTCCTAAAATTTGGTTTCAGGAATGAGGGTTCTTGTATGACCCTGGTAGTGAAACCCACACTCATGGGCAAACTGAGCCCCAGATCCCAACCAAGAGTTTCTCATCTTCACATCCTACACAGCAGCATCCCAGGTGAGCTGCTCTTTGCAGAGCAGAGCTTGCCATTTTCATTGCCAGACAGCACTATTTTGGCTGGTCAAGTTAGCTCTCAAGGTTAAGGCTGAGCCACTAGACGCCAGCTAAAATTGTAATACAAAAATGCCCTGGCTGTGGTGTGATTTACACAAGCTGGACAGTCAGGTCTTCCTCTATGCAAGGGGAACAGTGAGGCATACAAACACTCTCAGAGATAAGGAAGATGTTCTTGAACAGTCTCTTCATCCAAACTAGCGCACATGCTAGCTGCAACACTGAACTGAGCACAGGAGCAGTCTAGGCCTGTGCCAAACCCCAATCATTAGATGGAGCACTGACAAGTACTTCCACTCTCTGCAGAGGGGACGCAAGGACCTATTTCTTTCCTCACCTCTTCAAGATCATGTAAGCTTCAAATAATAAAAGGGGTTGGGATGATCTTCGAGCATCTTTAGCTGCATCTGCACTTGGCCAAGAGGTGAACAAAACTTCCTCACTGATTCCAAGTACTGCATTTTCAGCTGTGCGGCATTTTTTGTGTCCCATGAAGAAACCTTAAATCTAAGACAAAAATAATCATGATTTCCATTCTTTAAATGGGAAAAACTTCAGTTTTCCATGGCTAGCTCTGGAGACTAGATAATCTCTCTAGTTGGTACAGACTGCTTTACTCCCTAGCTAGTCTCTCAGTGTTTTGGCTCAGCCTTGCGCTTCCTATTGTCCCTGTAGCCATAAACCTCTCCAGCGTATCCTTCCTGATGCCTTCAGTTAGCTGAGTCCCTTCCAAAGAAGCATGCTAAAGACTGATGAAGAAAAAGAAAGCAGCGCTCTGTCATGATATCTATTGCATATATCCAATATCTTCTTCTCCCCATCCTTAGATACCTTTCTGTAACACTAGGCTGTGAATATTTGTGCATTGTGCAACATGACAGGACTCCTGGACAGAGTCAGACTCCTGGAAAGGTGCATTGGAAGGGATCCAACCTCCTGCTCAAACTGGAAGTTATTGCCAATATTAGACCAGCCAGCCATGGTTTTGAACCCAGACACAACTGTTGCATGTTAGTTACTGCATTCTGCACCCTCATACGTGAGCTGTGTGACTGTTGGTCAATGGCAACAAAACTGAGTCATGGTAGTATTCCATTAATTCCTGCTGTTCCTACAGCTTACTTCAAAGTCTTGCTATCATCTTTACTATTAATGAAGTCATCTGTACTATAAATGAACTACGATCACATGCCCATTTTTCTGGAGGGCATATAAAGCTAAAGACTGTTGTTTTCATATCCTCACCATTTACTAGTACTGTAGTTCATCACTGATTGTTGAATAGCCCTTCACTCCAAAGGAGCCAGGTGTCAGAAAACTGTCCTCACCAAGAGGTAGAGCCTACCATTAAGAGTTAAAGCAGACTTAGTGTTGGCAAGAACATATGACTGCATGAGGTAGGAGGCAGGAGTGCTGACATGATGCTACTCTAACTCATGTAGGTCTACATGCTTCATAACGTGTTCATATCTCTGAGGGACTAATCAGCTCATCTGTCAGGCTGGTCTGACCAATGCCTTTCACACAGGAGCCATCAAACTGCTAAACCTGCCCCTGTGCAGGGTCTTTAAGACCCTGGTATTCAACTCTATTCACCAGAGCAGGATGATTGAATTACTGTGTTCAGTTCAGGATATTTAATAAGGGCATGAAAAAGCTACCAAGAAACAGAGATCACGACCCTGCTTCTGCTAAACCAGCTTAATTTTGAAATAAAAACTCTAAATAAAAATTTGAAGGGACTTGCAAACATGGCTCATCAGATTAATTACAGGACAGAGTGCATTTCAGGTATTGATCTGAGTCTGGAAAGGATTTAATAAGATTAGTTAGGAGGTACTAGCACAGATGGAGATATTCATCTAGTTCATAGCTCTGCTGAAGTCAGGGTACTTACACTAGACAGAAATGCAGCCCTTTGAAATCCCCAAGCAGAAACTACTACAAGCGTTACAAACAAGCTTGTAGTAAATCAAGCCTCAGAGGAACCACTGTATCATTTCACATTTAGGAAATGGGAAAACAATGGCTTTTTGCCCTGCTGTTTTATGGGTAGTTGATGGAAAAACTTCAAGCACAACATATTTTAGAAGGAGACTATTTTTTCAGAGCTCAGTGAATCTGCCAGGCCTTAGATCAGGTTACAAACAAACTTAGGCTGCTTACTCAAAAACAAGACTATCTTGAAAAGGAAAGTCACTAAAATTGCCATTGTAATTGATACAAGTTTGCTCCTCTTTCCTGTCTCCTGAAGGGGAGCTGAGTTTGAAACAGTTTCAAATACAGTCTAATAATTTCAGCCTGAAGGGTCTCTGCTCACCTACTGCCCATGCACCACAAGGAGACCTTGTGTGGATGCTGCTTTGATTCTGCTACATACTAATTCTGCTTGCTGCCAGGTTCTATTAGAAGTGAACTACTTATTTTCAGAAGAAAATCAATGGTATGTAGCCTGAGTGAGGAAGGACTCAGCCCTTCTCTCCCATCCCCTTGCTCACCAGGACTGGGTAGTGGTTATGGTAGGCTGTATGTTTTCACAAATACCTCTTTGCAAGAAGAAAAGCTGAGGGTCACATATCTTCAGTGGAAGTCTCCTGATGAAGGCTTCTAATGCTTCAAGAACCTCTGCTTGAATATAGTTGCACAGACAAATGCAAAGCTGCTTGCAGTGTTGAGGTTCCACCTTGCCCTCAGCATATTGCCACTCTGAAATCCATTAGTATAAAGGATGTTGCTTGCACATGTCTTGATATCTGAGGATGTAATCTTTTGAATTCTGCAGCAGTCAGGCTTCCAAGGAATAATCCAAAGGGTTTGAGCACATGGGGGTTGTTTGCGCTGACAAGAAGCTAATTCGATCTAAAGAGATGCTTCAGTGTGCTCCAGCAATTCATATGGCATGCTAATTCAATCCCTGGCCTCTTTTCTGCTGAGAGTGTCACCAAAATTTCCAGTATTCTGTATCGGCCATGTCCCTTTAGAAAGCAGAAGCTGCCAGCTCATTTAAAAACCAGCTGGCAAGTAATGTCAGTTTCTACTCAGATCTCAGCCAAGATGTAAATCAGCAAAACTAGAAATAAAGGGCTTTGAAGTGCGCTACTAGCTGGGATCTATTCATCCCCCATCAGCAGTTACATGATTTGAGAGCCTGAGTCTCATTTCTCAAGCAGACAAGCCACAGAAAAGAGAAGTCCAAGTGTCATGACTTGACATATTTGAGGAAATATCAGAATATTAGGAAAACTCAGTCACTTGCAGAAAGAAAATAAATTCATCGTCACAGGGGTAAGGGGACCTAGATCCGCCATGGATTGTGTGTTCTGGGCCATTCATCAGAGACTTTCCTTTCTTCTGCCACTGAAGGACGGTCTAAGCCATCAAATGCATTGCTTCATTACATAAAAGTAAAGATCCACACACAAATGTGTGTGTAAGATATAAGAGAAGATGGCCCTGATGCGTGATGGTATGCTGATGCTAAGCTTTAAAATGTTGCAATGAAAAGCAAAACCTCTGAGGAAGGCAGAAGGTGACACAGCAGACTGAAAGTAAAATGCCTGGAAGAGTATAGACTCAGACATAGAATAAAGGGATTTAAGGAGCTGACAAATCACATGCACTTCAACGATCAGAAAAAAAGCTAGAAATGAAAGTAAGCATGCCTTTGTAACTTGTACTTTTCTTTGGGAGTGAAAACAAAAACCAAACCAGCCTGACTCTCAATTGTATTGGGGGGAAAAAAACATCTGATTGTGCTCCTCTCTTAAGAAATAAAGCTAACAAGGGATTTAGATTTGAAAGGAAGAAAGACAATCCTCTTTGCTTTCAGATTAAATACCTAACAATGGCACTTCTGCCTGGAGTGCTTAAAATCTGTGGAAGTGCTCACATGTACACTAAATCCACAGGAGTTAGATCTTGGAGGCTGAAACTGCACAGGCTGGATGAACACCAGCAGTCAGGTTCCCCCTCCTCCCCCAAATCTCCTCCCTCCTCCTACTTGCTTTTTCAGCTTTGATGTGAAACCACTGTGTTCTTGGAAGCTCACAATCTGATGGGGATTAAATATTTCAGGGTTTTATTATTATTATTTTTTTCCCTCTGGGAGGTTCCATAGAAGACTTTCATGCCACTAAAGAGATAATGAAAACACAACCATGACAAAAGTCAACTTATACTCCCTCTCTGTAGAAGATACTGTGTAGGGTGAGGTATGGCATAGCAAAGCCACTTGACTCTGTATGAAAAAACCCAAACATTTTATCATTATGGAATAAACTCAATGAGAAATATCAAGAGATCATTTTGAATAGGTTCAAGTCTTCCAGTCCGTATTATCATTCCAGAAGAGTCAATAGAAAACCAGCCCCCTAAACCCAATCTGCCTGGAGAGTAAGCTGGGAAAACATGTAGTAATGACATACCTAACCATAGATTTCTCATTTGCTTTTTAGTGTTTTAATAACTGGCCCCAATCTGAATTCCGCGGCTGTGCAAGATTCCCAGTGAAGACACCAAGAGTTTAGAAGAGCAGGGAAGACTCTCCGTTTCACTTTTGAAATCTGCAGTCACTACACTTGTGCCTAGAAACATTAAAGCATTTTGGTCATATCCTTTTGTACTGAGAGAAAAGCTCCTAAATTGTACATAATTTAGCAGTGTCACTTCACTATTAAAAAACCCATATCTTTCATGCAGTTTTTCCTCTGCTTAACTAGATTATAAAAACACTTATTAAATCAGTGTCCCATTTCAATATAGGCTATTTATTTGTATATCCTGATTGCAAAGCAGGTATTGGTGTGGCTTGGCAGAGCTTTTGTTTTGCTCCATAACTGCCTATTTGTACAAGTCTGAATTGAAACTAGGTTCTCACAGCTCGGGTGTCTCCTTCACATGTTCCCAACTATGGTCACTGAAACCAGTTGTGAGCTCTGTGGGGTAAACTCTCCTTTGTTCTTATCTCCTCAGATGGGCCATCTGAGAAGTCCAACTAGCATTCTACTCTCTGAGCAGTGTCCCCACCAGGAAACATGGATTGAAACTGGTAACAGCAGAGCCAGAAGAGACACAAGCCAGTAGAGTAAAAGCAGGCAACTGAGACATGCAACAACCCAAAGCTGAACACTCACTTGGCACTGGTGATGCATAAATAGGTCCTTCTTCAAGACAACTCTCCAATGCAAGTGCTATGGTTTGTGTCATTTATATCTGGATGGATCCTACTTAAAAACAATGATGTGAGACACTATCAGACTATAATCAGAATCTGAAGGATTTGTTATCAGCCTGGATTTGATCAAGCGTTGGATAGAAGAGCTGCGTTTCTTTCCTCCAGAAGTACCATTTTCTGTTGAGAAATTGTGCATCTGTCTGTGTTTTGGGGGAGGGAACCCTCAAAACAGGTTCATCAAGAATTCTTATGCTTTCACTAGATAGCTCTGACACTTAACCTCAACATTTTCCAGGACGAAAAACCCACAGAAGTCAATGTCACCAACCTCTAAAGAAATCCTCCTGGATATCTTCTGTTTCACATTAAGAGTGGGAAATAATGAGAGGTGCTTTCCAGAAAGCTGTGATGGTGAGTAAACTGCAAGGGATATGAGAACACAGAAAAGATTTGCTATCTTATCCCCTCCCTAAAGATGATCTTTCGAGGTCCCTTCCAACCCCTAATCTATACTGTGATACTGTAAAGCCAGCTGAAGTGCCTTTCCACCTTTTTGTTGTCAAATAATGCCAGCCTTTAAGGTACTCAGTAAGATGCTGGGATTGGACATCAAAGAGTCAGCAAGCACTGCATGAGCTAATTTGAGCAGTAAGGAGGACGAAAGGGGAGATCCTTGCTTCCAGCTGTTTTGTTGTGTGCTGGCTCATTCACTTACTAATCTATCATTTGTTGCTCATGAAGCAAACCAGAGCTCCGGCTCATTGCTGCCACATGAAAAGTAGTAGGGAAAGCTACCTCTGCAGGTATTGCTGCTTCTAGGATTGAAGCACATTTGCAATACTGCTTAAAGGCTGAATTTGACAGCATATTTCCTTTCAACAAAGCTTTAAAGCCACTACTTTCTGTTTAACAAGTATCATTACTTTGAAAAAACTCAGTTCTCAAATGCAGCTTGTAAAATTAATCTCACCATTTCCCCTAAGCCCTGTTACCAGCTGGAGTAAAATGTCCACACTGTTTTCTTGATTAAAAGATTGTTGCAATCAGCAATGAATGAATAACTGTTCATGAGGGTAAAATTGAAGTGATCCCTGATGTGAGCACATGAGCTGTTACAAATTTTCCCATGCTGAGCTTTCACAATAATTATAGTAACCTTGCATAATTCAACTTAGGCTTTATTGTATTCCACATCTCATCAAAACCAATAATGGTTATTTCTGAAAGAGCAATAATCCTTCAGCAGAACTCACCCAAATAGAATCAGTTCTCTCAGTGGGTTTTCTCTTCTATGAAGAAAAGTAGTGTGATTTATAGTACACACAAAATTGGCCCATTGATGCAGTCCTATTGCTGATACCATGAATAACAAGCTCTGCTGTCAGAGGTTCACTTAATTAAAGATACTGGGTATTTCACACCTGATAAACTTGTAACAGCCCAAGCCTTCTAGCTGCTCCCAGACTACCCCTAAAGAAATAAATGTGTGGGGGTTGTTTTTGCTTGGTTTTTTGCCCCAAGTCAGCTCTGCCAACTGGCTTCCAATAGCCACAAGCTGGATCTTAAAAATTCGTAAGAAAAAGCATCAAGTTAGAGGTCCACGTCCTGAGATTTAGCTGGACAAAGAAAAGTAATCAAGAACTGCATTGCAAAGGAAAAAAGATCAAATTAAGCTGATTTAAATAGACTTAAAATATTGTCAGATGCAATTGTACAAGTTAATGCTCAATTAGACAAAGGTTGGAAATAGTTAATAGAAAATAATTAAAAGATTTTGGATGATGAGTATTGAGTTTGGGGAACAGGAGTGGGAATTGAAGGAGGTAATCCTCTTATTACACTACTAAATTGTTGGTGGAATCACTGGGTGAAAGTCCAACTCATGAATGGATGTGTTCAAATATTCCCATTAACAGGAATCTTTATCCTTCTGGAGTTTACCCTAGCAGGGAATGGCATCACTTGAACAACTTGCGGCAAACTTAAGCTACCAAAGTTTCACAAAGGAAATAAGTAGCCTAAACTAAAGTCAGTGCTTATCATTGGAACAAATCCCTGGTGGAGGGGCTGGATTTTCTCCCATTTGTGCTTTTGTGTGGAAACAAGATGCCTTTGTATAATATCTGATAAAACCCTACAGTTTTTGACCTTAAGATAGGGAAACTTGGTAAAATTAGGATCATCTGAAATACAAGGTTGTTCCTTAATGAAACACTCCAGTTTTGAAATTGGTTTTTGTTTTGCACTAGCTACAGAATTAAAGCTTTCAGGACTCCACAGGCCCAAGGACAGAAAAGAAAGATTACCCAAGCAATTAGTATGCCAAAGCTCGGGGCTGATCCATAACATGCTTCAACCCCTTCCTTGTCCAAGCTGGTGAAAACATTTGGAGCAGGTTCCTTGTTCCATGTGTTCCTGTTTGCATTAAAAAAAAAGTTCTGCAAAGACATTTCTTTAAGCTGAGCAATAACTACCACACTGAAGTTACCAAATTAGTTCTAAATTAATTCATTACATTCATTAGAATAATTTCTATTAGAAAGACCCATTTCAGATTTGAGGAGCCGGGCAAAAGAGAAGTGTGAAGAGATTCCTCTTCAATTCCACATGGTACTAAATGGCTTGTGATGTGCAGGAAACCATAACAGATGAAGTAGCAGGCATAGACTTTATTCTTTCCAGTTTTAGACATCTAGAAAGATTTTATGAATGAGCTAAGTGAAGTTTAAAGCATTCTTACTCTTAACAGGGACAGCTGAAAAACCCCCCAGGCAGGTAGCTCTCCTTCAGTTGAAAATAAGCTCAGATATCTATGTGAGGTTTCCCAAATGACCATTTAGTTACCAGTGAACACGCAAGGGAGGAATTGCCTTCAGCATGAAGCATAACACATTTTACAGACTCAGGACCCATAATGAGACTGATGCATTTTATCTAGTAACTCATTAGCAGATATGGTGTGAAAGCATTTGCACTTGCTTATCCATGATGGGACAGCTGTGCTCTTTGGCTTAGGAGGGATTCTCAGGGATTTTCATCTCTATATCAGGCCCTACATAGTTTGTTGTGCTCCACAGGCTTCAGAGAAGCTAAACCAAGCCCCTAAATGTGGATTACAATGTCTACAAAACATGGGTCATATCCTGAAGCAATTCAAACCTAACAGCCATCAGGACAGATGCTGCCAACCCCAAGGTGCTTGGTCAGAGCCTAGAAAGGACTTCATTTTGCAGATTCATTCCTTACATTGAAAATACGGATACTTAAGTCTTCTTGTTTTCCGCCTCTGTCCTCCCTTGAAACAAGTGCCCTCTTATGTTTGTATCTCATCCAAAAAGCAAGCAAGTGAGGACACTAAGTGGAGAGTTGTGTAACAACACCTCCTGCCTCAGGCAGCTTGCAGGTGGCTTGCGGTGGAAGGCAGGCAGCTCCCCTATTCAGCAGAAGGGTGGGAAGCAACGTCTCCACAGCTCCATCATTGGAGCTGCCTGTAGCCAAACCACATAGCAAAATACTCACACAGGTGTTCACACACACAGTAGTAGCACTGCTGACCTCTAGACGAGCACACAATGACACTGCTCAGGTTCTATATAGAATAAATGATAAAACTTGATCCCCTTACTGGGCAGGGTAAGCATTGCAATCCTTATTTTTCCATGCTCCAAGCCTTGCTTCTTCATTGCTAGTTCAGTGCTCTGGCCAGCTTAATATTTCAGTTTTGGTGTGACACTATAAGGCATAGCATTGTCTTCTAAAAATCATTTATAAGTGGTGAGGATCACTGCTGTTATCAGGGGAATGATTTTTCAGCATCTGATGGTGGTGGGAGTATGAAAGGACCTTGGAACTTGCTTTAGGGAAAAAGATGCCTTATTGTGCATTGAACAGGAGCAAAGTGATTTTGTAGAAGAATGTGGAGTAATTAGTTATTCTAAACCCCCTCCCCCACATCTGTATTAGATACCAGGATGCTAAAACAATACCCAGATGTCTGACATTTTTAGAATAATTGGCCAAAGTATCTTACAGAGATATATATCACCTCTTTTCTTATCCCTGTGGCTCCTTTGGTACACTATCTTTTCACTTCAAGCTGTGACAAACTTCTGTAACCTGTCCTGCTGCCATAAAACTCAGATAGCATAAGAGGTAGGTAGCGATAGTCTGAGACTAGACCAAAGGCTTTTCTCCACAGAAACAGTTTTTGCAAGGCTATTATCATTGTTTGCAAACTCTGCTAATCATGTTAAAATTAGGTTGCAAGCAACATTATTTTTCAGAGATCTCTGTAGCACATACAACCTTTGCAACTAAGTTAGTAAAAATAAGACCATAGCCTGACAGAACATTCCATTATTCATGTGTTCACAAGGACAGGACAGGCAGGCTCACAGCCTTCAGAGCTGCCACCAAACATCACCAGTGCCATCCAGATCCGATGTTTGTCAGTGCAGCATCTGCTGGATCCACCGCACCCTTCTGCTAAGAAGGGGCCAAAGTTTATTTAACAAAAAGCTATGAAAGTCCAAAGGGGAAGACCCTTGGGTTCTGAGAAAGCCACCTTACCTACAACAGACTTCATAGCCCACTCCTGCAGGCACTCAGGCTGCCATTGTCATGCCAGCAACTGTTAGGAGGCCAGCTCATGAAACATTTACTCTGCATCAATGTCGCATAGTGTGCACTTTTCTGTCCCAAGATATAAAAAATGCAGCATGCCTCCCTGTCTTCAGTTAATGGGAATGACTTTGCGCTTAGCTGGTTAACCTTTTCTTCCCCATCCTTCACTTGAAGATGACTCCCTGCTGCTTTGCTTTAACTCAGAGGGGTGTTTAATGCAACTTGCAGTAGAAAAGCACTTCGGTTGGGCAAACTTCCTTCAGAAGTGACTGGGCTAGTAGGGATTTCTGTGAGTAGTGAAGTGATAACAGCAACACAAAGTCTCCAGCCAAAGCCTGGAACATACCTGTGTCCTGTAGAGTCATCTTTAGGAGAAGCTGAAGGAAGGTGGGGATGTCGTCTCTTGGGCCTCTCCAAAATGCTGCTCATCCTGGATCCAAGGCAAGGTTTTTCATTCAGTATTTCCCCTCTAAAGTGGAGACTAGTTCTACTCAAGATCTATACAGGGATCTGCTAGGTGTGATGTGCCAGATCTCCTTTATCTCACTAGATTAACTGCATAAACCACTGCAGACAAAGCAGGCCCTGAGGAATTGAAAGGCTGTATGTAGCTCACCAGCTGACAGCTGAACAGTTGTGCTGTAAGATGCAAGAAGAGGTTTTAGGCCATCCAGTGTTAGCAAGGTAATTTTTTGGTATAAGGAAGCTTACCTAAATTCTACTCTGCCAATTTCTAGCTGGAACTTGCCATCCTCTGTAAAGTAAGAGCCAAGTAGTGAGCAAACATCCCCTGGCTGCCAGAATCAAAGTGGTACTGCACTCTGCGTATAAGCTAGAATGTCAAAAGAGAGACAGCTTCATCCTGTTACATACTTGAAAGTTAAAAGTAAGATTGATATGGCTCATAGAACCCAGACTTGTTCATATTTAAGATTTAAGCATTCCCCACCTCCCCAGACAGTTTCTAAACAATTGTTCATTAACAGTTTGGGACTATCAGGTGCTAATTTATGTGCAATTTAACTCTCATTTTACCACTAATGATTATAGTGCTATTGCAGCTCTCTTGAACCATAGACACAAACTAAAAGCAAAAAGTCTAAAGAACTCAGGACTGCTTAAAAGCATTTGTACTCTCCTCAGATAACATATAAAGCCTTTAAAATAGCCACAACAACAAAACTTCCTGGGAGCTGGGGTGGTGAAACACCAGATTCAGTACCTACTCTGAAAAGCAATGTCTGCAGTACAGACTACAGCAGATTGAACTCACTCGGGGGTGTTGTGCTCAGGAGGGTTGGGAGTTTAGATTCCTTGGTTGGATTTGCTGAGGTGTAAGTGAACCAGCCATGTTTTGTGCTAAGGACTCTGCAATTTAAACAGGAAGGAAAATACTCTTTCATCCCAGACTTCAAAGTGGTTTCCAGTAGTCTCATTGACTGGCTTATTGATTCTGCCCTTTGTTCTCAGAGAGGAAAAGAAGTCCAAGAGAGGTAGCTCACCTTAAGAAACAAAAGGCTATATTATAGCTCTTATTTAAGTCTTCTGTGATTATTCATTATTTGGCAGCTTGTTTCAATCATTTCTTCAGCTATTTTATATACCTTCATTTCTAATGTTGTCAATGATTATCCTGCAAGGTCCTAATCCCTTAATTCAAAGCTTTGCCCATGCAATAGGACTCGAATCTTTCTGTGATTCATAAATGTTTTAACAGCAAATTCTGATAGGTGGCTGTAAGGACAGTGTACTCCATGCTGGCCCTTGTTGCATCCCACTCTCTTTCATGCAGCCTGGAGATGTGTGCAGAACATGAGAAAAATTATGCTCAGTAGTTTTCAGGAAAGACTACTAATATCTTTCTCTTCTTGTGCTCTGAAGAAAGGCCTCCAGCTCTACCAGGTACCCAACTGCAGGTTGACCCTCAAATGCCATACAGTTTTAGCAAGGAGAATTCAAGTAGGTAGTGCTTAGTAAGGTAGTAAAGTTTTCTACCCATCTGTTACACACATAATGGCCATTTATTCAACAAATGTCTAGGAGAAGTTTAAAACAAGAAGAGTCAGGGTTTTGGTCCGAAAAAGGGACCTGAGTTTCCTTCAGATCTCATTCAATGCTTATGAGAGCAGCAGAAGTGACTTGGAAGTGCAAGGCAGCTCGCAAAAGGTATCTGTTCCCACTATAACCCTGGATCTTTTCCAGTAGCCAATACAGAGTAGTTTTGTGAATGAGAGCTGTAAATTTTGCTCAGTAGCAGCTTATTTAACTAGGATCCCGTATGATATTTACTCAAATATCTTCATATTCCTATTAATAAAATAAGATTCCACATCCCTCCTCCATTCCAAGCTTTCATTAGGAGCTGAATGTACATTTTTGGCCTTGTAGTGACTACAGTAGATGAACTGCACATTGCTCTGGAAATTGTAGGAGTGACCTGTAAGGCTGATCCTTAAATCTTGTATCTGGTTTGGGACAACATTGTCTGACTAGTGCTTGAGTTCCTGATCAATTCTAGTTGCAACTGGTGACAATTTCAGTAAATAAAGCAGCCAGAAGGACTATCATTTTTGGGAAGAGGGGAGAGAGTTTTTAGGCTCTGGCAGGTTGTAGATGACATCCCCTACCTCAACTATTTCTGTCCTGGGAGCAGCCCTAAGAGTAGAAAAGTCCCTAAACATTAAATTCAGGTTCCTAAGTTTGGTAACATTGGCTGCAGTTTTGGAAAAAAATCACTAGTCAGGAAACTATTTTATCTAAAACTATTTGCTGTCAAGTTTGAGTCAGATAGCAAGCCTCTGAAGTGGCTATCACTGCTGCAGGACAACACTCACCACAGAAAAATGATTTGGGAGCCTTGCCAAATGCAGCAAGTAGGCAGGGGAACAGCTGCAGGAACCTTTTGCCTGCATTTATTTGAGTTTAGCACCACCTAATGTGTGAGTGCTTCAACTTCAAGCACTTCCCAGCGCAAGCTGGATGGAAACAGCCTAGCTGCAGCTAGAGAAAGCCTGTAGCATTCAGTAAGCATTAACATTTAATCCCTTGTCTACTCGGCTCAACTCTTCCTTTACTAGGGGAGAAGAATTTAGGAAGAGGAGCAGGCAGTTCTGCTGTGAGCACAGCTGGGACAGTCAAGAGCTGGAAGAGCCAGGAAAGCATGGAATGAAAGAGCACCAATGGCAAACTGCCCACTCAGGCATACAGGGAAAAGTAATTTTTCATTCAACTGACAGATACAGCTGAGAAGAGTTAGCAGCCTTCTCCTGTTTTCATCTGAATATTTGATGTTTGTAGGCTTAAAAATGACAGATGGCCACTCCAGCTATTTTGAGAGCAGCAGCTGGCAAGGGGACCTGTACAGGATTTCAAGACTGCTCCGAGTCTGAGATTAACTCAAACTCTCCAAAAGCTGCAGGAATTGCATTAGAAACAGTTTGGCAGGGCTTGAAATATGAAAAAAACCAAACCTACTTGCAGTTCTAAATTAAAGCTGCAAGTGTAATGATTTGCAACACTCTGCAGGAGCATAGGGCTTATTTCCAGAGACCCCTTAGGAAAGAACTGTTTCAGCACAAGTGATATTTCTATCTTTCTAACTTTTCTTTAGCCTCTGAAGAGCTGCACCTGGAAAATATTGCCTCCAGTAATGCTTTGTGAAAATCAAAATGAATGAGCCAATAGATAAACTGTCTCCTTCTTCCTCCATTTTTAAAGAGCTGCTATTACAATTAGGGTACACAGACTATGAGGGTAACTGGTAATTCAGCAAAACATAAGAAGATTAGAAAGGATTTGGTTTTCTGGCACATTTGGATCTGAACACATAGAAGAGGAGAGGAATTGAAGCCAAGGTTTGTCAAGGCTCCCTACAGAGTACCTGGGGAGAAATAAACACTTAAGAGACACCCCACAGCAGCCAGCACTTCACCACCTTCTCTTACACCCAGCTCCTACTTGCAGCTGAACATCTTACCACACCTTGCTCACAGAGTAAAGACAACAAACTGTTCCTCTACCCATACTTCAAGCTGTTGAGCATTTCTTAAGGCACTTGGGTCACATATGGTGTAAACAAATGTTTTGGCCTCTGGCCTGGCTACAGAAGCCATTATTTTCTTAACATACTATATCAGCAAAGCAATCCAAAGCTTCTATCTGCTTCTCCCCTGTGACTGGGAGAAGACAAAATGTAGGTTAAGATGACAGGTGCTTCTCAAAAAGGTCTTACAAGGAGTGATGCCCGGATCAGGAAATAAGGCCTTATGGAAAAAAAATATCAGGTTGTCAGGAAAATGATGAGACCACATCCCTCCTGGCCTGTGTTGATTTTTCAGAACAATCCACTCAGAAGGCAAGTCTACTGATAACCAGGCACGTTCGCAGTTTTACTTTGGGTAGCCATCCTTCAGGACACCGGAATGCTTGTTGTAAAAGCAACTGTTGCAAGAGTACACAAAGCTCAGCATTCCCCTGCCCAGAGTAATTTGTCTTCACTCACTACCATTTCATGCAGTCAGGAGCCCGGGCAGCTTGAAAGAACCCAGTGCATCTCTGGAGCATGTGGAGATGGTGTCCCAGCCAGAGCCTCTTCCATCGTTGTCGTTGTGGCTAGGCTTTGCGAATGAAGATCCACGGAGGGCTCCATCCATGCTCCTCATCAGTGCCTTTTTACAAGCGCGCTGATAAAAAGAGGATAGCGGATAGCACCCTCAATCCTGCGTTATGGATTTTTTTTTAGGTGAGACACAGCATGCGCAGAGCTGGACCCACCCTTTAGTCCTAAGGTTCATCTGCCAGGGCCTAGCAAGCTTGGACGCTTTAGGACAGAGGTTTTATTAGAGTGTCCTTCCCTTAGATGGAAGGCCTTACAGGGCTAAACGAGCTCCATCTGCCCGGGTTTGGAATCAGAGTTGTCCTTCTCCTAGGATGACTGCCAGAAGGCTAATGAGCACATCCTACCCATACAAGGATTATAGGAACATGGGTATCACTCCCCACACTTTACTGTGGGCAATGAGTTTAATGCTCCCTCTGCTGTCGGCACAGTTATCGCACCAGGGGCCACAGGAGACCCCAAGTGATTTTCAGACTGTGCCTGAAGAGCCTCTTCCAGTTAACAGGCATTCCCCAGTTCCCATTGAAAAAACTAATCTTCTTTGGGCTCCCCAAAATGACACATCAACCTTGCTACAGTAATGAAGTAGGCTCTGTGTTTAGCTGGGACTCAAGCCAGGATAAAGAATAAGGTTTCAAATAAATATAGAAAGCCTCAGCCATACCAGGGTCATTCTAAGTCAGCTTAACAAATGGACCCTGAATAATCCCCCTTGACCAAGTGTACTTGCTAGCAAGATGACTAATAAAAAATGTGCTTCAAAAGAATTGCAAACTAATGCCTTACAGGGCTGTGACTTGTACCATCTGTATTACTTGGTAAGATTCAGTGACCCAAACTGAGAGATTTTTCTCCCCAGAATCATTATATTTAGAGTCAGCAGAAGCTTTAAAATTGGATGACCTCCTAGAGTATATACTGAAAAAACAAGACGTATCTATTACATTAGTGCCAGTGCTGCAAAATAGAAGGCAATGTAATAAACAAAAGGGAAGTTTCATTTTTAAGCACAAAGTCAAGCAATTTTTAGCAGGCAGAAATTAATTAGCATATCCAGAGATAATTATCTCTGTGTGCAGTTATGGTTTTCTATATTCCTACCTCTTAAAAAGTTTAATCCAACATAATAGTAGGATAATTCAGAAGTCTGTCAACCATTTAGATCTCAACAGCTCATGATTTTCAGCTAGATTCTCATAAATATTTTGGTGTTTAAAGGGGCTAATCTGTTATGATTCACAGCAAGATTTTAAGTGACTTTGGAAACCTTTAAATCATTGACTTTGATCAACTGACCAAAGAACATGATAAAAATTTCTGTGCCCTTGTACAGCTTGTCCAAGGCATAAATAATTTTGTTAAGGGGCTTGTTATAATATGTAGGAGAAGTCTTCAGCATTTCTTGTTTATACCACAGAGGAAACATTATGAAGTTTCAACCTATCTATTGCCCCCCACCATGGAGAACAAAAGAACAAGTAGTTCTACTTCATGAATAGACCTTTTTAGCCTATGTCCTTCTAAAAAATTTGCTTGTCCTCAAACAAACCACTGTAGTTTTGTTAGTCTTTTCAATCAACTCTCTTACCCATAAAAATCCAGACGAACACTACTCAATCATAGAATCATAGAATGGCCAGGTTGGAAAGGACCTAAAAGAGATCATCTAGTTCCAACCCCCTGCCATGGGCAGGGATGCCAATCACTAGACCAGGTTGCCCAGGGCCACATCCAGCCTGGCCTTGAACACTGCCAGGGATGGGGCATCTACAACCTCTCTGGGCAGCCTGTTCCAGTGCCTAACCACCCTCACACGTTCTTACCCTACCTGGACAGATTCAATCCATCCTTTGTTAACATGCCTGGCCTCTCAAAGGTACATCCAAGATTATAAAACCCAAAGCCCTGAGCATGACACCAGCCACGCAGCCAATGATGATCTGCCCAGCAAGTTAGCCAGAGAAGCACAGGGACTAGAGATAAAGAGCCTACTTTCCTGATAAGATTCCAGTATTTATGCTGCTTATTTTTCATAGAATCATAGAATCATAGAATGGCCAGGTTGGAAGGGACCTCAAAGATCATCTAGTTCCAACCCCCCTGCCACAAGCAGGGATGCCAAAACACTAGACCATGTTGCCCAGTGCCACATCCAGCCTGGCCTTTCAAAACCTTCCTCAAAATCTTTAAGGCCTTTTTTTTCCCCACCTCACCGAAGTGAAGTAGAATGATGAACGAATCTTCCTATTCATTAAAAGCATTCTGACATGATAGTTAATATTAAAAACCATTCTTACTTTTCATTGTATACATAGAAGATAAATGTGTGTTTGCTCTCCCTTTGGCTAGTTTCTAAAGAAAAGGAC
This sequence comes from Bucco capensis, assembly GCA_013396975.1. Taxonomy (NCBI): domain Eukaryota; kingdom Metazoa; phylum Chordata; class Aves; order Piciformes; family Bucconidae; genus Bucco; species Bucco capensis. Next base: position 156,001 of record VWZO01004414.1, on the reverse strand, counting down.
ACTATAGGGGGTTGGACTAGATGACCTCCAGAGGTCCCTTTCAACCAAAACCATTCTATGATTCTAACTTAGGCTCATATAATCTTGTTAGAGCTTTACAGGCTTCCAGATGCACTTTTAAACAGAACTATTAGAAGCTTGCATCAATTGTATTGTATCTGTGAGACATCATGCTGCTGCTGCTGCTTGGATTCAGCCCATTTAAAATGTATTGGACAATGTGTTGACAATATCATATTTAGATGTCTCTCCTTCAATGTATTTCTGTTCCTCTACCAACCCCAGAAGTAAGCCATGCTGTTTTCTGTTGAGCCATTTGAATACGTGTAATGCTGTCTTCTTTACAAGCAGTAACAGTTCAGTAATGCCAGACTCACTGTCTCAACCTCACTGCCCAATAAACTGTTTATCACAGAACAACCTGAGTTGGAAAGGACCCACCTGCCTCCAGCTCGAAGTAACTCCACTTACCACAACCCTTTGGGCTCTATCTCTCAGCCAGTTGTATACCCACCTCATGATTTTATTATCTAGCTTAATGTTTGACATTNACTCCAGGTAAATATGTCTCTCAAAATTCAGTCTCTGGTGTTATCCTTCTGCTTTATCATCTTCCATTCTTCATACTTTGGTGTGTTTCCCACAATTTTGTCTAAAGGGATGCTATGGGAAACAGTATCAAAAGCTTTACTAAAGTCCAAGATGATGACATCAGATGATCTCCCTTGATCGACTAGATAGGTAATCTTATCATAAAAGGAAATCAAGTTTGCTAAGCATGACTTCTCTGTAAACCTCCCACATTACCAGATTCTGCTTCCACTGGTCATAAAGATACTTTTTTTGCCTAATTTCCAGAAGAAGCTCCCCACTCAGCCAAGCTGGCCTTCTGCCTCTCCTACTTGACTTTCAACATTTAGGGATTGCCTGTTCCTGAGCTCTCAGCAGAAGGAACTTAAAAACTGACCAACTCGGATGTACCCCAGACCTTTCCAAAATTTTTTCCTAGGGGACTCCACTAAGTAGTTTCCTGAGTCAGCCCTGCTCAGATCCAAAGGAGTAAATTTGCTGAGAGTTTTCTTCCTATCTCCAGAGATATAAAACTCAATCACTTCACAATCACTAAGGCTGAGACAGCCTCCTGTGATCACATCCCTCACAAGGCCCTCTCTGTTAACAAGTAACAGATTTAGGAGAGCACCCATCCTTGTCGCTTCCCTTAGGACTTACACCTAATTGGAACCTTGATCTCAGAAGCTCTTCTAAAATTAGGATCCACTTAGAAAAAGAAAAGCAAAGCAGTAGCATGAGGCAGGCTGAAGAAGTACACTAAAGCTGACTATTACTGGTTTTTAACCTAGGCTCTCTTCCCCTTTCTCTTCCCCATCATCTGCCTAATAAATGCTTGGAGTATTAAGAAGTTCTAAAGAAAGAACTGAAGGGCATTCACTGGCAGTCCAACCAGAATCTTAGACAAGCTCCTGGATCTTGACCTGGAATGGGTCCAGGGATGGGACATCTCCCACCTCTCCGGGCAACCTGGGACAGGGTCTCAACACCCTCAGCCTAAAACATTTCTTCCTTCTCTCTAGTCTAAATCTCTCCTCTTTTAGTTTCAAACTACTACCCCTTGTCCTGTTCCAGCAGCAGCTGCCAAAAGTCTGTCCCCATCTTCCTGATCTTCCCCTTTATGTACTCAAAGGCTGTAAGAAGCTCTCCAAGATGCTGCTATGAGAAGCAGTGAGGTCTGGGGGTTGACAAGCCCACCCCAGCACCCAGCCCCTTCCCTCTCACCTCCTGGCAGTGGCTGCTGGCAGTATGTGGGGCACAGGCTTCCTGGCTCAGCAGCTCACTGACTGTCACCTGGCCAAAGTCCTCCAGCCACTTGTGCAGCTGCAGAAGGGACCTGGGACCGCAGCCTATGCCTCCTAGGATGTACTTGGGCAGCACTTCCCCTTCTTCCAATCACTAGGGACTTCACCTGACTGCCAGGACTTCTCAAATATTATTAAGAGTGGCTTGGTGACTACGTTAGCCAATTCTTTTAGGACTCTGGTGTGCATCTCATCAGGTCCCATAGACTTATGTACGTTCAAATTCCTCAGGAGGTCATAAGCCTGATTTTCACATACAGCAGGAAGGACTTCACTGCTCTGGTCCCCACCTTGTGGTTTTTTAACTTGGGAGGTGTTGGGAGAGAGGTTGCCAGTGAAGACAGAAGGAAAAAACCTTGTTGAGAACCCCAGCCTTCTTCTCCNCACCTGACTGCCAGGACTTCTCAAATATTATTAAGAGTGGCTTGGTGACTACGTTAGCCAATTCTTTTAGGACTCTGGTGTGCATCTCATCAGGTCCCATAGACTTATGTACGTTCAAATTCCTCAGGAGGTCATAAGCCTGATTTTCACATACAGCAGGAAGGACTTCACTGCTCTGGTCCCCACCTTGTGGTTTTTTAACTTGGGAGGTGTTGGGAGAGAGGTTGCCAGTGAAGACAGAAGGAAAAAACCTTGTTGAGAACCCCAGCCTTCTTCTCCTCTGTTGTTATTAGTTCTCTATTCTTGCTCTTCAGAGGTCTATCTTCCTGAGGTCTATCCACATCTAAAAACAAGACCTGCTGGAACATAAAAAGAGACACTTGAAAATTTTTCTGTCATCCTTTTGCTTCAATAAAGTGTTATTGTTTTAGACTAAGGCAAACATACTTTGGATTAGTCAGCCACTTCAAGAAATCTGACTGAAAAATAATAATCAAAATTACATACTTATTGGAATAGAACTACAGATCAGAAATGAGGAGATATCCTTAAGACACATCTGAGTATCTTATGAGCTTTCATTTTCAAATCCATATCTAGACAGTACCCTGGAAATATACTATCCTAGCCTCACACGTCCTAGGTTTGACCTAGGGGAAATGACCCTATAGTAAACAAACTATCTACAAATGAAGAAATGGAAATAAATGCAGGATTTTACACATTACTGATTCACTACAATAAAATGCAGTGTAGAACTGAAGACTATCATACATTTGTGGTTTCTAATCCCATCATCAGCACTGAATTCCCAGCTGGCAAACTCCAAACTAGCCCCAGTATAAAGGTCTGTAAAATAGCTCCATGGGTTGTTCTGTACGTTGTTCCCTGATAGCACAGTCTGCAACTTCTTTATCTCATTATAAAAAAGGGGCATCCAACTTTGTGCAGGAGTATGCACACTCTCTGCAGAACCCATGACGAGGCTTCATTTTTCATTTAACCATCAGGCAGTATCTTGCTCCAACAGCACCCTCTGCAGCTCATGGCCTACGAACATCATCTCCTAATGAAGCTAAAAACAAATAGGGAAAACCATTAATAGTAAGACAGGCAAAATCTGTGTACTAAGGGTTGTGATTACATAACACACCCAATTCCTCAAATGCTTCTGCCTCCTGCTGAGGCTTGTTTTCCCCCCATCAAGATCCTTCCAGTTAAATCCTCCCTCTGCATGACATCTTCCAAGAGTAATACAAGGTGAAGCAAATGGAGATGTGATGGTCTGTTAACCCAGCCAACAGCCAAACACCACACAGCCACTCACTCACCCTGCATGAGTAGGTGAGGGAGAAGATTGCGGGGTAGAGGTAAGGAGATTTGTAGATTAAGATAAAAGCCATTTAATAACTGGAAACAAAAATAAGGATAACAGTGATAATGTAACATAAAAATGAGTTATGTGCAATGCAATTGCTCACCATCTCGTGACCAATGTTCAGCCCGTTGGCAGCTAGTGATCCTGGAGGAGAGAAAATCACAAAATTGCAATCCCAGAAGAGGCCCAGCTTTCTGTACCACCCTCATTTATATATTAAGCATGACATTGTATGAGATGGAATATTCCATTGGCCAATTTGGATCCATCACTCTGGCCATGCTCCCTTCCAGCTTCTTGTGCACTTGCACGCTAGCAAGATGTGACAAGTGGTGTCCCTCAGGGCTCTGTACTGGGGCCTGGACTGTTTAATATTTTTATAAATGATATCGACAGCAGC
>VWZO01004414.1:111966-151669 GCA_013396975.1 Bucco capensis | reverse complement strand
TGCAGGGGGGTTGGACTAGATGACCTCCAGAGGTCCCTTCCAACCCTAACCATTCTATGATTCTATGATTCTAAGATATGGGAAGTTGAAAAGTCTCTTGATTTCCTAGAAAACAGTGAAAAACATCAGTAAATTATCACTCTTCAGATACCAATTCCCATACTGAATCTAAGACAGCACTAGTCTAGCTACTAAACAGAAAAATTGGCTCTATCCCAGCAAAAACCAGGACAGAGTACTGCAAAGTGTGCAAAGTGTGAAGGAGAAGCTCATGCCAGATGTATGACACCTGTACAAGAGCAGAGCTACTGCTGCACATCTCCTCTTGCAATTTAAATGTACTCCAGACCAACTCCCCAAAAGCTTGAAATTCAAGCTTCTTCAGACACAGAGAAACACAAGTATTCTCCTTAAAGAACATATGTGATCTTTTGTGTAAGGCTTTTATTCTTGTCTTGCATCAAAAGAGAATCTGGAACAGAGATGAATCAAAGAGACACTTCTCATTTTTGCTATGGCTGTAGATGCAATTGGAGATGAAATTATGCAGGCACAAAATTGTGGTCATCTTAGTCTCTGTACAAGAAGAGAATGAGCTGTAAAATTAGGATAACAACCTTTAAGAACAGCCACTTTGCAGTTCAGCCCAACTGATCTTTGAAAGAGAACAGATTTTTTTTTTCTTCAGAAACTATCAAACCTGAAGAACTTGAAACTAAAGAGTAATGCTAAGGACATTGCAGCAGCATGTTGCAGAACACCATTGCCTTTAATAATAGCTTGGTGGGTTTGTTTATTGCTGTCAGTGGCTGGAGGCTGGAAAGTGCATTAGTTCTCCAGATCACTACAGCTTGTCTTGTAGGGAGAGGAACATGCTCATTGAGAAACAACTTTTTATTCTGATCGGGTAGAAAGAGGATGCTGCTGGCTTTGACACTTAAGCTCCTTGGTGTTACCTCTCACTTTACCAGTAGTTGTTATGATTAATAAATTTGGCACTTGGAAAATGGTACCAGAATAAACTGACCTTAATACTGTCTTCAGTCAAACCTAGTGTCAATTTGATTTGGGGGGCTGAAAGGTTTAAACAAAGGTAGAAGTTGGCTTAGCCTCTGCAGAAGTGAAATAGTTAAGGGTATGTTTTCCCTCCCCATACTTTTTTTTTAATTTTGCTTATCCCACGACCTTTAAAGGCACCAGTTGAAAGAGAATTTTTTCACTGTTAATTCTGTATTCAAAACTCATCATTTCAGGAAATGCAATCACAGGTTGAAATCTGACATAAACACAAGACATTTTAAGGCATTGGTATCTGCAGGTGTACAGACTTCTTACATAGTGCCCTTTTAAATTCTGATTTAGTAACTCCACTGATGCACCTCCAGTAATGAGGCAGAACCACACTGTGCCAGCTGCTGTATAAAGAGAAAATAATTGCTCCTTCAAATAAGTATGAAGTGCAGTTTAGGTAAAATATTGCATGTGCCCTTCCCTGATCATTGTCGTAACATGCCAGGAGCGGGCAGCAGAGCCTGGAGCAGCCCCAGAAGCTCCTGCTCCCCCTCTGTCAACTGCTGCAGCATATGCTCCTTTTGCCTGAAAGAGTTTGCTCACTGCTCAGCAGTGCTCATGATGATGCATTTTCCAGCATAAACCAGAGGATTGTTCTGTGCTGAATATTAGCATATGGCTTTTGACATCTGGTCCTCTAAGAGCAATCAACTGCCAATCAGAAGGCATATTGGGTACAAGCATATTTTTGTCACTATCCTTTCTAATCGCCAAGATTAGTCCCTGCTTGGCAATTGTGACTGACAAACACACTGAACCTATTCAAATATCCTCATCCATATTCATTTCCATTTAAACAAATTAAATTCTCATGTAAAATAATCCTCAAATTCTCAAAAAAGCTGTTTGTTTTTCTACTTAGGTGGCATGAGTTCAAAGACATCCTGTTAAATATGCATAATTTTCTTAAGAGCAAAAATTACAGCTTTTAATGGTGTTTGCCTTCCACTTCATGAAAATCTCTTTTAATGTCACTAGAGATCTTTGGAGCCTGGACACAGGTTTCCTTTTCCAGCCCAGGGGGGTAGAAATGTCATAATTTTCAGAGCACAGCTGCTTTGTCAAGACACATTGGCACACACAGTTCGAATAACAAACACTGAACTCCAGCGATCATTTTTAAATCTCCTTCTATTAAAAAAACAAACCCCAAATCTCCTCAAATCTAAACCAAGGAGCTATAAATTAAAACAACTGGATAATCCATCCATCCTGAATCTTTCGACTTTTGCAGAAGGAAATGGGTTTTTCAGACAGTGACCATCAGTAGCTAGTAAATACACATCAGAGGAGGCCACTTTCCAGTAGTTTTCTCTCAGAGGTGAGAGAGAAGGACATGGATTTTAAGCAGAGATTAATTTAATACATCATTGTGTTCATAATAAGGAAAAAAAAAATCTTCAAGCTAAACAGGATTGTTTCAGGAAGTCCAAGGCAGATTGAGAAGATGAAATAAAACCAAAAGTCAAAAGAAATAAGTTGTATTTGATGGAATTGCTAATTGGTATGGAAACCTTAGTCCCTCATCACCTGAAAAATAGAAATTGCCATAGAACAGAGACTGTAAGAAAAATTTCATGAAGACAATTAGTATAGAAAGGAAGAAGTGAAATGAACCAAGAGGAATGAGTTTGTCTACATAGGAGCAACTTATTTTGGCTTGTAAATAGCATAGGCATATTCTTCCTGTTATATCATGACTTACAAACCTATGTTTCAAAAGATTTGAATATTAATATAGCCTAATCAAAACTATATAGAGTGATTTGATAAAGTTGGCTCATATTCCAGTCTTCTGATAATATGCCAACCTCTTTCTGGTATGTGGCTTTTTTTTGTGCTTTATTTGGAGGGTATTTTTCCTGTATTGATTTCAAGATTTCCCTACTACCTATAGGCAATAGGTAATTTGGTTCCAAAATTGTTTTGCTGGCCTGACTGTGATGACTCACTCAGAAGACTATTCTTCACTAGAAACATAGATACCTGAATTTAGACTTACATGAAATAATTGTACAGAACAAAATTATTGTCTGGAAGAGTTCATTCTTTGTATGTTCATAAGGATATAAATATTCCTGAGGAACAAATATTGGATCATAGATTTTCAGGGTCTGTACTTTTTTGCTACAATACCTGTAAAAGATAAATGATAACAGAGTCCTCTAAATCAAACAGGCAGCCCAGATGCCATTCTAACAATTTCAGGGTATTGCCATGATCTTATAAAAATGACTCAAGTTAGGAAATTGCACTAGTGTGAGAACCACCTGTGATGTTCACTTTCTGTTGCTTTGTCTCTGTGTACATAGGGAAGAATAGCATGTCATTTTGCAAGCAGCACATCAAAAGGAGATGGTGATTTTGTGGACTTGTATCTTCCATCTGCCCTCTTAAGTGCATACTTTGATGTCTAACAAAGGATCAGTTTATGCTCCACTCTTTATTCTGGGTAAAAGCACTAATAGAGTCTCCCTGATCTTATTTTTGCAAAATGTATGGGAATTTCAGGTCTTTGAAACTTCTGCTGTGTCAGACAAATTCAAACAGAAGGAAAGAATGGTAGAGATACTTACATTCTGCGAACTTTGCTTCTACAGAAAACCAGGATAAACTGTGCAGGTTCAAGTCTATGAGACAGATTATTCCTTGGTAGAATCTCCTGGAAAACAGAATGCAATTTAGAAAATATGTTAGAATGCCATTAGAAATATTTCCTACAGTCTCTAATCTCACTATACCATTACTTACAGAATAAGAAGTGCTAGATGAAGTTTTCCAGAACTTTGCATGACCCAGGAGTCAGAGCTGAGAAAACAACTGTGCGGACTTGCTCTACATGAAACTGTCAAGAAACCAGACAAACGCTGCTCACTGATAGAAGTAATGAGTGCTTAAATAAATTATACTGTTTCCTTGTGTCTCTCTTAGACTCAAATGAAAACAGCAGCTCTGCAGGACAAAATGAAACCCCAAATTAATTTTTTTTTGTTTTGCTGCCTCCAATTGTCAGGACAGGCACGAGCCCTGCTTCAGGCAGATCCCATTACCTTTTCCTTGTCCACGTGCTAATTTCTCTTAAGAGCTTTTAATGTGCTGGTCTATGGGAAGCTTTGCAGGCTTCAGCAGCTCCCATGGGTGAAGGCAGACCTGGAGGCTGTACCTGTGGGTTGTTCGCCGTTGGTCTGTGCTCAGTGCCGGTGCCAGGGATACAGAGGGCTGGCAGTGTAGCGGCAGCACCGCGTGATGGCACAACGTACCCGCGAGTGGGGCTGCAGCCTCCTCAGAGCACCAAAGGCAGGGAAAACTGCCAGCTTCCTTCCCTGGCTTCAGCTGCAGAGTTTATTAGGCTACCGAGGGGATAAAGCTAATGAAAAACAGAAAGAAATTCAATCTTAACTGGGAAAAGAAGAATACCACTAAGCCCGTCAGAGGTGGGGAGCATTGGCTGCTATACAGCACACATCAGAAGCAACAAACAGGGATGTTCTGGGTTTAAAAGTAAGATTGAACTCAGAAGTAGCAATTTTGTCCCTTTTTTTTTATAAGAACAAATCTTGGGAGCCTGAACTGATCCCCCTCTCCATCCGACCTCCTACCTGGGAGAGAATTTGCTACTCAAATGAGTGTTTTTCGGTGATTAAGGCAGAGAGGTTTGAATGACAACCAGCATTTTGAATGACAACAAACATTATGCCAATCCTATCAGTCTGTTGATAGGCAGACTGACAGAAACACAGAGGGAAGAAGGGAGGCAAGGGTGGGTACTACGGAAAGCTAAAAGCCAATGTCTCTTCAAGGTAGTGATTGGAAAATTACCAGCAAGAGATGTAGAACATTCAACCAGAAAGTCTTGAAATGATCTTGCCTTTTCTCATGGATTTTTTTTTTCACCTTGTGGAGAGCAATGACAGAGGGCATCTGTCATCAACCACACTTACTTCTGGGAATAAGACAACACCACAACAAGAGTAATTTCACTTGCCTCCCCACTAAGATCACTAAATCACATTAAATTCTCCTTTCAAGATCTACACATCAAAGGTAGCCTTGCTGGCTAATTGTTAGCAAGCTAACAATTGTTAAAAGATGATAAAGGTGAAATATTTAATACTTAGTAAAATGCAGGATTGTTCATTCTGCCTAGTATAACATTTAATACCTGGAGCCTCTAAACATTTAATGAAGTGTCTCTTCTCCTTCATACATCAGTTTTTGTGGAGGGCTCACCTTCCAGCAAGGAGTGGAACAGAGAGTCAAAAATCAATGGTTTCTTGATTCGTCGTGGTGGCTAGGCTTCGCAAACGAAGATCCAAGGAGGGCTCCATCCACGCTCCTCATCAGCGCCTTTTCCAAGCACGCTGATAGAAAGAGGATAGCAGATAGCACCCTCGAGCCTGTGCAATGGATTTTTTTTAGGTGAGACACAGCATGCGCAGAGCTGGACCCACCCTTTAGTCCTAAGGTTCATCTGCCAGGGCCTAGCAAGCTCGGATGCTGGCAGCCAAGTCCTTAAAACGGAGGTTTAACCTCTTAGATGGAAGGCCTTACAGGGCTAAATGAGCTCCATAAGCCCGGGTTTGGAATCAGAGTTGTCCTCCTAGGACGACTGCCAGAAGGCTAATAAGCTCATCCTACCCATACAAGGATTATAGGAACACGGATATCACTCCCCACACTTTACCGTGGGCAATGAGTTTAATGCTCCCTCTGCTGTCCGCACAGTTATTGCACCAGGGGCCACAGGAGACCCTAAGTGATTTTCAGACTGTGCCTGAGGTTTCCTGATTAGTTTGATCTAATTAAGCAGTCACAAGAAGTTGAGACAAATTCTGCAGAAATGAGCTCTGATGACCACACCTTGTGACTTCAGAAGCTCTCCTAGCCTCCAAGAAAAGCCAGTACTATTTTTGATCCTGATGCACGATCGAAGCACTGTGAAGCTCCCTGTCATGCTCACAGAGTAACAAGAGCTCCTTTGTGTAGGGTGCATAATTTTTCAAAGAGTGTAATTTTCCTTCCACGTCTCCCCAGGTTTACTGAGAGATCAGGATACAATTTCTGCAGCTGGCACTGCGATGGCAGGGAAGACAACTCTGTTGTTGCTGTTGGTCTTGAAGCCTGTGTGTATACCCAACTCACCCACCGCTCCACTACCACTTTCTATATGTGAAGAGCTGTGGTGCTGCACGCTCTCTCAACTGGGAAATGAGACTTGTTACTCCTGCTAACCTTTATCTCTCTGTGACATTTGAGCTGCCAGGAGAGGATGGCAAATCTTTCATTCCTGTGCTTGTGCCTTTCCTTGGCAAAGTGTCAATCAAATCTGGTGCGTGCTTCTGCTGCAGTTCTGGCATACTTCAGAGGAGGCACAGAATTACAAGGTTTACAGGATGCTTTATCACTGCAGACAGTATTTTCCTACAGTGCCTCCTGTATTCCTCTCCAGTTAGTATAAAAGAGAGCAGAAGCTCCTATCTGCTTCTGCTTGGCATGTGACTGATCTTTTCACCTTGCTTTCCTTAAATTCTTCACAAAATCTGTTGTTTCCTGTTTCAAGGCTTGTCTGCCTGTCTGTCTGTGCCAGGACTGAAAAGGTTTCAGTCCAGTCTTTTCATTTTTTTACTCAGCCTCAATCTACATTTTCTTTTTTTTTTAAATTAGAAGTCCCTTTAAAGTAAATTCTTCTTTCTTAAAAACAAACTGTAACAAGGATTATATAATGCAGGTATTAGCAGGGGACTAAACTTCGTAATCCAAGTAGTTCATTTTGCTCTTACAGACTTCTGTGCAGATGACAAATCTTTGTTACGCTGTATTGTAATTGGACCTTCATCCTGACTCTGAAATTTGCACCATCCAAAGTACAATGAAGTCATTTTAAATTCTTGAGGCCCTCATGTCATACTAAGGTTTTCATTCTATTAAAAGAGATCACAGAATCACAGAATCGATCGGGCTGGAAAGACCTCTGAGATCATCAAGTCCAACCCTNACAGGATCCCATTGGCCTTCTTGGCCACCTGAGCACACTGTTGGCTCATGTTGAGCTTCCTGTCAATTAGTACCCCCAGGTCCCTTTCCGCCTCGCTGCTCTCTAGCCACTCTGAAAACTTACCTGAATTACTTCAATTCTGCAAAGCTGGACCTGTCCGAACGCTAATGTGGCTGGCTCAGATTCTGAAATGGGAGAGCATCTTAAAATTTTGGGTCGATACGAAAGCTTCAAATAAAGTTACAGTGAAGAATAGCATACTGCTTTTACAACGTATCCCTCTAATGTCTGTCTATACAGAGTGAAAAACTACTGTTAGTAGGAAAGGCAGAGTCCAGCTGTGCAATGGGAGGCCTATTGCTGAATGACAGATGGACACTTCAGGTATTCAACTTCCCTGTTGCAGGGTGTCTTGCGTGGGCTGTCAGATATGACTTTTAGAATTATTATTCTTGCAAAAAACCCAAGCAGAACTTCTGTGTAAGATTTTGGTGGGGTTTTGTAGTTTCTTTTTTCCTCCCCTCTCCATAAAGATCCAAGAATAATATTGCAACAGATGTGGTAAAATATACACATTTTGGTTTGTCCTTTCTGATACACACTACACTGGAGACTGGCCCCTGGAAATTGTGCTTCATTAAGAGGTTCGTCCTTTCTCAAAGCTAAAATTCAAGGATACATATTTGATAAAACGGATGTTTCTATCATGATGAAAGAGTATTAGAGATCCAGCTTAGATGGTACTACTCATGTTCTAGATTGAGTCTTGAAATATTTTGTTATTTTAAAGCTCCCACACTTGAGCCAAACAAGCACAAGCTTTCACTTGTCTTCAAAGTTCGTTTTTCTCAGCTGTAAAGAGAAGCTGCAAGAACATGACCAAATACCACCTAAAAGTTACAAGACAAAGCAAAATGCAAACGGAAGGAAGTCAGAAGGGATTTGTCTTCAGAAATTACTTGCATGATTTCTGTGTGTCTGTAATTGGTAAAGCAGTCTCAAATATGGAAATGTAGGCCAAGGCACTATGAACATATGTTCTTCAAAGAGTCATGTCTTGGAGGTCCCTCAGGGACAGGCAAAGGGGCCTCTCTTTGGAAAGTAAAAGCTCTAGTAGAAAGCTGATGTCTTGGGAAGTGAGGGGCCAATCAAACTTGATTTCCATACCTCCAAAGACCATAAAAGGGATTTACTTTGGCCTGACCAATAGAAGAAGCAAGTGCGTTTTTCACTTTTAGATCTCCAGTAACAGGACTCCAAGGACCACACAGGTCCAGCTCAGTGCATTTGCTTCTCGTCCACATGGACAAAGGTTTCCCCTCTCCTAGAACAGACTCCATGGGATAAAATAAAAATTAATATTGCTACTGAGATTTCTGTGCTCTGACTGGCAAAGAAAATCCCAGACTGGGAAAATTCTTTCCTTTGTCTCCTCAGACTACTCTGACCATCGCTTCTAGGAAGCTTTTGTGGCATAGAAATAGCAAAGGAGGAACAGGAAAAAACCCAGACACAATACACACCTGTCAGAGAGAACACACATCTGTTAGAGAGAACCCACATGTGTTAGAGAGAACCCAAGAAGGGAGAATAATTTGGTTATCTCTTTTGGAAAAAGAGTGCATTTGCTGTACAAGAACTCCTTATTAATGGGTTTGAAAGGACCACTCTCTTTTTGACACAGCAGGATTTTTTTTTTCTGTTAGCTGAACAAGAGGCCTGTCAAGAGAACTGTTAAGACAGACAGCAAATAAAATCATCCAGTCTTATTTTAAAACATCTCAAGAGTTTCAGGACCTGATTCATTATCAGGTATGTATTTGCCTGCAGTTGGTCACACTGCATTCTGATATCTCTCTACATCTGATCTTCCCCCATTCAGTTTGAGAGCTGGGTCTCTGCTTTCTGCCTGGAAACTAAGCCCTGTTGCCTTCAGTTTCTGTCTTTATACTTCCATTTCCTGCCATAAAATTGTCCACCCTAGTCCCAGAGACTGTGAAGAGATGTAACAAAGGTCTGAGATATTGGCCATTAAAGTTTAAATAAGCAGATGTTACCATTACAGCACATGGTAATTCAGCACCTAAGCAGGTATACAAGTAGGGCTAAAAATAGCCCCCGGTTACCAGTACATATTGAATCTCTAAAGCACCAGAGGTGGAAATCTTTCAGTCCATTTCTCTAACAGTCTGCCTCCTTCCCACCTGCTACAGCATGAAGGATCTCTGCAGAGCTTTACTGCAATGAATGTTACCATGTTGTTTTGAGCCTCAGGCCAGTGCTGTAAAGGTCAATGTAAATAGCTTCTCAGTTACCCCTCAAAGACTTCAATGAAGCGTTGCAATAATGAAGTTGCTCTCATTTGTAGCCTCTTCCCTTAGAAATTCAGGCCAATGTACCAAACTGCAATAGAACAGAAATGTCTCTGACACCTGGAAAAACTGATGAGCTCTTCATGATTCTAAACCAATTCCAAGTGATCCCACAGTGACCTGCATTGATAGTCTCTCAGGCCTGCTCCTCCTTCCTTCCAAAAAATGGAAAAAATTTCATTTTAAGAGATTAAAATTGGGATTTCTTGAAGGAAAAACAACCCTTCCTTTCAGCACAGGGGAAATGCAGCAAGATCAGAAAAAGCTGTGTCTGTGAGGGAAGGCCAAGGGTTACATACTCTGCTCTACTATACTGAGTTTCAGCATCCTCTTAAATAGCTCAGGGTTTATTTAAGCTTCAGTGGTGGGATTTCTATATTTATGTTCCAATCAGTAAATGACCCATTAAACTAATACCCACGATTAGTCACTGGAAGAAACCTGGGAAGGTAGCCACAGAGCACTTTAAAGGGAACTGATAGAAAGGTTCAGACAAGTCACTATGCAGAACTCTAAAGTGTCTTTTCCCTTCCCTCTCTTTTCCTGAATCTTACTGGCAGCTAATTACGTAAGAACAAAAATATCTTATTTTGCAAAACATGAGGAGTGGGAAAAAAGCCTTAAGGCTGTCTGACTGAGGGAATGCCACATTGGACATGCTTCAGGTTTTTGTTCTTAAAAGAAAATTCAAACTAATTGACTTCAAACCCAACACAGAGTTTTAACACTTAAAATTTTATCACTGAGGACTGAAACAGTGAAATTATGTTTATCTAGGATAAGTTGTTTTGAAATGAGCAACTTCTCTGTTTTTATGCTATGGGAATGAAAAAATACTCTAAGGAGAGGCCATCATGCCTGGAAAAGATTCATGTACCTCATAGAGAATGTTGGTGCATATTAATGAGAATAAATACTGATCAAGTCTAGATGCAAAACTGCCTTTTCTATAGCATTGGTTATTCCTGCTTTTAGCTGTAAAGATTTATTGGAAGAGAGATGTTTCTCAAGGTGTTTTAGCTTTAGATACTGGCAATGCTAATCCATGCCAGAAAGCAGAATGGCAGATATCTAGAAAAAAAATAGCATCCAAAGCAGAAAACAGTATAACAATAAAGGTTAAATTTTAAAATGCTCAGGAAATGAGATATTTGTGAAAGTAGGACAGGTAGGAACTTTATCAGTTAAGAAAATAACCTGGTTTTGTCAGCGTTGGGACACAAATGAAACAATTTTAATGAAAATAAACACAATCTGTCTGTAGCTCCATATAGAATTAATTCTATCATGTCAGGCCTGCACAGTACAGTATTTACTAATATAGCTATCTCAGTGCAGTCTACAAATTGACTAATACATTAGTTTGACACTATCCTACAACCCCCCAAATGTGGAAATCCTAGTCCATAAATGAATCCAAGACAATCTGTAAGGAAATTGTAAGGTAAAGTTGGAGACCGTTAAACTCGCATGTTGGAAGAGTCTTTAAACCTCTAAGTCAATATCTTTGCTAGATTTGAATCCCTAGTGCCTCACTTTCTCATTCTTGGGCTCTTCTGCAAGCTCAAAACCTTTTAAAATGCTTCCAAACCTCTTTTTTTAAATATAAGTTTCAAAAATTCATGGGAAATTGTTCACCTCACATAAAATTTGATAGTACTGGGGGATAAATTTAAAGAGGACTAATTCCATAAAAATTAATAATGAGATGAATTAGTCCTAGATCTCTGGGAGCACTGTTAAAGTAGGCTTCATTAATGTTATTGACTATGATTAATGAAGTCAACAAAACTAATGAGGTTTGTTTACTTCACTGTATATAATACTATTTGTAGGCTCTGCAAACAGCAGCATGATGGTAGAATCTAACTGCATTTGACATGTGCAAAGTGATTAAAAAAACATTTGAAAGGAAGGAAGAGATGATGAATTACCCAGTTTAAGTAAAAAGGAAGTAAATGAGAACAAATAAGTGGAGCTGAGTAAATAATTCAGAATGAGTAATTTATTTCATATATTTAGCCTTACATTTTTTTTCTCATGGGATCCACAGAAGTGAAGAGATCTTCTCAAACCTATTTATCATATGAACTTGATAGCTTAAAGCAAGCCTATGCCACAGCAGGACCAGCAGCATTGGAAGCTCAGTCTTCATTGTGAAGGTGTGAATGGCTGGAGAAGTCTGATTGTATTAACTTCTGTTCTCTCGTTAACTAAATAGGCAAAGATTCCAGCAGTAGTAATTCTCAGCTTGACAGATAAATGCCATGTATTATCAGTATTTATTGTCAAGCCTAAATAAAAAAATCTCTAGCTGTGACTGGAACCTAGGGTATTTGCAAACACATAACTGAAATAGTGTGTTTGTCCTCAAGGCTGTATACGCCGATTCTGTCAATACTAGGTTGCCATTGAATCCTGTATCCTAGTCTGCTGAAACATATCCAGTAAATCCCTTTTCTCTCTAGCTCAATCCCTCTTTTGAATTCTCAGTTCTGCTCTGTTGCTACCTGATGTATGTTGCAGCGTATCTGGAGCTTTCACCCATTCTTCAAGCCTCCAGCTCAAGCAGGACACTGCCAGTAATGCCAGAACTCTCTGTTCTGATTTCTGTTTGTCCTGGTTTGAAAGGACAGATTGGGAAGAGGCCCCTTTAAGTACCTCCCCCTTCCCCCAAAATGAAAGAAACTGCTGCACACTGGGAGTCAGTTATAAAGAATAACTTTTTAACATAGAAAAATATATAACGATGAAAATACAGGGTGATACAAACCCTCCCAGCTTCCCCCGCTCATGCNAGGGATGCGGGTTGCCGTGGTGACCTGCCGCACCTTGGCTCCACTCCTACCCGTGGGTCAGCCAATGAAAAGTCTACCCCCNAGGAAACTCGGGTGGTGGATGGTGATGGTGGGTGGAAGAATGGATGAGAGACAAAGAGGCGGTCTGGCTGCTGCAAAAATGGAGGAGATGCTTTCCCCCTCTCGCCGTCTCCTCCTCCTTCCCAGCAGCACCAAGGGCTCCCGACAGTCCTCACTGTGGAAGGTCCTCCCCCAGCGTGCCATGGCCANGGGAAAGATGGATACCTCAGTCATTTACATACTCTATAACACTGTTTTACACCTCATTTTCTACATCTGCTACAGCTAAAAGGAAAAAGCAAATAAATATGCAGACTTACCCTCTGAACAGCTCTTCAAGTCAACCTGAGATACACTTATGCCATGCTTAAGGGAAAGAGGGGAAAAAAGCGCCCTGAAATCCCACCGTGAATAACTTCTAAATCAAACCTAAATACCAATACGAACTCTACAGGCTGAAGTGCTAACCCCCCCTTCAAGGTGACCATAGTGATAGTCCTTGCGGCTATGGTGGTTTTCTTGAATGAAATAAGCTATAGGAGAAAAGTTTTGGGAAAAGGGTGATCAAGGCCTACATGACGCTGAGCATTTTTATTTGCCAGTGATGTTAGGCAATGTTGATGCCTCAGCATCTCCTGGGCACCAGGCTCAATAGATCTACAAAGATCGAGGGTCAACAACGTGGCACCATCCACAAAACCTTAAAAATTCACCTGCTAAAAGTGCTTGTGGGCACAAAACTGGACACAAGGCATGAGGATGTAAAATGTACTTGGGGAGGGTGAAAGTAATAGAAAAGGCATATTGTGTTTGCTCTATGGACTCATTTACAGCTGCAAATCATGATTACTAAAAAAAAAAATCCAATGGTCTGTTGGGAGAAAAGGAACTAGAACAAATGCAGAAAAGCCAACAACAACAATCAAATTTTAATTGCATTAAATTTTTGTTCCAGTTCACTCCACTCTAAACTGTTACCTTCCAAACAAATACTAAAGCAGTCAGATATGTTTTACTTTGGTTTGAATCAAGCAACTGTACTCAGCTACCTGAGGTGAGTGCTTTCCTTATAACTCAGAACATGTTGAAATCAATGGGCAAATTCCCTTGGCTTCAAAGATGACAGGGTTTATTACCTGTTTAAGGTTAAAGAAATTGCTTCATTTGCTCTGCACGTCTAAGCCTACACCATCTCTACACTGTGGAAACATTGGTCAACTGACCTCAGATGCCAGACTGCCTCTCTCTTTGTACATGACATATCTTCTTTGTCAAAGGCTAGTGTATATCAATTTCTTCAGGTCACATCACAGACTTCTGGAATTGTCCTGATAGCTGTCACAGAATCATTAAGGTTTGAAGAGACCTCTAAGGTCATCAAATCCAACAATACCTATCACTAATATACCACTAAACCATGGCCCTCAGTAGAACAGCTGTCAGTTGCCCTGATCCAACTGGTTCTTGCCTGGAGCACAATCAGCTTGAGTAACAATGGAAGTATGAAAAACAAATTTCCTTTCCCTATGGGAAATTGAGTTTTGAATCATGCAAGCTTTAGTGAAAAGTGTTATTTTTTTGCACAAAAATCTAAAAAATTTCCCATGATAAAACTTCTGAATTTGTCTTTTGAGGTAACTTTCATAGTAAACTAAAACAATTAAAAATTACCAAATCAAGAGTTTTCTTCCTATGTTTCAATGAGGGTTTTTTCCCCCTCAACTCGATCAGTTTCACAGGTTACCCAGGAACATTAAGAGTCTCAAGGAGCTCAGTGTCAACAAGGAGCTCTGCAAGATATCTGTAAAAGTGCAGGTGGAACTGATGGGCTGTACTCCTGAGGAGCCACTTGTGTGGGGAGGGAAGGCTCAGCCTCCCAGATTAAGACTGAATTTGGTGTCTACATGCATGTGTCTAGATGTGCACTAGGTGTCTGAGCTTTCACTGCAGTCAATGAGAATAGGGTTCAAGAGCAAAAATGTGTCTAAAACTTACCCCCCTTGTCTCCGCGTGCCACTTCTGAAGGAGTTGGGCAGCCCTACATCCTGGCTCATAACTGCCAGGCCCACATGGATGCCTCAGATACTCTAGAGCATTTCAATTAACCCTAGATATTAAGACTTTTAAAATCAGGTTGCAAAAAACCAAAGTGAAGATGCTAATAAAATACATATCCTAAATTACATAGATTGCTTCATCTGTGTTATAAACATTGCTTCTATTTGTAAGAGAGGGGAAAATAGGTTAACATTACAGAATGCAAAACATCTCCATCCTCAACTCCAGCCTGGAGCTATATAGGTGATGAAAGGGAAGCATCTGGCAAGGTTGTGTGAAGAATCAGCATTTCTAGACATTTACCGTGAGGTTGCTTCTGTAATTTAGGCCTGGTCTGTAATAAACCAATTACAATATGGTGGCACACAAAAAGAGAGACAACCAAAGCACAAGGAAGCTAAGTTGTTATTTTCCTCCTTTTTTGGTCCCTTTGGGATGAATTCATAGTTAATCCACCCAAAGCATCATCAGATCTCTTCCAGCAGGTGTATTCTGATGCAGAGCTGGGCCGCTGTGATGTCTTGTACTGTCTGGAGGCCCTGCTATGATATACAGTCTGTTTACTTGGAAAATATATATGTTCTTTTTTGAAGGTCCCTGGCCCTGTGCCTATTCTCCCTTTATAGCTTCTCCAGCAAAAACATGTTGGAGGTCATTGTGAAAGGATCTGGTCAGAACAGAGCATGTTTAATAAAAGATTTCAAGAAAGTAGGCTGAAGTTTTTAAAAAGCAATCCTAGATCTGATTGATTTATCAGGGTTTGTCAGTGAGCTTCTGGCTTCCATGAATCTTTGCTAAGACAAGCCTTGCAAAATTTAAGGGACAGAGGCTATAGGACAGAAGCTGTAGCTTGAGATTAATAATGAAAGAAATTTCTTGGTCAGTGTATGTCTTTTTTCTTTTTTTTTTAAGCAGCTGAAATAAAAGTTGTTCCCTAGTCTCTGCTGATGGCAAATACCTAGAGCAAAATCACTCATGGCTCACCTTGGGTGCAGAGCACCCACACGACCCACAATAAAGTTTCCCCACCATATTTCCCCAGTAAGAAACCTGGTGCTCCTGGCTCTGCTAGCCCTGTCATTTTCATGGGTACTTGAACAAGGTTTAACACTGAAATGCAGCATTTCTTCTGGTGAAGCTTGCAGCAAAACCTCATTTTGGGTTGTGTAGATACATGAACTTAATCTCACTAAACTCTTACAAGATCCTACAAACTGCACCATGGGGGGCTTCTCTGCTGGCAGCCTTTTATGTGAAAAAGGCATCTTTACAGAAAGCCTTTCATTTGAATCCTCAATCACATGAGTGGGCTGGCTTTTTTTTTTTTAATATATTTTAAGCATTGTCAGACAGTATAGTAGCCTCTGGTCCATCCCTAACCTTGGGGAACCACACAGCTCAGCAGAGGCACAGTGCAGGAGAACTCTGAAGTGCACCTTATACATGTGTGTTGTCTCTGTTGGAGGGTGCATTTCATGGCAATGACAGTGACAGTTTGTTGTGAGGAGTCAGAGAGAGCACTCATTTCAGGAGGCAGTAAAGTGCTAACGAGAGCCCTTGAAACCCCCAACAACTTGGATGGAAACCTCATCTACTTTATTCCCTTTCTGTCACTTAACTTCTCTACCTGCTAGAGTAGAACAAAAAGCAAAAAGCTGTCTTAGTATCTGTAGTAAAAAGGGGTTTCTAATTGAACAGAAGAAATGGTGCCTTATTATGCTAAATGAAGCCCTTCTGGTTGGATACAACCTTTTGCTTATTGTGCAAAGGGAGAAATGCATCCTCTAGGTGCATCTCAGTAGCACAGTGGAGCCTCGAAAGATTTGCCACCTACTCCTGTATGCACATTTTCAGAGGAAAGTCAGATAAGCATCTCCTTTGTGATGTTTTTAGGTAAATACTCACAAGAGCACAATCCATTGGACTGCATCCAAACCTTATTAATTTGGCACTATGGTTGGGGCTGATACATTTGAGCTAGCTCTGCTGGTTGATGCTGAGCTCTTGAAAATTTAGCCTTCCATGAGTTGCCCACGGTCACAGTAGAGGTCAGTGGCAGAGATGAGAAGCAGACTCAGATCCTGAAACAATTTGATCCTGGCCACAAGCCAAAAAAAAAAGAAGCATTCTCTTTCATTAGGCATAATGCTAGGCCCATGGGAGGCACCCAAAATATAAGGCAAGGGATTCGTATATGGGTCTGGATATCTCTAGTGAAAAATGAAATGGGCACATGTATACAGAATCTTCTGTTTCCTCTTTTTCAGCTGATTAAATGAAAGCAATGTGAGAAAACCTGCCGTAGGCCACAATGTCTTTTAGGTCTGTGGAAGGAAAAAACTTATAGCTTTTAATGAGCTCATGAGATTTTACCCTCTGTAACCACTAAATCCATCCCTGTGCAACAATGAAGATAATTTATGATTGCCTCAATTGTTTCTTTTATTTATGGGACATTTTTAGTATGGATTTTAATCAAAGAGATTAAATGTCATACTACCTATTACCTTTCTGTTAAGATATTAATCCTATAGAAAGACATATCAAACTCTGGCTTAATCATAAAAGGAAAGAAGTATGATAGCAATACAATTGCTTTAGGATTCATGATTTTTTAACATTTAATCAGGGCTGAAGTTGAGATGTCACTGCTTCTTGTAACATACTTGTTTTTCAGAACTAGGAATAGATATGAAAATAAGTTGAGTTAGGCCTTGATTTAATATAGTGCTTAGCATACACTTAGCTTTAATGGGCTTGCCTTGACTTCAGTGAAACTTATGCCTGTGTTTAAGAGCTGTATAAAACAGGATTAAATCACTTGCTTAATTTTAAGTATCCACTTAAGTGCTTTTTGGTAGGTAGTGCTTCAGAAAGCTAAGTTACATTTTTTACAGGTTTGCCAGCTTAATAGTATAATTTCAAAGCTAAGAAAAGGGAATAAATATGCTGTCTATATTTATATCACACTTTCTATACAAAATGGTTTCTCAAAGCCCTTTATGAACCATAAACCAAACTACATTTCAGCAATTGATTTCAAAGCCTTTTCTACTGTAAGAGCATAGCGCTGAGAAGAAGCATGATGAGAGAACAAAGACAAGAAGCTCAATACACTTGCAGGAGCTATTATAAATTCAGCAGGAAACCTGAGAGCACAGGAGCATACAAATATGGTGTTAATTTGTAGTTTTAATCTATTGATGCATTTTTAAGGACAGATCAAGTTAGCACACTGCTCCTGCAGAAGCTATTTATCATCACAGAAAGTAATGATCAACATTGTGCTATTAGGAGTAAAAACATATTTGTGTCCTTATCTGAGATGCACTTGCAAGTACCACACTCTTTTCACTGAGAAACAGGTAAACACTATATTGCCCAAATCAGGCATAGATAAACACAGTTCACAGGTATTTACTGTTTATTGCACTGGTGATGTAATTTCTGGATAGGTCTAGTTTTCAAACACTCAGATGAGCTAACTTGCTGCAGTTTCCCACAGCTGGCCAGACCTTTTTAGATGTTGTTGGGTAGGTCAGTTTTCACCAGGCCTCCTTTGAGTTCTATTCTTTCTTGTCCCCAGAAAAGTCCTTTTCATCTGTGCTGACCTAGCCTCGACAAATATAATCTTCCAGAAACCATGCACAAAGGGCTTTCAATAATACCTTCAGAAAACTAGTCATCTGTTAAAGTGTAACCTATGGATTAAAACTTCTCTGAAAGAATAAGTACCCAAAGTAAGCTTTGTATGTGTATAAGTTGTGCTAAATAGGTAATTGGTTTTGTAAGGCAAGTCTGATAATGACAACTCCATTACCAAAACCTCAGGAAACCCACTCCACTCACCACATAATCAGACAGACCTTGAGCAGTGGCCTTGTAGTTAATGGTATCAGGATGCATTTTTTAAGTGAGGGCCAAGAAGAATTATCAGCACCTACCTGTGATATATAATATTCAGTGAATCCCCCAAACTTCCTAGGGAGCAGACAGGAAGATTTGAAAGGTTTTCAGATGAGAACAAGACTGTGATATACCACACCTCTAAGGGCTTCCATCACCAGCTGCAGATGGGCTATCTATTGAGGATGACCTTGACTTTGCTTTAGTCACTCCTGACACCAGCTGGGTTGAACCTGATTGGACCCAAGTCAAAAAGTAGTGAACAAGAGCTCCCTGTTTGCATTTCCCTTTATTCCTCCCTGAATAGACTTCAGAGAAAAGAGTGACTCGGGCTGTGTCCTAGAAAACATCTGGCTTTAGCTTGGCTTTCCCACCTCATTAGAGCAAGGAACAAAGGGACTATTTTGCCATGTCAGTCAGGAAATGCACAAATGCCATCACCTGGCAACAATGAAATATTCAAACAGGTCTACAGATGACAGTGCCTGTTTCTGATGGGAGAATATTGTTTGGGAGAAGTTATTTGCACAAGCCAGTGAAAGATTGATGCAAGGCCAATGAAAGATTGATGTGTGAAAACAGAGCACATCTGCCCTAATTGAAAGTCCTAGGCTCCCCAGGATTATGGGAGGAAAAAAATTCCTGCCTAGGAGATTCACCCTGTCATCTGTCCTCCAGAAATTTTCTAATCACTCATGTACTTCTGATTTTCATGCTGATAGCTCCTTGATGCCTCCATCAAGATTATCATGGAGTGACAAACTGCATACATAGAGGGCTCAGTAAGAAGTCAGGTTGGAAGCAGAGTAGTCATTGGGAAAGGAAAACCACTAAATGAGGGGAACCGATAAGTAAAACCAGGGCTTCTAGTCTGTACTTTAGCATCCAGCTAACTAGACATTGTCACAGATATCATAGAGATCCATTCTCATCTTTTGATTTAAGACCAGCAATTGATTACACAAAGTCAGTAGAAACTCTTACTATACCCTCTTACGGTCCTTGCTTCGTCTGCACTTAATGCTTAAGAAACTTAGAAAATTCAAAGCAGTATCTTAGAAATCATGCTTATGCATAATCTGTGCAATTGAGACAAACCAAAAGGCTGTCAGATAGGTTGTTCCTGTGAAATACTTTGCAAGGGCAGAAAGATATAATTCAGGAACTTACGAAATAGCAAAACGTCAGTCTGGGCTTCTGCAAATCAGAAGGCTTCAATATTTTTGAGGTTTAGCTGCACAGAGCTTGTAAACTTCACAGACAAATCTGACAATACAGACATTACATAACCAATCAAATCCCCCTCTGAATAAGTGTGGTAACTCTCACATACAGCAAAATCATGCCCAGAAGTCACCTTCCCACATGCACTAGAATATAATAGCACATCAAACAATTGTGTATTGTCAGTCTCCTTGCCTTACCACAGCCTGAACAGACCCTCCTCCCCCCCAGTGCTTCAACTCACTGACCTCCTCTAACAGACACCAACACTCTTTATGCCTTTTTCAGTGCATGGATTCAAGGTCAGGAGCACCATTAGGAAGCACCAGTGAACCTGCCCCAAAGCATGAAATTACAAGCATTAACTCTCAGCCAGGGTTCACTGGTAGTTCACAGCATTCCTTGCAGCCAGGTGCTAATTAGAGTGGAATGTGTTTAAACCACTTTAAATCTCATTGTTTCCCTGTTAACTCTGCTGGTGGCACTGAGAACCAGCAGCTAAGTAGTTAATGATACTGCAATAATGGGCACAAACTGAACCACTAGAAAGCTGCAGTCTCACCCTGGAATGGATTTCTTTGCTAATATTACTAATATTGTCCTCTCCTTTCAGTTATAAGATGGCAGATGATAAAAGACATAGTCCTGAAGCCTGGAAGAAATCTATACATTCACAAAGAGGTAGTGCATGGAGACTGATATTCCCTCAACCTTGTGGACTTGAAGACAGATGGCAACAAAAAATGAAAGCAGCAATAATTGCATACATGATTTTCTGTAGTCAGTAATCTCAAGTAATTAGTTTCTGGAAAATTACTGGGAGACTTTCCTGATACCATTATTTGATTTCCAGTAATGCCTGGGAGCTCTGTGTTTGAACCCTCCCTCTTCAGTGCAGATTCTGCACAAGTACAGAGCAAAAAACTTTCTGGTCTCAGTGATCATTCACTGGACAAGCTCTACAGTACTGGATGCAAACTTCAATGTAAATTGTTGTTTGATATTTTTCCTCAGACACCCAAACATCCAAGGTTTCAAAACGAAGTGTTTTTATAGTTATTAAATACCTTAAAGCAACTGTTCTTCAGGCAAAGTAAAAACAAAGGCAGTGAAGGGTCCCAAGGGGCCAGGAGAAGGCTTAAACATCTTTATCTGTTATATGCACATTATATTGTGATCCAGGGAAAAAGTTTCTGTCCAGATAGCATTAGGGTGACATTGCTGTCATTGAACTTGTTTGTTTGGGCACTATGCAAGCACTGCACTGCTATATTCTTGCAGTTCAGCAGAACTACCATTTACTTGCGTGGTCAACTAATAGAAAGTGACTTTATCCCTCCTACTGGCAATGCCTTGAGCAGAACATTGGACCAGGGTCTTCTAGAGACCCTTCTCAACCTCACTGACCCCATCCCATCCATAGTAAACGCCCTGCCTCCAGTCTCTAAAACAGCCTTTCCCTTTTCAATATCTTTTGGGGCTCCCACAGCTTGGCCTCTGTCTCAAGAGAGTTCAGCCTTTGATTTTTTGATTTTCCTGTATTTCTGGTCTCTAATTTCACAGATTAAAACCAGTGGATTTGTTTTCAATGCTGCTGTTTTGAAGGGGCTTGGGGGTATCTGAGGCTTTGCTGTTGCAAAGGCTGTAATTGTAAAAATACTTCTGGGAAACATGAGCTCTCTCTGCTGTCCCATTAAGAAACCAGTAGTTCTGTTTTAAGACTATATTATGTGTTTTTACAGAGCAACAAAAAAAAAGGGAGGACTGTCATTGTAACATCTGCCTCTGATATTGTACTATGATGAAGTGTAAATCCAAGCTGAGTAGACTATAAATTGTATTATACCATTACTCCTCCTGACCAAACCAGCCAAATTTTCTATTAAAAAGACCCTATGTTGAGGAGTTATAGCCTGACTATAAAAGTTTAGTTTAGGCTGAAAGTTGGCATGAAATACCGTAACTCCAGAGGGGAAACTTGATAACAGCTTGTAATACACTTCAACAGCACTTTTCACAGAAAGAAGATAGAGTGCTTAAAATTCACTGCACCTCCCATTAAAGCAGTTAGCAGTGGAATCACCTTCATGACAAGCAGAGTGAAATATTGCTTCTAGTTAGTCTAATCTGCAAGGCAAAGGCTGAGGTTTGGTACCTGGTTTGGTAAACTTAGACAAAAGAACCAGATTGATTCCTTTTTCTATTCTCACAAAAGACTGTGGAAGTCATTAGAACCTACTTTTCAAGATTTTTAAGTTCTGATGTAGTTCTAACATCAGTTGTCAGTAATACAGAAAATAGAAGTAAAAAAACCCTTCTGTTTGTATTTTTAAAACATACTGGATGATTTCCCCCCCCCTTCTTTCATACTTGCAATTTTCCATCCTTTATCTCAGTTCAAACATTTAAGCTAAATGTTTCCTCCCTATTCTTGATTTTAGTTCAATTATGACCACTCAAATCCCATGTTGTTGTCCCTGTTCTATGCACAGATTAGCAGTACTTTTAAAGCACCAGTAGATGAATACAAGAATTCCACTGCTAACCCATAAAAAGCAGACACCACCCAATCTCTTCTCAATAAAAACAGGTTCTGAGCAGCATTAACAGCAAAGAAAAAAAAAGAAAGGATCAAAATCTGTTCAGCATAACAGAGGGTGAATCACAGCCTGTTGCTCTGGATGCAAACACCTAGTCCCTGAAAGTGTCACAGTAAATAACTCCAGGCAGAAAGTGCTCTCAGACTGGAGTAAATCCAATCCAGGCCAGTCTTAGGGCCTCTGCACTGGAATGAGACAGTGTTTCAGCATGAATTATCTCAGTTTTGATGAATTTATTTTGAAATTCTCACCCTAAAGCTTCTGTGGTGGAAATCCTCCTTGAAGGAAGCAGTTAAGGACACAAAGCTGTGATAGCTCAACAGAGGGATGCTCACAGACACAAGATTTTCCTGTCTCTTGCTTACACATATAAGCCCTTGTGGAAATAAGCAAGAGTTGTGTGTATAGCTGACAAGATAATACCCCACAAAAGCCTAACTTAATACCCTCTTCTTCCTGGAGGGCACATTTTTTCTCTGCTGTTCTGGACTAATGAGTGTTGATTGTGATACAGATCTTAACATGACCTAGTCACCAGCCAGGTGAAGCTCTTATCAATTTTTCTCATGTACACATGGCAGAAGCAGAATTAAATCCTTCCTGAGACCTAATGATCCACAAGGTAAGTGGGAGGAAAGGGGAGGAGGAGTGATTAATCTCTCAGTGTTTAGCATCACCTCATTCTTTACAGAGAAACGCCTCTTAGCATGAGAGTTTTATAGATTATATTGTCATCCAACACCTCAGTATGCAAATCCCTGGTCTCTGTGGGAAAATCTAAGGTTTCCTGCTCAGTAAAAATCTCCTGAAGTTTTACTCCCTGAAGCATGCAGAGCCGTTTCACACAGTATTTCCACCTGGGCTGATGCAGCTCAGTGTGGGCTCTAGGCTGGCAGCACAGCAAGAACAACATAGGAAACCCCCAGGAGGGATTTGAAATCCCTCCTCTGAGCTTTGTTAGGAGGGCTCTTGTTTGGCTTCCACAAACCTGCTATTCATGCTGCGGGATATAGATGGCTCAGCAGCACTGAAAAAAAGGCATTGCCTTATGGGGCAGCCCAGCTGGCTCTCCTTATGCCTGAAGCATACAGCCTGCTACAGTCTGATACTCTGCAAGGCTGACAAGGACTGGTAGCCATCTGACATACAAAGTATGCAAAGGGAGGTGATCTCACTGTTTTCTGACTCTTGGGTATCTGTAGATACTTTTTTTTTACTGACTACTTCTGTCTTTAATCCCTTCCCAAGATGAATAAAACCAAATAGAAGAAAACATCTGCAGTAAGTGTCACCACCGCTCTGCAGCATAAGCTTTAAAACACAGAGGGAACAATCTGCCTCCATAGAGCAGAATACTTTATTTACTTAATAATTCTTTACTATGGTGTTTTTCCACCTCATTTAATCAGAATTATTTCTGAATGTCATCACACACTTAAAAGCAAACCTACTCTGCTAAAGAGAAGATGATGCAGCCTTATAACCAGGTAGGAGTAACTGTGCAGAAACCAAGAGCATATATCTTGCCTCTCAGGCCAGGCAGAATGAGGGATAAACTCTGCTTAGCTGCTATCATCACTCTAGTAACTCCAAGGGTGACTCTGGATACACACAGAGATGGACCTCATGGTCATACATTTCAGAGCTCTTGCTTGGGACTCACTGTAAAATGTGTTGTAAATGGGAATCAAAGATGGATGCACAGCAAGCATAAACCACTGCTGTCCCTGGCTAGCTGCCCTAATGGCATCCCAGCTACTGCTGGTGTACACATCCTCTCTTCTCCTTGGGTACTTACCTCAGCGATGAGGTAATCCCCATGACTTCTTCCTGTCCATCCTGTGGGATGAAGATTGCTGAACACATCTCTTCCTCACTGCAGGCATACAAAGATGGGTTTTCTTCCTTGCTCCCTCACTCCCTAGTGGCAGCTTCACCAGTGTTCTCTGTACTGCTATAGTCAGTCCTTCCTCAACACTTTTCTCTGTCTTAATATGAGGAATCTGCAAGAGCAGGGGTGCTGCACAACAGAAGGCAGGCTAGGATGTGAGGAAGACAACAGCATTGGTGGCACAGGATCTATCAACAATCCCAGATGAAGTAAGGTGATACATCAGGTCCAGTGGCCATCCAAGGAATCCACACAGGAGCAAAGGGAAGCAGAGACAAGGCTGCAGCATGGGTCCAACATCTTTCCATGAAACAGGGCAAGGTCTATTCAGAAAACAAGCTCTGTAAAAGGCCTGAGAACAGATACACTTACACAGGAGCTTAAAGAAGAGCTAGCACCCCTTGGTCTGAGCTTAAATAGAGCCCTTGGCCCCAAAGGAAGGGTGTGGATGTGAGTCCCAAGTGAAGCTGGCCAGGGTCATTGAGACCAATTAATGCCCTCGCACCTAATTACATTTTCCACGCTGCTGGGCCTGCTCCCTCTTCTGTGCGCTGAGCTATTATTGCAATGCAAATAACAAAGCAGTCAATCTGTGATGTGAATTAAATTCGTGTCAGGTGCTGCTTGATGGGTGCCCACACAACCTGCCAGGAAGAGTGTACCTGCTAATTAGCACCCATGTTGGCTGTCAGGGTAAGGACATCACATTTGTGAACGGAATACAGAGAATAAACTACCCACACTGGGAAACTGCAAGCAGACACAGTCTTTTCCATGCCTGGTTTTCTGTGGGCTAATAACAGATATCATCAAAGAGATGGGAACTCATAGGCTTGCAGCATTCTGGATACAGTGGACTGTGAATCAAGATTTTGGATAAAATAATCCTAAGCTTTATAGGGAAAATTACCTTAAAAGATAGGTGGAAACTACACAGAAATGCTTGTAAAAAAATAAATAAATAAAAAGGTAACGCAAGCAAAAAAAAAGGAAACTAAACTGTTTTGTTCATTTACATTGGGCTCTCTTACATTAGTTTTGCAGCCTGACTTGTTGGCAATGTGGGTAGTTTCTGAGCTTCTAACTGTATTGATTTTTTCTTAGCAAAGAAAGCCTAAGGTTATCTAAACAGTTTAGTTTCTTGCTTCTTTGTGCTGAATTCATTATTTTCTTTCTGCCTGAATATAATACCCTGTGTGCACACGCAGCGTTGATCCATAACCTGAGCAGAAATTGTCCACAGAATCAGCTAATAATGGAGGCTGGAGAGTGCTCTGGTGATTAACAGATCAACACTCCCACAACCAACAAAGATTTCCATTAGAGCTAGTCAGAGGGGCAATGGGCCAATTACTGGTGGTGTCAATAGGCACAGCTCCTGAATCTGGCCAAATTTCTTTATTTCTCGAGCTGCGTTCAGCCTTGCAGCACTAGCAAAAGGGACCCTTTGAAGGTATTTCCCACCAGGGTAGATGATACTGACTTTGCTGAAATGCTTTCAATGCTTTCATTCCAAAAGCAGAACAAAGGAGAAACAAGAGGAGTTTCCAGGTCAGGAACATAATCATTTGCATACTAGGTCATCCCATCCATGTTGAATCCATCCCTCTTGTATCTGAGATTTCCGAGGGAGGTTAAAATCTCTTACCGGGGCTGGTACACACAGAAAACCCAGCTCACCATATGCAGCATGTGAATTAGGTGTGAGTCTCCTGTAGCTCAGGCAACCATAAATCATGAGTTAAACTACTGCCTCAGAGAAGTCATTCAGGGCACAGTAAATCCATTTCTCCAGGGAGGAGGTTTGCTGGAGCAGCAGAGGAGGGTGGTGGAAGCCCCATCCCTGGAAAGCCAGGCTGGATGGGGCTCTGAGCAACCTGATCTAGAGGGAGGTGTCCGTGCCCATGGCTAGGGGGTTGGAACTACATGGTCTTTAAGGTCCCTTCTAACCCTGACAGTTCTGTGATTCTGTGACACTGTTGCAGGTAGAAGAGTTTCAGACTCTCTGAACTCTCCACAACAGCTCTGGCCCCGCACCACTCCTTTGTCTGGGCTGGAGTCAGAGTTGTTGGAAAAACAGGTTTTGGAGCTGAAGGCCTCATGGTACAGTGCAAAAGGGAGATTTGTCTGTTGAGCAAGGCACATAACCTTGAGCAGCTCTTCTGTGACCCAGGGGGGGTTGAGACCTTTTCAAGTCAGCTCTCGATATTCCACCCAGCTTCATTATCCAGTGCAAAGCCTTCTTCTCCTCCCCATGACCATACAAATTGTAACATGCCTTACACCAAAAGCATAAATGGAGGGGGTTCGTCATGTTTGGGCTCTGCTTCCCACCCTGCTTCATGTCCAGTGACCCATGCCTGCAACAAGCAGCCATCCTATTTCAATATGCCTCAGTCACTGCTTCATTGGTACTAGTGCCTGCTGTAATTCCATGGAAAAGCCCAGCTTGTGAAGCACCTCTCCTTCCAGCTAAGGTCCTCAGAGGTGACTTTTTATGGACTAATAATGAGATTTTAGATTAATGACCAGAGCCCGGCATGGCTGGGGAGAAATCACTACAGGTTGTGCAAGGGGAGTTGGGGCAGACTGTGCTGTGGCTGCTGGTGAGGAAGAGTTTTTCTGCTTTGTGTGTGTGTTATATTCAGGGAGTTATTAAACCAGATATTAAACCAGCTCTCTTCCAGCATTGTCACGGATGCTGCTCTGATCTGCTGCATTAAGTAATTTGTGCTTCTCCCCCAGAAAAGAATTTATTTCCTCTCTGTGCTGGTGTCAAAACTAATATTAGCGAGTGTTACTGAACCATTTTACATCTGCTCTAACAGCAGCTGCTCTGCAGGAGGGTGACTTGACAAGAGGACGAGGCAGAGGAGAAAAGTCACATTAGGCACTTAGAAGGGGCGGGAAGGAAAAGTTGGATCCTGTGGGTCAACAGGAGGGGGCACAGAAGCACAGGGATGCACAGAAGAAGGGTATAAATACAATATAAAACCTCTTTTTCCATATGCATGTCTAAGCAGCGTGAAATGTCCCATGTGGGAGGGGTCTGGTTGCATAATTGTCACTGGGGAGGCTTGTGGGGATGAACCAAATTAGCTCTGCTCAAAATCTGCCTAGGAAGCAGTCTGGCAGAGAAAAGAACAATTTGCGGATTTTAGTTTCTCTTGTGCTTGAAAAAAGCAAGCTCAGACTATCCTGATTCTGCGGCAAACACGTCAAAGTTCATCTTTGCACTTCAGCAAAATAAGGGGGGGTCACTGGCAGCCAGCAATTCTACAGTCAGATAGTCCTACTCCTATAGGGAGGCAAACCAAACTGGGGACCATCCCATTGTTGTATATTAGGGTGAGATAGAGCCTGGCTGGTACGAAGCAGTTCAGCTCTGCACTCTTAGTGGGGTTACAGACTTTTGTGATAGGAGAGTCTCCATCCTGCTGTTTTCCTGTACAGAGTACCTCCTGGTGCAGTGTGAACGACTGTGGGAGATCTGCTATTAACTTATTTTAGTGAATTTTAAAGGGGTATGGTTCTTGTCTTACGTTCTTACCACATTTCAGTAGCTTAGCAGGTGGGTGCTGGATCAGTGGAGATGAAACAGAAAGCCATTTGGTCAACAAGTCAAGGACTAAACTGGGAAATTTAAGAGCTTAAGAGTGTAACTATATTTTTTGGGTCCACCCTAGAAAGACAGGCAGGGCTAGGGACTGTAACAGTGTCTCTAGTGAAGGAGCAGGGCAGACCAGTGGAAAGCAATGCAGTGGTCTCTCCGTTCCCAATCTTGGGAAGAGATTCAGGTTTCTCAAAAACTCTAGATGCTTTTTTTCTTCCCAAATATTTGGGATTTGCAGAACTCCCCTCTCCTCCAATGTTCTGGCCCTTTCCACAGGCCACTCACACAGTGGCTGCTAGGAGCATAACATAGGCTCTGACACTCTATGAAGCTTTGTTTTCCTTCTGTGCAGGGATAAACCCAAGAAATAACAAGAAACAGGTAGTATTAAACCCTTCATTTAAGTGCATTTTACTGTTTGGAATCCCAGAAATATTCACAACCAGATGTGGAATCATGCCCCTCGCCTTGCGATGCCTGTCTTTTAGCGAGGATGCTGCAGAGGGTGCTGGAGATCGCCGTTTCCCTACCCATCCAGCAACCAACCGCTCCACCGCTACCTCCAGCAGTAAGTGCTGGAGACTTGTTTACATCTGAAAAGATTTATTTACGTTGTAAAACTATCTGCTGGTGAATAGATGAAAAGAAATATGTGAGGGAAGCCATAATAATTTAATACTTATTCCGTTTATTTTCTATTCATTTAGCAATGTTGGCTTTCTCATCATAATTAAAGGGAGCTGGGTGGCTTTCTAATGCTTTTCCACATGTGTTTCTTCCTTCCCTTTGAAGGTGCTTGGCAGATTTAGGTCATACATTTTCTTCCTATCATGCAGCAAGGGGAAGAGGGAAAAAAATTCCCAGCACCAATCTTTTCTAATACTTCTACATTAGTTCAATCCAGCAGAGGTTTGCTCTGCCTCAAGCTAAAGAAAATCTATTAGGCTCTTAAAGAAGTAAGTCAAAGGGGATGCATCCAGGATAAGGTCAGGCAAAGATGTGCACAGCAGAGAATGATAGTGCTCAATATCATTGCTTTGGCTGTCGGGAAAATTTCACCCCATGGGATGCCAAACTCCACTTAAACTTACCTCCTGTCTTCAAATGCTACTGCAAGTTGGAAGCAAGCACTTTGCACTTCTTTTCCCTGGCATTTGCCTGAGGTTCAGCATCCAAGACCACATACTCTGTCTCAGCAATGCAAACTGTGGAGGAGTTGATACTGGAGCCATCCAAAAGTCACGTTGCTGCTATCTTGTGGTCCACTTTCGAGTGTGCTTTATCATATACCCATATACCCCAGGGAGACAGCAAACTTCCCTTTGAAGTGGGTTGGGTCTGCATATTGGGCCTTCTGCTCCCTTCAGAAGGGAGTCACCTATAACAATGACTCTTCTCTTTTTTTTTGGTAGAAGATGTTTGGGTGCTGGTCTTGGGCTTCATTAATCTTGGGAATACTTCCAAGCCAGATGATTCATCTTCCTCAGGATCCTTAGGTTCCAAAGCCCAACACCTATTCTGCAAATGTAACTGGGAAGGTGTGGATGGAATGTCCAGCTCCAGCTCCTCCAGAAAAGGAGCCAGCAAACTCTGAATCTTGAGGCTACTTCAGAGTTTCCCTTGGCAAGGCTTTCCCAGGCCAAGGAAATCTGGGGTTGCTGTTTTTGGTTTAGTCTCTAAGGCACTTTCTCCACTATGTGCTCTATTGGCCCTCAATAGAGCCCAGAGCAAAAAAGGGGAATGTCACAGCCAGGTACTAGTAGCTACTCCTGCATCACTTTTGATACACCTTCAAGAAGAGGAAGAGTCCTTTTGCATGTCTGGGGAATGAAGACAAGGAAGAAAGAGGACACGGGAGTGGGTATGTTTCTGTCATTTCTCTGTGGTGCACTCTGCTCCAGCTCCACAGCAGGCTGGGACAATGCCCCTTTCAAAACACCCTTGTCTTTTGCAAGGAATGCCTTTGCTCCTACTCTTTTCCTTTGGCTGTCCCTTCTCTCTCTACATCTTGGAGACCTCACATAGCTGTCTTGTTGGATCTTTAACCTCCTCTGTATTTCAGGTGCTGCCCACACACTTCTAAAGCACTGCAGCCAGAGAGGAAGGGAGAAAATGGGTTGCCTTTTGAAATCCTGGTCTGTAAAAGCCTTTTACATAGCAGCAAGCCAGGAGAGAAAAAACAACTCCAAAGAGTCAGGATATGTTTTAGAAATGATTTCACTTCCCCCAGTTCAGCAGCTCTGGAGGGCTGGAGTGAGAGGATGCTGCAGGGGGGAAGATAACTCTGGATGGCATGGTGCTGCCAGTCAGCACCAGTTTGGACATGAGCTTGAAGTGTACAGTGAACTCTGTAATGGTCACTATGGATCAATAAATTAGAGGCAGTGGCCAAGAATACCATAAGCAGTGGTGGCTGAGGGATCTGACACCAGTAATTTAAAATATCCCAAACTGGGATTTCCAAAATCTAAATCCTTGAAGTCCCCAGGTCACCAGGAAGGGTTTGCAGAGGCTTTTGGTTGGCCAGCCCTGACGGCTGCCTCTAAAACCTGTGTCAACCTCCAGCAGCCACCAGCATCACCATCCATGGCTTGAGGACCTGTGGAGAGCTCCTCTGACATGTGTGCAGGGTCCATTTCTTGCACAGCCTGACTGCAGCCACGCTGCCGCTGCCCTGCTCTCATTATTTCAGCTGCTGAGCTTTGCTAATTGTTCTCCAGAGGAGTCCAATGGCAACAGGGTGTGCTTTGCTAAGATAACGGCAGTTAGACTAGCTGGGAGCGAATGACAAGGGCTATCAATCCTCATGCTTCAGGGCACAAAATGAATACCATTTCAGGTTAGGAATAAGCCTGTGCAAACTGTTCTCAACAAAAACAAAGGCATGCAAAATTCACGTACTTCCTTCCACATTCTCAAGCCCAGATTGGGCCTGTTAAGATGTTTGCAGTCTTGGGGCATGGGAAGGAAATTAAGCCAAATCCCAGCATAGCAGAATCCCCTGTGTCCCTGGTTTCCCATGCTGCGGCTTCAGAAATGACTGTGAAATTAAATGCAAACCTGGCCATGTCTGAGAGTGAAAGTGGGGTGTGAAGGAGGAACTCTGTGTGGATAGCAATGGAAGAGAGTCAAAGTGTTGACTGGAAGTGCTTCTGTCCCTCCCACCTCTCCAGCTTGGCTATAAAATAAAAATATCCATTGAATCATGTCAACAGCAGAGGGTATCCTAATTGCTTCTGCTTCCACCCAGCAGTTCTTATTCCAAGCTGACATCTCCCAGCAGCTAATTCCAGTGTTGCTTAATCTAATAAAGTACAGAGAAATCCCAATACCTTTTAAAAATCCATTCTTTGGAGATAGCTGTATCTGATTCTCTAATAAGGATTCTATTATGGGAAGCCTCTGCTGTGCTTTGTTAAGGAATTGATGCAATTTGATTTTTATTACATAAACAGAGTAACATGGATAGTAGCTGTCTCTGCTACAAAGAGTCAGTGCAAAAAATATTGTGGTTCCTCATGCAAACCAAGATAAAGTAATTAACTTTATTTAAAAAAAAATCTCTGTTGAGATCTGTTCTGCATAATTTAACACCTTGTGCTAATTAAAGAGAACTTCTTTGGAAAATGGCTTAGACTGTAATTTTACACATCTTCAGATCTATGTGTGAATATACACAGCTTTAGGAATGTTTTCATGGATGTAATTTTTCTTGTAGAGTTTATACATTTATTTGCTTTATTCATAAAGTGAGACTTTGTCAAAGAGCTCACTGAGCAGGCCTAAATGTCAGACTTGATTTCCCTGGCTGAGAAAGAAGAATTCCTGCTCAAGATTAGAAAACTCTATCCCAGGATCCCCCCCACTGCCCTCCTGCCATGCCACTTTCCCTTCCCAACCCCTCCACACTGACCTGGGCTTTGGATGGCAGGACAACAAGCATGGGTAAAATGGCACAGGAACTCTAGCGATTCACTGGGATGTTCCTTGGCACATTTCTGAGTTGCAGTTCAGAAGAAATCTCAAAATATCAAAGTGAGTTGAGGACTAATTGGGAACTGGCTGAAGACCACTGAGGACAACAGAGACCCCTTCTCTGGTGGCCACACAGCCCCAGTACATTATTGTCTCTGGGAAGATGGTTTCTTCAGGCTCATTAGGGCAGCAGGCAGTGAAGTCCTGTTCCGTGTGTGCACGGCCAACCTGCTCCCTACCCCTGTGGGGAACAGAGCCTGGATGGGTGAGAAAAGTCCTGAGAGAAATATTCAGGATAGGTGGAAGTTGCCTGTTATCACTGAAAGCCCATGGTAATCATAAAATCAGCTGGGTTGGAAGAGACCTCCCAGATCACCAAGTCCAATCCTTGATCCAACACCACTATGATTACTATAGTGATCATGGCACTAAGTGCCACAATCCAACCTCATCTTAAAAACCTCCAGGGATGGTGAATCCACCACCTTCCTGGGCAGGCCATTCCAATGCCTGATTACTCTCTCTGTAATAAGTTTCTTCCTAATATCTAAACTAAACCTCCCTGGCAGAGCTTAAGCCTTTGCCCTCTTGTCCTACTGCTGGTTGTCTGAGAGAAGAGACCAACCCTGACCTGGCTACAACCTTCTTTGAGGTAGTTGTAGAGAGTGATGAGGTCACCCCTGAGCTTCCGCTTCTCCAGGCTAAACAACCCCAGCTCCCTCAGCCTCTCCTCATAGCACTTGTTCTCCAGTCCTTTCACCAGCCTTGTTGCTCTTCTCTGGACCTCTTCCAGCACCTCAATATCCCTCCTGGACAGCTTGTGCCCCCTGTGAGACAACTAACTGTTACTGTTAGTGCTCCTCTGTTTTTAGTTTGTGGGAATGTTCAAAATAGCTAAAAAATATGCAGTCAGAAGGAGACATTTCTTGTTATCTTAGGACACAGTGATTCAGGATGGTTACTTGATTGATGTGGATTCCTCAGAAGATGTAGTGAGGATGGCTGTGGTAAATAAAGAGAGTCTAGTATTGGAAACAGTAAAAAGAATCCATGGCATGGATGAATTAGACCAACACTAGGAGATTAGGTGGTATGCAATCCACTATTAAACAAGATAAATACTGTAAACAGTAGGTCTACATTTTTAAAGAAGAAATTGCCAAATAAAAGTAAAAGTGAGAAGTAAAGACAGTTTCTACTCTTGACAGCCTGTCTACTTACCTGGGCTGATAAGCTGCACATGAGGGTGACTCAGTTAAGAGGATAATAATTAACAATCCTCCAAAGCAGACAAACTCGGTCACTGAGCCAGTCGAGTCTCATCCTCCCTCTCGTATCCTCAGCTAAGTAAGTGCTGTAAAGTCACTTATGCCACTGTTAGAAAGGTAAAACAGCAGCTGATAAGTTTTAGCTGATGTATCTTGAAGCAGTTTGAATTGACTTGATTAACATCTGAAGGCTGCCCTAGTGGTCTTCAATGTGGTGGTTCCCTGTACCACAAATGGGGACTTGGAGACTCAGATTTCTATCCCAGTATTTGGGCTTTCAATACTTAGAATTTTTTCCTTTCTTCTATCTGTATGCATATCATCTATATCTAGATCTATATTCATATCCATATTTGTATCTATATCCATATCTCTTTCCTCCTAAGTCTATTTAGATATAGCTACACTATAGTTAAGGTTTTTGCTAGTATTTATTCTTCTGGTATCATAAAATTGCCCAATGGCCCTAATTATGTAAGATCCAAATCACACACTCGTTTCCATTGGAGTTATCTGCAGTTTGTTTGATTATTTCTCAGACATTTATATTCACTCAGGAAATTTTACAGCAAGCCCATGACTACTGATTTGGTTTCCTCCCAAATAGCTGTAAAGATGTTAAATGGAGCAAAGGCCAGCAGATTCCTTCACCAGCATTTTCCATGCAGTTATTACGGTACCCAGAATGCTCAGCGCAGAACATGTGTATGTATGCACATGCTCACTTTAAATCAAAGACATTGACCTAAGAATTGATATACTTAGACAAGCAAGACATGCAGTTGGTGGAACAAAATTAGAGTCATCTTCACTCTAAGCAGGAGAAAAGAAGGGAAGACCTGAAGCATAAGTATTAAATAACATTAGAAGAGCTTTTGATAGCACAAAAATGAAGTTGCTTTCAAAATTCTAGTATAACAAAAATGGTACAGCACCGTAAGAGTAGAGTCATGTATATCTGTGTTAGGGTACCTGTAGTAATAGATCTTATGTCGGTCCACAAAGGGTAATGTACTACCCAGCTACAAAAAAAATTTTACACTGATACAATTTACAAAATGGTATTGATTTAACTTTTGCAGTAGAAAAATCACATCTCCTGCAAGTAAAACCATGAACTGGTAAAAATATTCTGAGTGGATCAAAGAATAGTCTGTAGCAGAGCTTGAAACTATATTTAGCTCTTCCAGAGATGCAAGAAAGTGATAATTTGACACTTCCATTTTTTTCCCCCTAGATCTTAATATTTAGGAAGGAATCTGCAGAAAAATCAACCCACCAGTAAGGTCATTTGGGAAATAATAAAGATTGTCAAAACTAATGTTCATTCTTTTAACTCATCTATATGATCCTAAGACAACTGAAAATCTCACTCACTGAGACTGCTTACCAGAATCTCATTATTTTCTCTTCTTGTTATTAATCAGTTTAGTAATCCCACAAAACCAGTTTGTTTCAGTTAGGCCAGAGTCAATAAAGGGAAAATTATCAATACAGGAAAAGTTATTGCTTATAAAACAGATACAACTTTTTCCCTGCCCCTCCAGATAATTCTTTTAATCTAATATTTACTCTTTGGATCAGGCCCAAGAGTTTTGTTAAATGTTAGTACCTATTTCCCCCTCCTTCCTATTTTCCAAGCCAGTCTGTCAGTCCCTTATAAAAA
This sequence comes from Bucco capensis, assembly GCA_013396975.1. Taxonomy (NCBI): domain Eukaryota; kingdom Metazoa; phylum Chordata; class Aves; order Piciformes; family Bucconidae; genus Bucco; species Bucco capensis. Next base: position 117,172 of record VWZO01004414.1, on the reverse strand, counting down.
AGAGGGTGAACTTCTGGTTACAGCTATACTTTGTGAGTCAGTAAAACTAGGTGTTGCCTCTGGTTTTGTAACAGGCTATTTGAACCCAGGGCTTTTCCTGCATTTGTTAAACACTTCTGTTGTTACACAGAAACAACTTCACCTGTTGGAGCAGATCCAGAGAAGGGCCACAAAAATGATCAGAGGGTTGGAACACCTCTCCTATAAGGAAAGGCTGAGAAAGTTGGCGTTGCTTAGCCTGGAGAAGGCTCTGGGGAGATCTTATTGTGGCCTATCAGTACTTAAAGGGAGCCTATAAGAAAGATGGAGACAGTCTTTTTAGCAAGGCCCATTGAGATAAAACAAGGGGTAATGGTTTTAAACTAAAGAAGGCAAGATTTAGTATGGATATAAGGAAGAAAATGAGGGTGATGAGGGACTGGAGTAGGTTGCCCAGAGAGGTTTTTTATGCCTCATCCCTGGAAACATTTGAGGTCAGGTTGGATAGGGCTCTCAACAACCTGATCTAGTTATAGGTGTTCCTACTTGCAGTAGGAGGGTTGGACTAGATGACCTGTAAAGATCCCTTCCAACTCTAACCTTTCTATGATTCTATGATTCTGGATTCAGTTTTTTTGTTTTGTTTTGTTAATAGAGAATAATCATTGTGCTACAGTCTCTAATGAAAACTAAGAGAAAGGTACAATCACTTCAAAGGTTTTTTACTGTTAGTTCTACGTATTTCTCATTTGCTGTGTTGGGATTTGGATTGTTTTATCTGTCCCACCCTGTATAATAAGCTGGTCCATGAGCATCCTGACTAACGAAGAGAGTCTGTTGTGGATTTCTGTCTTATATCCCTAGAGCTCTACCACAGTAATAGATTGAATGCTGAGATCCATAAATTTTTTTCACAGAATTCATTGGACCATCTGTGAGGTCTCTTTTGCTATGTTAGAATTGCTTAAAATTCTTCGTAGGTTCAAAGTTAAGAGGGGGAGAAGGACACGCTATAGGATGTAGAGACAGCATGATCACATTGCTTTTTCCTCCTTCGAGATCTGAGCAAAGGCACAACAACATCTGCATGCAAATGGAAGCAGAAAGACTGAGTCTTGGAGCCATAACCATGGGATTACAAGCTTAGAGATTTACTGGGCACAATCCTTCACTGTTGTGAAGGTCAGTGAATGCACCCATGGAAGGTTCTTCAGCCCTAGCAATATCAAATGATGTATCAAATCTAGCAATAATCTGCCAAAACCCCCTTCACCTAAGTAGGAATCTAACCACTGAATTGATAGCCTTTGGAGGCGAACTTTGTGACCTCTTCTTGCAAGAAGGTAGTGTAAAGAGTTCTGTATTGCAGAGGGATGTTTCCAGGGATGCATATTAAAGTTATGTTAATTATTCAAAGCACCTGGAGATCCTAGGAGGGAAAATGTTCAAGAAATGTACAGCATCATTTTTGTACAGAGCCTTAGGAAACTGCCAAGGTTTTCTTGTCAAACAGAAATAGCAAGGTTTTGATTCTGAACTTTCTCAAGTAGCCTTTAATAAGCAAATACTTTAAAATGCAAAGGCTATTGACTTTAGGAACATTTGTAATCCGCTCTCTGTCTGGGGAAAGCTGTAAGCTTCTTCATGCAAACGATGTGAAGAATAGTCTAAAGCCTTAGATGGAATGCACCAGGGTAAGCTTTTTAATACAAGAAGCACCAATGAGCTTTTGAAACACATTTTCAATCTTTTTTTTTTTTAAATGGATTAGGTGTCTTTTGTTATTTTTAAGCCTTTTCTAGAGATCAGCTGGTGGCACTGATAAATTATCCATGGAGCTAGACAATCTCTGCTAATTCCAAGCACCCTTTTCCATCAGGGAGAGTGGTCTGAATGGAATTTGTTGCTTCCCATTGACATGATTTTACAAAAGATTTTTTTATGGTAACATGCCTTCTTCACTTACAATGCATTACTTCAACATAGCATGTTATGGTGGCTGAAAAGAGCATATCCAGGGATGTCAGACTAGGAATATAATGCAATGGAATAAAAAATACGCATGACCTCCCAGCCAGTGTGCACCCCACGGTGGGCCCCTCTGTACACTCATTTACGTGAGAACATGTGTATTTTGAGTGCTAATACTGAGACTGAGCTGGATCTACCTTATGCCCTGTTACAGAAGTCAGATGGATTACCTCAAGTATTGCGCATTTGCAAGCAAACTTAGCACATAACATTCAGAGAGTTGTCAAAGCCTCACAATTATTTTAAGAGTATTAGAATGAATTTTGACATCCCAATTAAAACACACCTTTTTTAAAGGGTTCCAATTTCTACTGTAGAATTAGTATTGTCAGAGCTGGCTGTTATGCCAGATTATTCAAAAATTATGTCTCTGTCTGATACTACCTGCAAATACAGTGCAGGAAATTCCACAGCAGTTAATTATGGAGGAGACTACCCACAAAAGTTGCTTTAACCTCTGGTAATTAGAGACTGCATTAAGGCTTGAGGCATGGGGGTTTATATCTATTGCAAGACTTTTGTGTTTTATAATACTGTTCTCAGAGGATTTTCTGAGCACTAGAGATTTTCTCACCCAAATATTGTCCATTATTTCCCCAACAGAGTGACATTTTTGACTTCTGGGAAGAAGCTTCCCAGGGTATCTATGCATCAGTAAGAAAATTCCTTCCTTTGTGTAAACAGTTAAAAAAATTGTCTTGCTTCCAGAGAAACAAAACATATATACATATGAAATATAGAGAGAGCACTCATGGAAGGTTTATTTTTTAAGTTGCCAGACCATTAAAGATAACTAGCTTTTGTTTAATTATACATGCTCCAGAAAATGTGATATATTATGTGGTTGATCAATGAAATAATTTTTTTTGTGGTGAAAGGTCCTAGATTATTTTAGCTGATGCTGTTATTATCAGATATTCTCCTCAGGGAAAGTCTTGAGCTCTCAGCAACCTTGGATTTTTGTTTTTTTTCTTTAGGAAGTTCAGCCGAGCTGGAGCAGTAAAGATGAGTATTGGTATTGACTCAAGAAGCAATTTTGCAGTGTTGTACAGCAGAAAGGGTAAATCATATTTCCTAAATTTGTATCCAGATAACTCAGATTTAGCTTTGGATACTCATCAGCCTGTTTACAGCCCAGTTTTATCTTGGTTTAACTAGCTCAGCAATCACAACTACATAGGAGCATCTTTGTCATTATAACCAAACGTTCAAACTAGATGTCCTGCCCCACAAAAAGGGATTTCTATGGCACATTTTGGGGAAGAGCAGCAGCTCTGCTTTTTACTTTTCTTGGTAGGGAAAGCTAGAAAAAAAACAATCTATGCAAAAGATCAGTAGAGGTGCAAGTGCTAACATGTAGTGATCCTTCTGCTTAAGGCTCAAAGTAAGAAATGCCATTTTAAGAACAGGAAAAGAGAAGGTATCTAGTTAGATTGCAGTCACCAGTTTCTTGATCTCTCTTCTTACTTTTTCCCATAATTCTTGAAACCAACCAAACAAACTGAATAAGTACTGCAAATGATCTCATGGCAACTTGAAATCTCAAACATATAGGTAATCTAGCAAGAAGAGAAAGCAGCTAACCCTACAAGGATTTGATATTAGAGGAAAACTACAGTAGTAAATTGCACCTGGATTTTGTTCTGTTTTCCTGAACCCTTTAACCTGGAAAGCTGCAATTCACTAGTCTGATAAAGCATAACATGCACAACTTTAATACCACTGTTAGGCACTTATCCACAAAGTGCATTGCCAATGTAAAACAAGGTATGTGTTAATTACTTTTGTTAAGGCTTATATTTTCATGGTAACTTAATACAATTAATATCCAGGGTAATTCACCATGTTTCAAATACTTAGGCCAGATTTGACATCTTTGTTTATAGCGCTAAAGCTGCTGGAATTATATAAGGCCAAATAATACCCAGTGTGGCATTTAGACTCTTCCCCAAATGAATTGCAGAGTGTCTCTTTGAAGTCCATAATACAAATAGTATCTGAGTGAGCTGTAAGTTTCACTCCCTGGTGCATACAGCTCTAAGAGTTAGCACAATATTCACTCTTTCTGTTTTTTCCTGATATCACAATTGTGATGACTAGAAAATGGGATTTTTCCTCCTTTTTTTTTTTTTAGAGTAGTATTCTTGGCATTTCAGGGAATGATGGAGCAACATCTCCCAAGTCATGAAACGTCAACATTTTGCTTTGCCAGGACAGTGGTCAGGAGTTGCAATTCAGACCCATCATGTTCCTCCTCTTCTCTCATGGCCAGGCTCCCAGACAGGGTTTCATTTTCCAGGGTGACTGGACTCACTGTGGGAGACAGCTCACCCTGGGAGCCACACAGCTCTTGTTATGTGATGCCACCTCCCTCCACAAAGATATGGACCAGATAAAGGGAGCCCAGAACAGTAGAGAATGACCAGAGTTTTTAAAGATATGAGCTGTTGGGACATGACCTGTCTTGGGTAGTCAAAAAGAAGAGTGAAGATGGAGGCACAATGACAACCACTGTATTTAATTTCTATCTTTTCTCTACATGGTGGAATTCACAGTCCTGAGGGTCACCAATCAGCCAAGAAGCAAAGTCAGGACCCTGGATTTCAAAAAAGCAAAATTGCAACTCTTTAAAGAGTTACTCAGCAGGATACCCTGGGAAATGGTCCTTAAGGATAAGAAAGCAGAACACAGCTGGCAGATTTTTAAGGGCACTTTCCATAGAGCACAAGAGCTCTCAATCCCCAGGTGTAAGAAATCTGGTAAGAAAGGGAAGAGACCTGCATGGCTGCATCAAGACCTGGTGGTCAAATTAAAAAGCAAGAAGGAGCTACACAGGCAGTGGAAGCAGGGACAAGGATCTTGGGAAGAGTATAGGGATGCTGCCTGATGGTGTAAAGATGAAGTCAGGAAGGCTAGGGCACAGCTGGAGCTCAACTTGGCAAAGGATGCAAAGAATAGCAAGAAGGGATTCTACAGGTATATCAATGAAAAAAGGAAGGTCAAAGAAAACATACCCCCCCTGAAGAGCAAGAATGGAGAACTAATAACAACAGATGAGGAGAAGGCTGAAGTTCTCAACGACTTCTTTTCTTCTGCCTTCACTGGCAACCTCTCTCCCAACGCCTCCCAAGTTAAAAAACCACAAGGTGAGGACCAGGGCAGTGAAGTCCCTCCCACTGTATATGAAAGTCAGGTT
>VWZO01004414.1:65010-111407 GCA_013396975.1 Bucco capensis | reverse complement strand
CCACGAGAATGATCAGGGGGCTGGAACACCTCTCCTACGAGGACAGGCTGAGGGAGCTGGGATTGTTGAGCCTGGAGAAGAGAAGTCTTTGGGGGGACCTACTAGTGACTTTCCAGTACCTAAAGGGAACTTACAAGAAGTCCTGTAATGAAAGGACAAGGGGCAATGGTTTTAAATTGGAGAAGAGTAGATTTAAACTGGACATTAGGAAGAAGTTCCTCACCACGAGGGTGGTGGAATACAGGAACAGGTTGCCCAGGGAGGTGGTTGAGGCCCCATCCCTGGAGGCATTCAAGGTGAGGCTTGCCAGGGCTCTGGGCAACCTGATCTAGTTGGGGATGTCCCTGCCCACTGCAGGGGGGTTGGACTAGATGACCTCCAGTGGTCCCTTCCAATCCAAACCATTCTATGATTCTATGATTCTATATGCATAAAGCAAGAAGTATCAGGCTAACACGGCTATCAGGGATGTATTTCAGTTAGACCTCAAGGAACAAAAATGTATTATGGTAGAAAGAAGTAGGACAGGTTTCATAGTCTTTATCATTTGGATCTCTTAAGAGCAACTTGGTTGAATATAGGCTGGTTTAAAGGAAAATATAATGAAATTGCTTTAGGATGGAAGAATAGAATTCTTGGGTTCATTACTATGAATCCTCTCAGAAAAATAGACAGTTTAACATTCCTTGTCTTCCCTGTTCCTTTATTTTTGTCATTTAATGTTAAACTAAAGTTTTGAAGAAAACTGAATTTTTCTGATAAATCTGGACTTTTTGATATTTTTCATAGGCAATTTGAGGACGAAATGGACAAAATTAGTCCTACAAAGAACTCCTTTCAAAGTGACCTAGATGCTAATTCAGCAGAGACCTTAATTCTTAATGTACCCAAGAAATTTCTTACGGTGACTTTGCTGTAATATAAATACTCTTATAGATGCAGTGCCACACAAAAATGCTCTGAAGGGTACATCATCAGGCTTTGGTGAATCTAAGCCTAACTTGACATCACTTACTGCATTAGTCCTGAGAGAACGTGTAAATTTTGCAGGGAATAATATTAACACTGGGAGATGGGAAAGCTGTAAGTTTCAATTTGAAATAGATTTTCTGACAAAAGAAACATTTCAAATCCTCTGGGTAAGGAAGAAATATTGCCTTCTTCATTATACATTGAACATAAATATCTTGCTAAAAATGTCTTGTTCTAGTCCAAGAAGAAGCAATGTCTTACAGAGTTTGAGAGCCTCTGAAGCAAAGNAATGGTTTTAAACTGGAGAGGAGGAGATTTAAATTGGACATTAGGAAGAAGTTCCTCACCACAAGGGTGGTGGAACACTGGAACAGGTTGCCCAGGGAGGTGGTTGAGGCCCCATCCCTGGAGGCATTCAAGGTGAGGCTTGCCAGGGCTCTGGGCAACCTGATCTAGTTGAGGATGTCCCTGCCCGGTGCAGGGGGGTTGGACTAGATGACCTCCAGATGTCCCCTCCAACCCTAGCCATTCTATGATTCTAAGCAGGCATGTGGGTGCTCTGATCCACCTGCAAGATCAGCAGTTTTATTGACCCATTTCCAGTAAGCATCTTTAGTGAAGTTTCATGTTTTAGTGAAGTTTCATAGTTTTAACAAAGTAGCCTGATACTTCTTGCTTTATGCATACGTAGAGAAAAGATAGAAATGAAATACAGTGATTGTTCCCACCTTTTTAAGCCACTTGAAGCAAAGTTGCCCATGCATTCAGATCTGTCAAAGAGGCTCCGCGAAGAAGTCCTGAGAAGCTCTGTAGCAGAAGTATCACGCTGAGGGGACCATGCAGACCCTTTCCAGGGCTGCTCTCTGTGAGTTTTTCCTCCCTGTCTGTACTTAAGTCTGGAATTTTGTTGAGCCAGATGCAGGATCTTGCACTCAGAGTTGTTGAACCTCATTCAGCTCCTGTGTGCCCGCTTCTCAAGCTTGTCCATTTCCCCTGGATTGCATCTCTCCATTCTGTTGTCTCAACTCCACCACTCAGGTTTGTGTCATCTGCAAACTTGCTGAAGGTGCACTCAATCCCACTCTCTTATCTCTTTGTTAAAGTTACTGAGAGCAGCAGTAGTCCCAAGACAGAGTCCTGAAGGACTCCTCACTGGTCTCCACCTGGACATGTTTTTTTGAACTTTATCTCACCACACAGACATGGAGAAGAGGAGGTGTTTTCTGGCCTGTTTGTGAGGCAGAAGCAGTCCCATTATGTAGCCTACCTAAGCAGACCTCTTTATGAAATGTACGTACATTTGTAACACTTTATATTCAGTTTAATAATTTATCAATGGTTAATATTTCAGAAGAGTAAAGTAGAAAATCAGATAAAAATTTTATACCTGCTATTAAAAGTTGAATGGAGCATTGAGAGACAATCCAAGCGATCATCCTCTCAAATCTATCTACTGAATCAGTCTGGCTTCAAGTAAAAAGGCAACCTTACACTTTATTTTGTGCTGGGTGTGAGTTGCATGTCTGTTGTTGGTCTCACAGCAATGACAGCCTCTCTCAATCATAAACTTGCAGCTGGTCACCAGCTCCTGTCAGGTCATTGTTAAAAAGACACCAGAATCTGTCACCTGATCATCTTTTCTTAGTTACTTAATGGCTCTTTTTATTGCTGTGGCACCTGATATATCTTTCAGTTAGTGCTAATACTGAATCATGCTGGTTTAAGTCTCTGCTGCTGCTAATATCAATGGCACTGAACTGATTTGTAACATTTTGCTGCTGTGTCATAGAATAGTTGAGTGAAAAAATCTCTAACCTCTCTGCCCATCACCTTACATGAAAACTGCTGGTCCTGATATAAAAAATGGTAATACAAACCCAATTTTTTCTTAAAAAGCAATGCAAATAGATAGATGCCTCACAAACTGCTTACAATGTTAACTCAAGCAATATGAAAAATAGATTTTAAGAAGTTTTAGAGATTTTGGCTTGGGCTATCTTTTTGCTTATTCAGAAAAAATGGCAGGAGTTGTATAATAAACAAGATGGTATTTTATAGCATGTTTAATGCAGTCTAAGTCCATTATGGGAACTTTCCTTTGCTTTTTTGAAAAGGTACTTTAAATTGTCTTTGTCAAGGGGAAACACTGTTCACTTTTTCCAGTTTTACAGCTTCATGCACTGGCTTAAATAGCTTGCTTAGGAAGTTAGTAGACTCTTACTACAATAAATCAAAGCAAACTTGACAGTTTTGATGGGAACTGAAGCTGGGCAAAGGCAAGACTATTGCTACATATACCCATGGCTGGAAAGAAACACGTTTCTGAGCTAGTAAGCAGCCCACAGCCATGGTCAAACAGTTTAGATTAGGAAGCAACAAAAAATAGATTAACCAAAGAAGATAATTAAGTGAATTGTATCTAAAAAATCTGCACCAAAACTAAGAAGTATTTGGTTTTATTAATGGTCAAGTGTTGGGGCTGGGATGACCACTAATCCAATGACAGATGCTCTCTGTTACCCTTTCCTCCCACTCCAGGAAGGAAAAAGGGAATTAATAGAGAATGAGAGAGATTTGTGGATTGAAAATGAAAACTAAAATTACTTTAATAAATATAATAACAATAAAATGTATACAAATACATACAAAACAAATACCACATCTAAACCACCCCCCCCAGCTATGTCAACTACCTTGCCGTCACCATTGCTACTGCAGCAGAAGGACTCAGCAGATGGGAGTCAGACTCAGGGGCTGGACCCTGGAACTGGATTCAGGAACTCTTGGATCAAGATTGAAGGCAGAATTGACTTTTGAGGACCTCTTGTCTCAAGGTATCTCCACAGAGAGGACATTGTTTCTTCTTCCATTTGAAGAAAGTCTTGTACATATTAATTTCTGGACTTGAAACTTCCATTTGTGACTTTTTCTAAAGAACAGGTAAACAATGTCACCTTGTTATGTCACATGAGAGTGCCCTCATTTATTTTCACGGAAGGGAGAAGAGAAAAAATTCCAACATCACATATCCTGAGCCTATGAGAAGCTTTTGTGTCTCACAAAATCCATGCACACAAAGGCAATGCATCCTGCAAGAATAATAAAGGAGATGGCTGAATTGCTGTCATATTGGTAACAATTAATTTCCTTTGTCCCTAACCATTCTAATAATACACATGATTATTCAGTAAAGAAATTATCTCAACTCCTTTGATGTTAATGGATCTGTTTCTATTGACTGCAGCAAGTTTAGGATTAGGCTGTGAAGATTTTATGCCTGCATGCTGCTTGCTTAGCTGGTCAAACAGCATTTATTATTACATGCCTGTGAGGGAAAATGTGCCATCTTCTCACTAGAGCATTTACAAAGTTCAATATCTCATGTTTAATTATTTAGTAGTGGTGTATTTTAATAGTAAAAAACCAAGGCTACCAAAGAGCTCCATCTGAAATACAGTATCACATGGGGAATATTTACTTAAATTAATCAGATTCCATAAACTTTAGAATAGTATTCAAAAGTTATGGCTATCAGAAAGAAAAGAAGAATTATCACTACACAAAATTCTTATTGATTTAACATTAGTCATGATTTTGCATTGTCCACATCTCTCAAAATTATTTGAAAAAATAAAATTAGTTTATTAATTGTTAATGCCAGCTATGCCATTAAAAAAAAAATCTGTGATTTGAGTGAACTTTTTTGCTGAAGCTTGAAGGATATCTTCCAGTCTACTTACTTAAAATATTTATGCATTATAGACTATGGAGAAAAAGAGATTCTCATATTCTTCTAGGATTAAGAAATTTTTCACAAAAGGACAATAAGAAAGAAAGGCTTAAATTTTTCTAGACTTAGCTAAGAATAATATAAAAATGTTGCAGTGGCAAATCCAAAAATGGTAAAGTAGCATTAGGGTACCTTGGTATATTAAGAAATGGGATTAGTGCCTGGGATGTTGTTTAGCTTGAACAACAAGATAAAGCAGCATTTCTTATTCCCCTGAAAGTGAAACACTCTGTGTGTGTGGTCTCTACCAATTCCACTATATTCAATATTTTGCCCCTGGAGTAGGAAACTCAGTGAGGTCTCACTTTCTACTGATGCACAAAAGGTGAGAAGGTGAAATGGAAGGAAGTTGGAGATTTTATCAGATTTAAAAGGTGCATTTCAGCTCCATCCACCTGTGTATCCTGGATCTTGAAGAAGAAAGGGCTCCCTTCATGGAGAAAAGTTACCCAAGAAAGTTATCAGCCACAGCGAAGGACCCTTATGTCCTCTCTGTGGAGAGACTTTGAGCCAAGAAGTCCTCAAAGGTCTTATGAGGAGAAGGCATTGTGGCAGACTCACTCCCATGGCAGATTCCACAGGGTTGCAAGAGATTTCTTGCTGCTGGCTCCTGTCACACCATGCAGCTCATAGGAATTCAGACTTGTCCTTGCCTGGAGGCTTTACAGCTATGGGCAAAATATTTAATCAACCTCAGCATCTCTGCCTGAGGACCCAGGTGTCACTGTAGCTGGTGATGTTTGGAGTCAAAGCAAGATCCTCTTCCTCCTTCTTATGTGTGTCAGCAACCACCTCAAGGTGGACAGGTTAGTGTTGCCACAGAGAGTGAAAAGACATAAAGCCAAGCCCACTAAATAGTCCTTCCCAGGCTTTTCTGGAGTTGAAAGTACTGCCTTCTGCCTGTTGGGTACATTTGACTTCTTGACACGCAAATTTTAACTTATTTGTAGTTAAAGATTCATTTTTTTCTTTTGATAAGGCTCCCAGTTCAATTCTCCATTTAAACATTTTGTATAATTAATGTTTTTGCTGCTGGGTTTAAAATTTTTTTTAATAAGCTCTGCAACCTTTGCCATAATTTAGTAATGTACAAATTACATGTAGCAAATTGTCCTAGGACAGATGTATGACACAAGACTGCTATTGAAGGAATGACCTTTCTGCAGTAAATAACAATGTTTTCTTTCCTTCCCTTAGCACTAATTCACTGCTCATGTAGCAGCAACTTGCAATTGTAAAACATAAATATCTACACTTTTTAGGGATCAGCTCTGGAATGATGAAAAGTCAGACTGTTGACCATTGTTGTATATATTAATCACTATTCCTTGAGGTGTGGAGTATCCTCATTTAAGTATGTTAGTTACAGTGACACCAAAGGGCAAGATTATTCAATATATAAATGAGTAACAAGCAACATTGCCTGGTGTTCAGAAGATATTACATCCCTCAATTTCAGAGGGAGAATCATAGAATCATAGAATGTTTTTGGTTGGAAGGGACCTCTGGAGGTCATCTAGTCCAACCCCCCTGCAGTGGGAAGGGATATCCCCAACGAGATCAGGTTGCCCAGAGCCCTGGCAAGCCTCACCTTGAATGCCTCCAGGGATGGGACCTCAACCACCTCCCTGGGCAACCTGTTCCAGTGTTCCACCACCCTTGTGGTGAGGAACTTCTTTCTAATGTCCAGTCTAAATCTACTCTTCTCCAATTTAAAACCATTGCCCCTTGTCCTTTCATTACAGGCCTTTGCAAACAGGCCCTCTCCAGCCTTCTTGTAGGTTCCCTTTAGGTACTGGAAAGTCACTATTAGGTCCCCCCAAAGACTTCTCTTCTCCAGGCTCAACAATCCCAGCTCCCTCAGCCTGTCCTCATAGGNTCACTGATCTCCAGCTGAACTTTGAGACATTGACCATTACCCTCTGGATGCGGTCAGCCAGCCATTTCCTTATCTACTGAACAGTCCACCCATCTAATCCATATCTCTATAACTTAGCCAATAGAATGTTGTGGGGGACAGTGTCAAAGGCCTTGCACAAGTCCAGATAGATCACAAGCAAACTTTCTCCATTCCTGGCGCTTAAAACCTGACTTTGTTCCTATTTATATACTGAAGTCCTCTTGCACTGCCAGAAGCATGTAAATCACAGCAAGTGCCACATTTGACTGCTAATTTTAATGTAAATTTAGACCACAATAAGCAAGAAATGAACTAAAGACTACAAAGCACTCTTTAAAGAATGTTCTCCAAGAGACCTGGATGTTATCCAGAAAACACATGTCCCTTATACCCAGCTGTGACAGCTAATATAGTAGTCTGGGAAAGAAGGCAGGTAGTTTCTGTGCTATTAGCATCCTTAGGCATTTAGAAATTGGCAAAGAAATTTGCATGTGAGAATCTACTTTGGCATCATCTACACCTCAAGCTGTATGACTGTCAGTGAACATTTGATTTCACCACATTGCCAGAGTTGGATGTGACAATGAGGGGATCATGCTTAGACTGTGAAACCTGAATTTCTTCTTCTGCGTTTGATCACTATTTTGGAGGAGGAAGGTGGGGAAAAGCACGTCAGTAGATGGTCTCCCCAGAGTTCTGGATATGTGGATTCATCCTTTGTGTACTGTGCTGGTAGCAATTTGGCTGCAGTTTCATCCACTGCTGCCAGTGGAAAAACCTCACAGGCTTCCCACAAACCTGGGAAAGATGCTAGCACAGTTTGGAAGAGATTGCTAGGATGCATTGCTCAGAGTCAAATTCTGTCCTTGGTGTGTTCACAGCACTGGCTGTGAAGAAAAAGAAACCATATATAGACAAAAGAGAAGAAGACAATGTTAGCTACAAGCTAAAGGAAAAAGAGATAAAGCTTCTTCCAAACAATGAAAGAGAACACAGCAGCAAAAGGGAAACCTTTTTTGCTGGCTGCCCTGTAACAGTCAGAGAAGGCACAGAAGAGGTCTTACACTTTTGTCCTCCACACACAGAGAAACTTCATTGCTGCCAATGCACATCCATCGAATTCCAGCGTTTTCAATGCACAAATGAAAACTTTCTCTGTCCTAGGCTCATGAATACAGCATCACTTTCCTTACCTTTTAGCTGTACTGCCTTCTCCCTGGCTCCCTTTGCACAGACACCTGAGTGCTACCCATTAGCATCCTTCCCTCAGGCCTTATAATGGTAATTTCATGCTGCTGACCTCACATCAGATGGTTTTCCTTCTGGCTCTTCATGGCCCTTTGCACTTTATAGGAAAGGATTATTAGCACTATGCAGTATTAGAAGCTAATAGAAATATACTTAACCCATGTCACTGTTAAACATAAAGAAGACTAAAACTCAAAGACTGTACTGTCTGCCTAATAGTAGACACAGTGTCCATGGTGAATGAAATAAATCCTGAACAGTGGTAAGAAAGTTAAGCATTAAATGCCCTAACACTCTGCAAACCCTAGTCAGCAAGGACAGGAGGAGGTCAGGGCAGGTGACCTTTTTGGGAATCTGAGACAGCCTAATTTAGTGTCTTAAGCAATGTGTTTGACCCATTACCTAAAACTGTGACTGTAAATCTCCTGATACTATCAGAGTCAACATTCCCACTATCAGAATTTTCTCTGGAATAATCTTGAACATTTCAATCGAGAACTGCAGGAACCCTAATTATTAGAGTAATCAGACTTGAGATATGTACAAATATCAGGTACCATGAAGTTTTGCAGTTAGTTGGAATTTTTGGCAGTTGTGGAAGTAATCTAGCAGGTCTCTCATCTTGGATTTGTTCATGTTTGATTTGCCTGGAGATACCAAATGGTTCATATGGGTATCCACTAAGCCCTTGGTTGGACAGACCTGGTTTGCCTAAGTCCTAAATTAGGTTCCACTGCCAAATTTTTCTCCCCTTCCTCCACTTTTTGAAATGTTGAAGTGGTGCAGCTATTTACTATTAAACTTCAAGGCAAGCAATTTGTATTCATCTCTCAAAGGAGAAGGAAGAATAAGCAAATGCTCTATTACGATTGTATGCATTTATATTTGATAAAAATGGTTGCAATTTATATGCAAATTAAGTGAGACTCAGCCTCCTGGCAATTTGTCAGTAGGACCCGCAGCATCACAAACCATTTATGCCCTTGCCTAAGCAGCCCTGGTCCCATCTGGAGGCATTTTAGTGAAGGGAGGCCAAATTCTGCTTTAAGGCATTGTAAACAATATTAAAACAAGGTACTAGCCTAGCTTACTACCTCCCACTCAACTCACTGTGTCATCCTTGTTCATTCCTAAAGATGCTTTCTTTTACGGTGCTGCTTTTCATAACCTATCCTTCTCAAGAAAGACCCACTGGTAAGCAGGTCTTGGCTTTAAAGCACAGATCTCCACAGCTATTTTTTTTGCTATAATCAAAATGAGTTTGGGATTGAAAGTCTCTTTTTTGGCCCACATAAGAACTATCTGATATTGTTACATCCTTCAAACATCTACAGCCTCAGAAGATGGCATCAAACGCATGAGGACCACTTCCTGGATCGACTGGAAACTGTAGCTTGGCCACTATTTTGATTTAATTATTTTTACTTTACTTTTCCTGATGTTTTCCTGCTTATTCCCTTGTCTTTCATGTTACTTCTCTTATCCCTCCCATTTTCCTATCTACCTTAAAATAATTGAGAAGCACATAATTTTCCTTGAGTCTTTTCTCCCTGACATTCCTGCCCATCTTAGCTGGGCACTTCATATTTTGTTTAGGGAAAGAACCATTTCTTGTGTCTGCATGTTCTTCTGCATGCATCACTTTGGGGACACACATTTAGAGGCATAACAAAAGGATATCATATGCTTCCACAGGCATCTGTCTGGTGCTGATGTACCTCAACATCAGGACACCATGAAGAGGAGTGGGCTATGCTATTGACAAAACAGAGACTTGTGCTAGACAGATGACCCACACATGGGCTCAGGAAGTGTTCCCAAGAGATGTCACAGAGAAATAAACAGTCATGGCAGCCAAAAAAAAGGAAGAAAGACAGACAAGGCCAAGTCCAGGGAAACTCAAGAGTGAGGATCACTGATGCAATACTGTCAGTAACAAATAACCCATCTAAACAATCCATGAAGCAGAGGTACAAGGCACAGTAATAACAGAGCTCTTCACTAGACTAGATCTAATTTTGTTAAAAGATGGCTGGAATTAACTCCCCGTACATAATGCATTTGTAAATGCTAGTATAGACAGTCTGCAACCATTTATTCCAGGAGACGAATGTTTGTGGCTTACCGAACTGACTGGCTAACCCAAGTTAACTGGCAATCAATTCTAGCAGTGACATACTGCACTGGTGGGAACCCAAACCACCCATGACTTGGTTTGCAATTATTTGTGATTGTTAAGGGATTAAAAAGTGAGCTTTTAAAGAGAAGATGAAAAAATATGTATGTGTTTTAGACCAGTTATTTGTCAGCCTTTGTATTCCCAATAGCTTGCAAGCACAGGTTGAAGGAATCTTTGCTTTGCACAGATGAGGAAATCAGAGGGGGAAATTAGTTTTTATTATTGGCATTGTCATGCCAAAAAAAAAGCATCACTGAAAAAGCCAGGAGGCGTTTTTCAGATCACCTTATTTTCCCAAGGAAGAAAAAAGGCTATTAATGACAGAGAAATTAAAAAATAAATCAACATATATAGAGAACCTTATAAAAAATACAATTAGAGCATGTCATTTGTGAAAGTGTGCAGCTGTACAACTCAGTAGCACTGGTGCAAACATTTCATAGTCAGCTGCAAGGTATTATTTATTGGGTTGTTTCATTTGAATTAAAGTCACTTTAAAGTTCCAGGAAGAGTGCTCACACCTACATTTTTCATCCAAGATTTTGCAGTTCTGGGTGACATTCTCTTTCTCCTCTCCCCTTCTCTTCACTCTCCTAGAGATGAGAGACTAATCCTATATAGAGCTGCCGTAGGTATAATTGAACCCCAGAGTGCCAGAGCAGTACTGCTTTGACATGAATTCCATATAAAAGTGTTTCTGTTACTCTACATTTATGCTGTCTGTGGATTTTAGTGGTGATTTGCAACATTGATTGATTACTATCTATCTTCCTTGCTATTCTGCTTTGCATTCCGCTTCAGAGAGGCTGAATTATTCACTGACAAGGCTTGCTCTCTTAAAGGTACATCCTGAAACCACATTGTTTTATTAGGCACATATTCTAGTAATGTTTTTTTTTGTTTGTTTTTTTGTTTTTTTTTTTAAATGGCACTTTTCCTATGATCCAAGCAGTCAAAATTATGGATCCCTGGGCAAAGTAAAAAGACCAAGCAACCAACAGAAAATCAACATAAAAATTTAGTTAATCTGAACTGATTTCTTTCTCATGAATTAATTCTTTTATAAAAAGCTGTTCAGGTGTACTTTAAATGGAACTGCTTTTATTCTGAAACTTTCCCCTGTAATTTTACGAATCCGCATTATTGGTCTAAAAACCTTGGGTAAAAACAAACCTTAAGAATTGCAAATTTTTAGCTTTTTCCCCTTTCCTCCAGCTGAAAACATTCTTCATGATTTATGAGCAACTTCAGCCTCACATGCACATTTTTGGCATATTTTGACAATCTGGTCTGGAGCAACTCAAGCTATTAGAAATCTTTTCATAATTTCTTACAATAACATGCTGGTTCTTTGAAAAGGTACAACATATAGATTTACCCCATTCTTCTGAAATCAGCCTGGCTGGTTAGTAGCACTCACTTGTTCTACAAAACCTGCATAGATTAAAGAAATGCATGTGTTATTGTACCTGCTGATGGTAACATGTACTACAGACTTGACCCAAAGCCCATCAAGAACCAAAAGCTTCTACCATGCTCAGTGAGATCACATCAGGCTAATAACTGTTCACACTTGTGTAGCAGTATCAAAAAAAGTGAGTTTATGGGCTGCTTGGCATGACTAACAAGAAAATGCCGCAATGTCCTGCTCTTCATCTTTCTCTTGCATTTTACCTCCTCTGGGTTCATTTCTCTTCCCACTGTGGTCTGGAGTGAATGATGCTAAACAGGCAGGCTGCTTCTCAGTGTGAGGAAACTCCCTTTTCTAACCTGTCCTATTACATTTCTCCATGCTTTTAATCCATATGGGTTGCATGGTGTCAATGGCAAAACTACCCTTGGCTTCAGTAACCTTGGCTCTGAGCAACCTGATCTCGTTACAGGTGTCCCTGTGTACAGGTGTTGGACTATATGACCTCTAAAGGTCCCTTACAACTCTAACCATGCTATGATTCAACAGACTTGCTCTTTTATCCAATGCCAAACCTAATTCTTCCTCCTGAAGTTCCCGTGCACAAAGTCTGAATTTGTGAGACAGAGAAAGCTGAGACTTTGGTGTTGCCAAACTATAGGAATAAAAAGGTGTTTGTGATCAAAGCAGCAAATAAATTTTCTTTACCAAGCACTGTCTGAACCCTCAAATTCTTTACAAGCTCTTTCTAATGGGCCAGTGTACAAATAAACTCCACACTCCAAACACAGTTTAGAAAGTGTTGAAAAATGAAGCTTGAGCAAGCTGGAGAGCTCTGGGGTATTGACATTCATGTTGAAACTCAATCAACTGTGATGGTGTTTAGCTACCAAACACTTCAAGCATATTCCTGAAAAGCAGCATGCTATAAAGATAAGATATAACTGTCCCAGTTTTGCCTAGACCAGAAGAATTTCATGGTGTACTTTATCCCTGGAAAAACAGGCAAATATCTCTGAAGTGTGTATTTTGCACCAGTGAGGGTTTAAGAGGAAATGACTGGCATCATTACAGTACAGGCTTCACGTTATTAAGTCAGACCATCAGTTGATCTTGTTCACCAGGGCCAGTTTCAACTTAGTTCTACCAAAGTGGAAACCAAACTTGTTTAATTTGATTTGACTTGTAGGATCTGGTGTGCACATAATTTGGCAAGAGCTAATTTGCTGATGAGCAGCTTTTAACATTTCACATTAGATGAAAACAGGATATGCTCTAGAGGTTTTGGATGATTATTCACTAAACAAAGCAACCAAATAAAAACTGTAGCATCTAGAGCTGAACTGTTGCAGAGAGAATTAAATTTAAGAGAAAGGAAAGAGAGAATTAGAGACAAGACAAGACTACTGATGGGGGTGATACAAATACATTTTTGTATTGGTTCTCCATACAGTTTAGCAGACAAACGTGTAATACAGTTTTCTCAGTTTGCACTTTTTTGTGGTGTACCCCAATGTTTCTTCTAAGAATTGAAGATGGTTTGGATGGAATTTGGAAAGCATCTGCCCAATGCAGGAACATATACTACATTGACTGAGGTGGGGCTGTGCTCCTGAGTGTCTTGCATGCTTTTAAAGTTTAATATATTATGGTAATTTTTTATATAATTTGAAGTTATCAGAAGTGCCACAGATGCCAAAGTCACATTAAACCATTGAACTAGTCTATTAGCCCTCCCATTCCCATCAGGTATTCCTCTATCCCTCTTACTACTCCTTTTAAACTCACTGTAAGAATTATTTTAGTCAGTGTCCATCCTCTGCAAACCCCTTTGCCAATCTCACCACCATGCTGCCTCCAGCTCCTGTGGCTGCCTGATCTCTGCCTCAGTTTTGTCCATTTAAGTGGTTTACGTCTGTAAATTCATTATTTCCTTTTTTATTGTGTTGAAATGGCTATTCCCAAAGTCTTTTTGACCACATTTCAGACCTTCTGATCATCTCAAACCTCTTTATCTTCTCAACTGTTTTTGAGAGTCCCTCCACAAAGATACAGTTTCAAGTCTTCTGAGATTCCTCCAATCTCTTGGGGTGCTCCTCCCACAGCATCAGAATTCTCCCCCTCACTTAAACTTGTTCAGTTGCCACTTTCGTGGAAATTTTTGCAGTATTTTTTCACTACCAGCCTGTCTGCAATAATACCTCCTTTCTTTCTCATTGCTGGTTGGCCTCTGTCAAATGGCTCAGTATCAAATGAAATGACCAAACCCAAATCTTTCCTGCAAACCTCCTTTCTCTCTCTATGACCTCAAAGAATAATTGTTGGTGGTGAGTTCCTACTTCAGTTTTCCCATGACCAAATCTTAGATCAAAGACTATGTGCATGTGAAATTGTGTGCACACTTGAGCTTCCCCTCACATGGGCAAGAACTAGACAACCGTCTATTTGAAGCAACTGAGATACTATTTTCTACTGCTGTTTTCAAATACTGATTCACCAACTCTGGAAAATAAAAGGGAAAAATTCAAAAGGAAGAGGCAGATCAACAACTCAGGGGACTATAACTGATTACATAAACAATTTAGTCTTTTCTGTTCCCTTTGATTTTTGCAAGCTTATTTTTACCTGTGTTTTATTACAAAAGCCTTTCTCATTACTTGACTATTTGGAAAGCTTAGATTCAATATATGAAATCTGCAGCCTGTCTTCATAGATAACATCATTGACAACTCAATATATTTTTCCCCTATGGTGGAAAAATGAAATGAGGCAAACTTCAGAGTTAATGAAGAAAACACAATGGATATTGAACAACGAACCACTTTTATAAAGTAAAAGTTTTTCATGCAGGAAAGAGAATGGTGTACACACAATTCTTGGCTCATTTTAAATGGTCATAGGACTTTCTTGAGCCTTAGTAGCAGTGATTTAATGCATTTTTATGAAGTCAGGCTGCCTATGCTGAGGCAGTGATGCCTCATCAGATCACTATAGTTTACTGTTACAATAAGTAAAGGGCTTTTATATATACATATATATATATACATGGTTTTCCAGGCATGGAATTACAACAACTTACCTGTGCTTGAGGAATTACAGTGAATTTTGGGTCAATGAGATCTGTAGCAAGTCACAATGGCAGGATGATTACATTATCCCTAAATTGTTTCTTATAGATAAGCATTATTTGGCAGCGTGTCTACTAGAAAAGATGAACCCACAAAGCTGCCACCAAGTCTCTTATTCATTACTGATGTGGAAAATAGTGGGCCTAGGCATGCTGAGTATTTTTTAAGACTTGGCTTTACTCCCAATATAAGTTATCTCTGCCTCTAACTGCAGTACAGTTGTGATATTCTCCAGGGATTCTCTGGAGTCTG
Organism: Bucco capensis; assembly: GCA_013396975.1. NCBI lineage: Eukaryota > Metazoa > Chordata > Aves > Piciformes > Bucconidae > Bucco > Bucco capensis. The sequence continues at coordinate 96,527 of VWZO01004414.1, read as the reverse complement.
GAAAAATCCTCAAGGAAGAATAGTTATCTCAAGGAAATATTGAAATGATTAGTTTTGAGTATTAGAAATGCTTTAAAGACTGGACATAGGCTGCCATCCCTATTCCCAATCCAAGATAAATAGTCCTCTCAGACAGGTAAAATGAACTACAGCTTTGAGATCATGCTGAGTTCATCACTTAAGCCTTGGTCAGGGGCTGCAGTTAAAAAGCCCTTCTTTTGCTGCTTGGATCTATGTTTTTTGCACAAAGCCATGGCCACAGTAATTAGTGCAGCTCTAGCTCTGAAGATGGATGCTTTTGATGCTCTCAGTCTCATTCATTGCTAAAAAACTTCAAGCATCACATAGCTCTGTAACCCTTCCTACCCTGTCTTTGCAGCAAGATGATTTTCTACTCCCTAGCCAGCAAATTCTCAACACTAAATGGCTTTGTACTGACAAAGCCCTGTAAAGAGATGTTTTTCCAGAAAACAATCGGTTCCAAAGTACTAAGAATTGGGGTGGCAAGCTGCCACACCAAGCTTCTCATGACACCACAGAAGTACTGCTTGTCTGAAAGAAACTAACCTCCAAACAGGTAATGCTATGACTTCTTAAGCATATGTGCTGTTACTTTTTCTAGTAGCACACGTCCAGTTACACAGCATGGTGTAGCATTAACCAGGACACCTCTGACACATCTGGTGTCCTACATAGCACAGGCTCAGAAAGTGCCCAGATGCTCTCTGGACCATCCCAGTCCCAAATGCATTGACAAGTCCCTTGGTCACCTACTCCACTGTCTCCTGGAACCATGAGCTTATCAGCATTTGTGCTTGTCCCTGCATACAAACCTGAAAAAAAAGTACATAGACATTTTTGTTAGTGAATCTGATATAGAGAAGTACTGAGGGCACACTCTCACCATGGATTATGCTGTTCAATTTAACCACTCACTGAGCAGAGATTATATTTTCCAGAAAAGGTATAGGCAGAAGCATGTGGTTAGTCTGCATGGGAACTGGCTGAAATTGTTGGCTGTTTTCACTCCTTGCTTCTAAGACATAGCAATTTAGAAAAAGGATACTGAAGCTGAAAACCTTAAGAGTGTAAAGAGCCTGGGGCTTTGTGCCTGCATTTTAAGTCTGCTGTAGGCAGAATTTTAGAGGAGATTGCTAAGGGCTATTGGCCGTATAAGTATGTAGAGAGAGAGAGAAGGCAAGAAAGTGAGAAAAAGTGCAGTCAACCATGTACCCTTCCCAAAAGGAGAATATTTGGGGTCAATTTATGAAGCAAAAGTTAAATTCTAAAAGTACTCTAGTTATTCTAAAGTGACCCAGTATTATGAGTGGGCATCCCAGATGTACCTACCTTTGCTAATTCAGACCAAATCTACACAGAAAGTATTTTCAATACTGACTGTAAACTCAAGATACTTTTTTTTTTTTGAAGACTTTCAACCATTTTCAACTTCGTGTTTTCTTATTTTCTGCTTGTGGTTTTAATCTGAAAGATCAGTCCTGTGAGAGGATGCTTAACTGAGAATAGTAGTGAGATAATGAAAAGGCCATGTGTCACATCTCTTATCACATGGTTGCTGCTTCCCTTGATGTGCTTTCCTAGGGAGCAGACAGGCTGCCCTTCTTTCATGTTCTTCCAGCTCTGTTCATGCTGCAAACAACAGGCCCATTTTACATTGTCAGGAAGGAGAACAACCCCTTGCTGGTACTTGAAGTTGTGCCCAAACCTGAGCAGCGCATGGCACTGCAGGGTGCTGGTGTGCAGGGGCTTGCAGCAGTGGCACTGTCCCCACTGGCAATGGCTTTATGAGGAGAGTTAATAAAAAACTAGCTGAATCTGGTTGGGATATTCCCCCAGATATTCTGTTTCCTCTCCAAAATTCTTGTTTGTCCTGATAGTGGGGTCTGTATGCTGTTACTTTTCATGACACCAGATGAAAGAGTACTTTTTGGTGGCAACTAAGTGTAGGACAAAAGAGTGTCAAAGACAAGATTTGTACTCCATTATTTACCTCAGTGCTGAGAAAAAAAAGCCTTATGAGCTGAGAAAGGGTAAGTGGAGATTAAAGGTGTATAGGAGTGGGTCTCCATCTTCCCTTCCCTTCCCTTCCCTTCCCTTCCCTTCCCTTTCTCCAAAAGAACAGAGATTTCATCACAAGGTTTTATCAGTTGGATGAAATAATAGGCATCCAAAAGAGGAAAGATTTGTTTTGTGATATACAGTCTTCTAATTAAGTGTGTGGTGGAACAGAAATACAGAGACTTATTTTTGGGAGCTTATCATAATGGTTACAGAAGACTTGAGTGTGGGTATCTTAATTTCCCTATAGGTTCCCTGTAACTTAACTGTGAACTATCTGGTGCCCGTGCTGCTTAGCTGCAAGCCCTCCCTTCTTAGCTGGAAGGCTTCATACCACAATTAGGGATGAGTATAACACTAGGGTAAGAATAAGAAATGTACTTGCTAGAGGTGCTGAACTGTTGACAATAAACTAAATCAAATTCTCTTTCTATACATGGGGTAGCAGAAAAAAATAACGAGACCAACCCCTTGCTGTTAGGCAGAACTTTTCATAATGAAATTTTGAAGTATTTTATAAAGAAATCAGATCTATCCACTGGGAAGCAAATGCAGAGATTTAATGACATGACTGGGCCTGAGTCCAGTCAATGATCTGACTCAGTGGGCCTGAGATTATAACTCAGATCTCCCCAGTTGCAAGGCAGAAGCCTTTAGGCTTTTCTGCAGTGGAAATGAAACAATAGACAACAATTGTGTGGAGATGAAGAAATTATTTCTTGGTGTCTTAGGATTGTTGATATGTATGTGTGTATGTATATATGTGTGTGTATATATATAAAACCTGTTACTGAGGAGTAACACTGATTCCAGTATTACCATTCATGGATAGAAGTGTATCTATGTGACCTTCTGTGTTCATGAAAAGTCCTGGGCAACATCCCACTGAAGTCAACGAGATTTTTGGAATTGACTGTGCTGCTGCATTTCTGATGAATTTAATTAAACACATGAGATACAGTCTGAAAAAACCATAGGGAAACCACATTCCATTCTCCCTTTAGAACCAGAGACTGTCAGTTGGTGTCTCCAATACAAAAGCAGCACCGTATGTTAAATGCACACAGGATATCTTTCCTTTTCCTGAAGAGTTGAATATGGAAAAAACAGCAGTATTCAATGAGTTAATGAATCACAAGCTAATTCTTGACACCTCCACTGACAGACTAAATGAAGATTAAGTTCTTTTGGAGAATCATGATTTTCATTAAATTTATGAACTTCAGGACCAATAAATTCTAATCTCTAATGTCTCTACATTATTCCAAAGCTTTTTGATGGGCTAAAGCTCTTACAGGCAGGCAATGAAGTGATAATTTTAGATAAATTGGGAATAGGACAATGATCTTCTGCACACCAGCTATGGCAGGGCTCTTGTGGACTAGGTTATCCTCTGGATGCACAAAAGGGGTCAGTAGCAGGCAAATTAAATGATGGGCTGCCAGTGGAGTTAATAACTGTAACTCCTAGCTCAGATGCAGGGCTCTCTAACAGAGCAGCTTGGTGCATTCATTAGTTACTTGACTTCTTTCCAAAATCCTCAGCAGAGACAGTGTCACCACATGGTCACAAGAAGGGCAAAAGAGTGAGATGGGAGATTAGCATAGCTCACCTCCACGTTTCTCTAATGGGGAAAAAAAATCCTGAAAGATAATAATTAACTGCAAACCTCTCTGGCCTTTTAGAACTGAATCCAGGCATTGCTGCCTGCAGCAGTTCAGAAAGGCCCCCTACACCCTAAAAACTGTGATGTAGGCAGCACCCTGTGCAGAGCCTGTCTCAAAATGGGACTATAGAATGATGTTTGCAAAGCTTCCCTGAAAGTCAGGGCAAAAGATGTGTAAGTGAAGTGAAACAATTCATTGTTTTGCTGATCTGGGTAAATGTGAGCTAATTACTCATATTAACTCTTTCATTCTCTGCAATCAGTTTCTATTAAAAATGACTCCTGGAACTCTGTTTTTTATTTTTTTTTCTTCATTTTGCCTTATTCTTACCTAAAAAAAAAGGGATGGTTTAACTTGCTTTTAATGTGTATCCATTTATGCACTTATGCTATTTGATCCTGCCTCCACTGAAGCCAGTAAAAGTCTGTATAACCTAAAACTCTTTGGTTTGTAACCATTTATTCTGTCCTTTTTATGGGAACTGTTCTTTTTTCATGGCCTTGCCACAAAAAAAGCAACACTCTAAGGGATCACCCTCAAATTTCTTTGGACTAGCTGAGCATAGATACATGCATAAAGCTCAGCTAAGCCTGAGCAACTAGAGAAGCAGTGACTGCAGGCAAGGGGCAGGATGGAGCTGCACAAACCATGCTGCAAATACAAAGGGAAATGACTCTGCAAAGAGTATTATGTGAGAGACTTGGAAATAGAAACTTTGTACTCCAGAGCTCTAGGTATGTCTTTCAGTCCTCAAATGACCTGAAGGGGTGAAAAAGTTTCCATTAAAAAGCAGCTGTGGAAAACAATGTACAAACCCACGGAGAAAGGGTGGTAGCAGTGAAGAAAGCATCATGCTATGCAGCAACATGTCATATTTGGGGCATTAAGCTCCAAACACACTGTAAGCTTTGAACTGGGCACAACAATACCGTGAAGGAGCATAATCTGCTATTGGCAGAGATATGAGAGACTTTCTGTTCCTCTTATAGCTGCATAGCTTTTGAAGCAGCAAAGCTTGGGCATTGCTGATTCAGAACGAAACACATTCTGTATCAAGTAAGGCTTCATGCAACACCTTGGATTTTCTCTAATGCTGTCTCATTTAATCACGGCCCAAAGAAAACTTCAATTGCTTCCAGAGGGAATTGCCTGCTGGATCAAACACTGGTCCACCTAATCCTGTGTCCTGTCTCTACCGGTGACTGGCTGCTTCAGAGCAAAGAGGGGAGGAACTCTTCCAATAGGCAGCTATAGGAATGCTTTCCCCAAGGAATTGATAAGACCACAGCTAGAGGTTATATGACTGCTAGAGATATGAAAATAAATACAGTTAAAAAGACATCAGGAGTATAAGGGTAAATGGAAGTACTTTAACTTGAGATGGTGTGAAAGACAGGATGTAGGAGGAAAGACCAATACTGGAGAAACACATGGGGAGAGATGTGCTACCAGAGGGCATTTTAGTAGTGTGAATACTCCCTTTAGCATTGTTATCAGGACAACAGATGGTAAACCATCAGCAGAACATGAAGAAATCAAATAACCTCCACAGCTCAATTGAGGTTATGTCTGTTAGTAGTTGGCTTTTACCAAATAGTGAAAATTAACAGCACCAGAGTGTAATGGTATATATTTTCTTTCTCCCCTTTATCCTTTGTGTAGATTGTTGTTAAAGGAAATGCATTTCACTCAAGTGAGTATCAGTGCCTAGAGCAGATGGAGAGATCAAGGCACTGCACTGAACTGGAATTACTGGAGAGGACCAGCCCAAACCTGAACACATTTGTTTATCTTTGTAGAAAAATCATACAAATTAGTGAGTCCTGAAAATCCCTGCATTTTGTTTGGATTGCTCTTGAGCCCATCATCTGTGACTAGCAGAGGTTGAAGACTAAGGACAATCTTGGTTTCTGTGAGGAACTCATGGGTCAATACACAGTGTGGATTAGGTTTACAGTTCAAATGCCACAAATGAGATCTCATGTGCTTTGCCCTAACTAGGAGCATTGCAGTCTCCCTACGTTTCTGCCACGATAATACACAGTTGAAACATGCTTCCCAAAAGAAACATTTTTCATTTTTGCATCTTTGGATCAGAACCAATGGAATTTTTGATGGCTCTTCCTATATGACATGAAAGTCTGAGAATAATATATAAAAATCCCTAAGTAATGAGGCATAATATTTTTAGGTCTATTATCTTTTTATAACTGGAATGCCAAATCTACATGTACTTTAAATTGGACTTGACATAATTCATGTTTACATCTGAATTTAATTTTGCCTATATTGTGAGGTACCCTGAAGCTATTTTGGCAGAAAACTCCATGACTGTGTAATGATAATCTCATATGGCTGGAAGGCACCTCAAAGGTCAGCTAGCTTCTCCCTCTCCTAAAGCCAGGACCTATCCTACAGTGTTTCTACCAGCTGCCTCCTGAAACCTTCAATAATGAGCTCTCCTTGTCCTTCCCTGGGGAATCAACTCTAGGGCAGCACACTCCCTACATTTATAAACATTTCCCTAACATCTGAAATCCCACCAAAGTTCCTGTGCCTAATGGTGCCTCCTGGCTAGACACTATTGAAGACACAGGGACATAGATGGAATTAGACTGTCTAGAGATGGCTTTGTACAGCCAAATTATCTTATAAACTAGATAAAAAACTAAAATAGAATGATGGACTTCTTAATAGTAATTTACATGCATAGAGACTCTACTGTCTGGACGCAGAGGACATAAGTCCAGATTCAATATCTTGTTGTGAACTCTGGGAGCAGTTCTAATTACATCTGATATGACCACATAACTGTATTTGGAGAGTTCTATATGGAGGTTAATATATGTACAGAACTGACACAACACATACTTTAAATAAAGTACATAATAAAGTGATTATTTGCCCTACAATGAACAGTTGCTTCAGGTACATAAAAATGCCCCCAGGTTTAGCCATTTTTATGTAGGTTTTAGCATTTCTGCTTATAATTATATAGTTTTCTTCACTGGCTGTCAATGCACCTAGATAAGCTTCCTTCCAGATGGTGTGGGAGATGTTGTATCCATATTTTCTTCTTGGTGTTTCAAGAAGGTGTGTTAGTACCACTGCTACTGTTAGTGGAAAGTTAGCTGCAGTCCCAGGGAACATCTCAGAAGCTGACTTGGAGATAGAAGGCATCTCCTCCAACACTGGAGAGGGAAAACCAGGGAGAAGGGTATGGTTACTCCAGCCTTCAGAAACAACTCTTTGTACATGCAGTTCAGCCCAGCCCCATTTCAGCTCTTCTAAGATGCAATAGTTCACACCCATTTCAGGCTTATGCTACAAATTGCGCTGGGGAAAATTTCTTCAAACCAAATAACCCAAATAACCACTACACTTCCAAAGTTTAAGAACATCATCAGAATATGTGACTCTTCTAATCTAAGGTTTTCATGCTGTTTTAGTCAGTGATACTCAAACATAACACATAATAAATGCAGGTCCCATCACATCGCCTTCTAATTTGTAAGCCCTGAATCTAACTGCCTCATTTCTGAAGCTAACAGGGAAGCTTTCAAATGCACCTACAGCAGTCACTGCATCATTTGTTGGCATTATTAAAAGAATCTTCTCAAAATAGAAGAGCAAGCAATGGGGCATCATGTTTCATAGAACTGATCTTTATCTCAGAGATTTTACAATCCAATTTCCTTCATGCTCTCTCTGCTCCACTGGGGCCTTTTATGCGAGGCATTCACTAGAATAACAGTGCATTTCCATTTGTATCTCTTTTGTTGCACATAAAAGCTCAATTAGTATTCCAATTCACTGTCAGCCTGTACCTATTTAATGAACTTTTATCCATTTCCATGTTCCTTAAGTTTAATTAACTAAAATAGAGCGAGTAGCTTAGCATTTATTAAATGGTGTTGGAATAAAAAAAAATAGTTTTTTCCTTGGAATATTTACCAAAAGTCAGAAAGCAAAAATCTCTAAGTCCTCTCTGAATAGTCTAGTATTTTATTATGGCTTTTCAGTTTAGTGTAGGCACCAGGAAAGGATCATGCCATAGTTTTAAGCTATCCTAACACTGGATTTTAATCTAGATAGTATTTCCTATGGTGTTGAATCGCAAGGAGAATTCCATTAAAATATCTCAACTATTTAACAGGAATGATAATTAAAAAGAATTCAGATGAATCAGTGGGGATTGGTAAGAGTCTATCCCAAGTACTGTGACTGAATCTTACTTCACTATTCTGCCTTTGAGCTCAGGAAATAAGATGAACATCCAAATTTCTTACTCTCAAAACTATACCCAACTTTATGTTCAGCAAAGGAAGTTTGTAAATTTTTCTGGAAGCATCTCATGAGACATATTTCACTGTGGTGATGCTTTCTGAACATTTTTCCAAGGTCTCAGGAGTTGTGTGGTGCTTCAACTTACCATGGCCTTTTGCAAAGCTCAAACTGATATATGGAGACCTCAGGTGAGCCATGATTTCTTGGAGGGCTCACTTCTTTCTATTACAATGCAGTATTTTGACTGATACTGGTCTCTGCTTCGTAGATGCATGAGCTTATCTTCTACTTTGACCTTCTTTAAGTGCCTCTTAAAATGTTACTGTTCCCACTCCTGTGCATTCACATTTGCCCTTACATGCCCTAGACAGTTTAAATGATTACCCCAAGAGGCCAGTTCCCATTAACTCCTTGTACAATCGTTGTGTACAGAGAGATTCCTTCAGAGAATTATTCAGAGGAGCAGCCTAGCTTAGACACTTTGACTTTCGTACTGGAGGAGTGTCTCTCCATGCTTGGTTGGTACATGAAGGCTTGGCCACTGAATTACAAAGGCAAGCTCTGTCTCTAGGTAGGTAGTTCATGTAGCTGCATAAGATGCATTGCAACTCACAAGAATAAGGGCAGGAATAAAAAGGCAGCTATTGCAGTTTTCTTGAGAGGCACTGATAGAGGTGTTCAACCAACAACAATGTATGGGACTGATGGGAGTGGTGGAAAAGCATGGATGTTATCTTGACATTTATACGGCAATAACTTTCCATTTTGCTTAGTATTTCCTCTTCGGCATCTTAGATTTACAACACAAGCTGTTCTCTGGCTTTCTCTTCTCTCTGCTTGAAATCAATTTCTTACAGTATAAGGCCATAAATGAATGTAAAATAGGATTGGAGCCACATAGATATCTTTTTTGAATGTGCTCCTGGATTTTTTTATAATTTCTTTTGTCACTCACACACTTTATTGTTTCCCTTTCTACTAAAAATAAAGAAAAGGTAATCATAAGAGATGACCAACCACTAGCAACAACTGCTATCACAAGGAAAAGAAATGGTGACATGTCTGTTGGATTCACTGTCTAGAACCTGTGTGATGTGCACTGGAAAGACAATTTGCTGCCTGCTGTGTGCCTGGTTCCTCCCTGCAGTGGTAGCTGCAGTTAATTGTTGCTTCTCTCCTGTAGATGGCTTGAAATTTTCAAAGCTGCTCACTAGGAGGAAATAGGTGCCTAAAACTTCCAGCAGTTTCCAGTTCTGTAAATAAACATTCAAGTTATTTTTAAATTTACTTGTTTTAAATGTGTATGGCACTGTGCTTTTGTTTGTTTCGCCTGAAGGATCTCTGAAGCCAGAAAGTTACAGCAAAGTCTGAGAAAAAAGAAGGAAGATATTTACACATCTGGCAGTGAAAAAGAAGATGCTTTTTGCTGTGATTTATAGAAAACGACATTAATCTCTATTGCTTTATACTATACTCACGATAAACAGCTTTGGAGATTGATTAAAGACTCTGGCTGCAGCTTTCACTCAATTTCTACAGCTCTTTTTGCTCCATAAACTCAAAACCAATAGAGATTATGCCTTAAACAAAGCCCATGATATCCATCTCTAGGAGCATTTACTGTTTTCAGTGCTTTGAGTTAGAAGTTATGCACTGTATGTGTGCGTGTGTAATTTCAGGCTTTTATTACAGAGTCTCTTCACAACAAATGGAACAACAAAACTGGCTAAATACATAGTTCTAGACTTTTTCCTTCTTCCCTAGTCCTTTGCCTCAAGCTTGATTGCTGATAATGGACATATTACTATTGCAGGTGTTTTGTAAAATCCCACATGAAACAGAATGCAGCTCTCTCCAGCCTCAGCAGCATTTCTTTTACCTCTAAAGGCGGCTGAGAAAGGTTTTATTACTTTGGTACTTATTATGCCAACATCACTAAGTATATTATCAATTTTAGAAGGTTTTATCTCCATGTCCTTCTCATCTTCTCTATTACTGAGTCCGTCCTTAATGTCCCTCTTCTTTGTCTTTAGCTCCTTTTATAAAGGCACTTTACTACTCATTTTGAGAATTAATTCACCTTCCATTTCTACTGTCTTCAGCCACGCCACCTGCTCCTGAACCCCTGATGTCCATTCAGTCCCATGTCTGCTCTGTGTTCTTGTCTTTTCCTGGTCTAATTCAACCTAGTTTTGGACTTTTGTAGTTTATTCTCTTTCATTATCACAAATGTTGGCTTCCTCATTTCTCTGGGTCTACATGAGAAAGATCTTCATCTTTGGTCTCATCTTTTAATCTCCCATCCACATTTCCCCACAGGCACAGTCTGAAAATCACTTGGGGTCTCCTGTGGCCCCTGGTGCGACAACTGTGCCAACAGCAGAGGGAGCATTAAACTCACTGCCCACGGTAAAGTGTGGGGAGTGATACCCATGTTCCTAGAATCCTTGTATGGGTAGGATGAGCTCATTAGCCTTCTGGCAGTCATCCTAGGAGAAGGACAACTCTGATTCCAAACCTGGGCAGATGGAGCTCATTTAGCCCTGTAAGGCCTTCCATCTAAGAGAAGGACACTCTAATAAAACCTATGTCCTAAGGACTTCGCTGCCAGCATCCAAGCTTGCTAGGCCCTGGCAGATGACCCTTAGGACTAAAGGGTGGGTCCAGCTCTGTGCATGCTGTATCTCACCCAAAAAAATCGGTAGCACAGGCTCGAGGGTGCTATCCGCTATCCTCTTTTTATCAGCGCGCTTGGAAAAGGTGCTGATGAGGAGCATGGGTGGAGCCCTCCCTGGATCTTTGTTCACAAAGCCTAGCCATACATACACATACATTTCCCCAAACCCCACACTCCAGTTCTCCAGTGCAACTTGTTACATGCACCTGGTTAACTACAATCCCTTCTTTACTGGCTTTTTATCTGCAGTTCTTTGATCTCTTTAATGAATAGCTACAATGAAGAATATACACTTCTTGTTTGCAATGTTAATCCATTTCCATCCTCCTCTGCCTTTCTGTCACGCTCCTACCGACTCATCTCTTTGCCTATGTATCTGTCCCAGTGTTATGCAGGTGCTTGGTCACTCTGCACTACCAAGTCACAAGTTTGTACTTGTTTTTATCTGACATTGTGCTTCTTTCCCAATCATGACTGCCATGCTAGGCTTCTATAGTCCCACAAGGTTCATCAAACATCCCTAGAAACTCTTAGATGAACATCTCTTTTCCTGAGCTGATATATATCTAGCACTTATTTCATTTCTTCTTTTAAATCTTCTTCCTTCTTTTACCTACCTCAAGTTAGCCAAGCTAGTTAGAGAAATTCAAGCCTGGGTTACACAGCTGCCCTTACTGAAGGGCTATTAAAATGTTACCTTTCTGCTGTTAGTCACTAATTAGATGGCATTGACTGACTCCTGCAGATTCTTGAGGGCTGATTATGGCTATTTGGACTTGCCTAAAATAGTTTTGAGTAGTCATGAAAATCATTTAAAATGCAGAATAAAATAGCATGAGCAAAACTCAAAGTTGAAGCAAAGGGAATCTAAAACTTTATTTCAAAACCAACCATAATGTATGAAAAATAATTTTCTACTTCACATCTGGACCTTATCTCCATAAAACAATTAGTGAAAACACTTGAATATCCTTGAGTGTCAGAGAAATTGGGTGGCAAATTTGGCAAGCTCTAGGTTAGGAGATCACTGATAAGTGAAAGATAAATCTGAATTTCATATCTTGAACCTTCTTCACCTAGTGTTTTTAAAATGGAAGCTCTTGGAGTTAGAAATGTTTGGTTCTATTGTAAGAAAGTTCAGCATGATTCTTGAATGTCCCTTGCACAGGGGTAAATTGAAAACATTTGCTTCTGTTTGAACTGACTTTTGTGTAAAGTGTCTACTGCTCTTCTTCACCTACCTTCTTTCGGAAGGACAGTACACAATAGAAAAGTCTTTTCTGTTGCATGTCTGCTGACCAGCTTTTCTCTTAGGAATGTGGGACAGGCAGGATGATGCAACTCTTGGAGCAGCTGCGCCAACTCTTCACTGCATAATATAAACCCACAAAAACCCAATGGTGTCATCACTGCTGATACTGCACATGGTGTTTTGGTAGCTGTATAATATATGCTGAGGTGATCTATACCAGGAAAGATACTTTAGTCTACAGACTCTCCACTCTAAATCTTTAGAAAACTCACCAAAAGGAAGGGGTAATGCTGTGAGTAACAGCAGGAATAATGCTGCGAAAAGTCTAGTGTTTTCGAGACTTAGCCCTAGATGACTGGAAGGTGTTGGATGACTTGAATACAGATAACTTTGCCTTATAAAAGGATTGCTTGATCAATCAGAACCACATATGGGTGGATAATTCATCTATCACTATGGGTTGAAGCAGAGACCTCCAGAAGACTATCCTCTACAGACAGTCTGTGCCCAAGATAGAAGGAGTCTATTAAGTTCTACTTGTAGAGTCTCTAGAGCTGGATGCTAGCAAAAAGCATGATCGTGCCTATGAAGCTGCTGTATTACATAAAGGTAGTCAAGAAGTAGGATATTTCTATCTAGCTATTAAATATTAAAACAATTGACAACTGTTAAGAAAAAGCCAGTTCCAACCAGGCAGTTGTGAGATACAAAGATGTACTGCAGTTTGAAGTAGCAGGAGGGGTAATTCCCAACACTGTGGGTGCATGTGGGAAGAAAGCTTTTTCCATTGCACCTTCCAAAGCAATATATTCTATTAATGTGATCTGTGTTCTTGGGTGTGAGCAAGAATATAACATTCTGCAGAAAAAGAATATGTGATTAAAAAAGGCAAAGATGAACATCCTCCTTCCCAGAACAAACCCATCTAAAGAAAGCTGAAAGCAGTTTGCATGTGAGAATTCCAGGGACATGAGCAACAGCTTGTATGGATGGGCACAGTGCCTGCATCCTGTTCATACCTGCAAAAGGACATTTGTTAATTAAATAGACCCCCATTGCACATAGCTCTGTTTGATTATTATCAATGTGCTAATTTTGTCATTAGGAAAAATAAACAGCACCTCTTTGCCACCTGCCAGATATTGCACATTCAGACTGGTCCTTTCTAGCTTCATTTGCTGCCTGGCAGGTGGGCTCCCACTTGGCTGTTCCTCCCACAGCTTGCTCTGCTCCAAAAGTGGATCAGGGTCACACAGCTGCTGCAAATTGAGTTACAGTTATCCAATAAAGCCCTAGTTAAAGGGTAACCATCTAGAAAGATGTTGGCAAGGTTCATGAATTTGGATGAACTTGCATGTGTGGCTAAGAGCATGGAAGATGTCCAGGTTTTGCAGTTTATTTACAATGACAGAATATGAACAAGATTTCTCAACTGGCATAAGTCTGTCCTGCTTTATTATTTCAGTGGTGCTCTGGAAGAGATATCCCTCACAGACTTCAGTCCTGCCACAAAATGGAGTGTAGCTCTGTAGATAAAACTTGAGCTTAGATCTCCAGAGCTCTGGGGTTTGTTTCTGGATCTAGCACTGACCTTCTGTGTGGTCCCAGCCTGGCCAGTGTGTGTTTAGTATTTTTGCTGAGGCAGTGTGGTACTGAGGCTCAGGGCCCATTTGGCTAGGCACTGTATAAGCATCTGATGAAATGACTTCCCTGCCCAAATGTGCAGAGGGAAAATGAACAAGTAGTAATCTCTGTGCTTTTGCAAGCTTTGTGAATCAGGCTTTGTCTGGTGCAGGAAGCCTGGCTGTGCTATTTGTGGTATAGTGCATCCTCCCCTACACCTGATCTGGATCCTCATCAGGCATTAGACACTTGGTTTTCGTGGCAGTTGCACCTTTCCCCTTGAGTGTGCCGCTTGGAAGTCACATGAAGGGCTAAAGTAACATATTCCAAGTAGGCACCTGAAGGAATTTGCTTCTCCCGTTGGAGAATGCAAATAATTAACATTAATTAGAGTCATGCACATGCATTAAGAGCAGACTCCGTCACTCTAGGGAAATTTTGTTTTCATTTAAGTGAAAAAAATACTTTAAAGACTGATGGTTCTGAAAAGAAAGGGCATTTCTGTGCCAAGATACCTCACTTGGTTTTAACCAAGTCTGCTCAGAAATTAAAGGCAGGAGCATCACATCTAGCTGGTGTTGCCAGATCTTTCAACAGCATTAATTAGCCCTGGTGCAGCTTACAGCTAGGCTGTATTTTCAGACATCTGTTAGTCTTTCTGCATGTGACTGCACTGTACCATGAAGATGCACTGGATCACTCACTGGGAGTTTGGAAATCCCTTAGTACTTGGTAGTGGCATGAAGATATGACCAAGGACATTGATGGTTTCCATGGCTGACAAAATGCAGGGAGATGGACTCTTCTGAGTACACAAACTGAGTTGTATTACACTTGTGTTCCTAGAAGCTCTTTCTAGCAGAGCAGTATACACTTCATATATTAATTGTCACATCTCAAATTCACATTACATTTGTTTTCATTACAAAGTCCTGCATTTAGAAATTAGGAAATGCCAGAGCAAGACAGCCCTGTAACCTTAACTCAGCTCCTGGTGCTTTTGCATTTTGGTAGGCTCCATAGACATGTTCTTTTATTTCTTTGAGCACCTGCCTGATTGGCAGGCAGGATGGATGAGACTCAGAGGACATGCAAATGTTTGATATTTCTTATTCGCTTTGTCATTCAGCATGTGGACCTATGCATTATTTACTATGGTTTCACTGAAGCCCTTAAGGCAGAATCTTCCTCTCTCTTATGGACTCATTCACGATGTTCTTGCTGTGCAAACTTCTTTCCAGACAGTCTGGTATTCCCAAGACTGTGGTGAGGTACTTAGATTCTTTCTTCATAATGTATCCTGAACATCATTTATCTTCCTCATAAAGAGCTTTGAGACTGTGTTGCTCAGTAGAGTGACTTGGCTGTAGCCCATTTCAGCAGAGTCCTGGCCATCCCATGGCCCACTCCCAGGACTGGTTAACAGTGTTATATTGCTTGGCAGAGGCTTAGAAGTACTTGCACAATCAAACTTTGAAAAGCCTATCGGTCAGAAATAAAACAGACCTTCTCCCAGTAGTCACAGAGCTTGCTTTTGTGAGTGGGGAGAATTTAACAGTAAATCAACCAGAGATTGTAATCTGTTGGCAACATCATTTTACATTAAGATAATGTCAAGAGGGAGGATTTCCATATGACTGGGTTAGTCTCTGTTTAAGATGGTGCCCTTATTTAATTTGTCTTTCTCTTATAGCAGTTCATCTGCAGCACTGAATTGTGATGCTAAGAGAGACTCAGCAGAAAAAGGTACTTGTTAATGCCAGGATGCATTTTAAGTAAGGCTGGCTAACTCAGAAGGAGAGTACCTCATTCAGAACATCTTTGCACTGACAAAGTGAAGAATTAGGTATTTTCTGTGTTCAGTTACTCCAGATTGGAAGAAATCTGCTGCCAGAGCGTGGCTGGCCTCACTGCCCATGCCTCAGTGTTGGTGCCAGGGAGGTTGGATTGTCCAGCCTCCCTGCCCACCAGTGGTTCCATACTGCCAGCTCTCAATGAGCTGTTTCACCTTGGCACGCCACATCCCACAGAGGCTGGCTTGCCACCTTGCAAGCCAGCAGCTGGCCACCTCCACAGATGGGCCAGAAGTGGTGGTGGGCCAGGGGACACGTAGGCATGTCTAATCATCTTCCCTCCCACCATGGTGCAAAGCTTGGCAAACAGCGTTGCCAGTAATGAAAACTGCCGCTGCTAACATTTTTCTCTCATTATTTGCAGTTGCTAGTACTGGTAAGGGTTGTTTTCAAGTCAAACAGTTTTTCAACAATGTGTGTTTATGTAGATCATTTAAAACAGTAGCTTGTCACATGCTTTATATTCATGGAAACTTCAGAGAGCACTTTTAAAGCCCATGCAATCTGGCTTTAATTTGCATTTTAATTAATATTTCAAATGGGTTCTGTAGCTTCATTTATTTATTTATTTGAGCCTTCGAGAGCAAAGACCTTATCAAAGTCCCAAAATTAGGAGGACTGGGATTTCTCTGAGCACAGCTTTTATTTGGCCATGCTGTCCAAGATACTTCTGGCTAATTTCTAGTATTGAACTGAATTAGCTTCTCTGTATCTTAGAGTCAAGCTTGTCATTTGCTTTATGGCAGAGGCTGTAACAAACTCACTTTGCAAGAAAAAGGGAGAAACATTTGAATTCCCTGTTAAGAGGGATGCAGAGTAAAATTGAGTTTTAGATACATGAAGTGAAACAAAAAAGAAAAAAGTCTCACAGAATTACAGAATGTTAGGAGTTGGAAGGGACCTAGAAAGATCATCTAGTCCAACCCCCCTGCCAGAGCAGGATCACCAANGGGCTGTTCTCCAACAGATCAGTTCCTAGCCTGTACTGATACATGGGGTTATTCTTTCCCAGATGGAGTACCTTACACTTACCCTTGTTAAATTGCATTAAGTCTCCCTGCCCATCTCTCTAGCCTAGTCTCAATATACTAAAAACCATGAGGTTACATGTCAATCATGGAGAAAATTGGACGCTACATTTCAGGAAAGCATTTAAATACATTCTTAGCCTTCTATTAAACAAAATGCTTAAGCACATAATTCAGATTAGACAGCTGTTTATCTTTCACAACTTAAAAATACAAAGTGAACTAAAAATTAATTTAAATTCTATTGAAGCAACCAGAACTTGAATTATGTTTGAAATTTATTGCAAGAAAACATATTTTTTTCATCTCTTCAAAACTGAGATGTTATTGTTGTTAACAACATCTAATAAAACATACTGAGGGTCAGCTCTGGGTTCTTCATATTGGAAACATGAAAGTTAAGTTGGCTGTATACCTGTTATAAATGATGAAACAGTGAATAATATGATGCATAACAAAGGACGGCACCTGCCTGTTCAGTGCAGAAACAACGGCACTGAACTCTAACAGCACTTACTGCCTGAAGGTTTCAAGGCAAATAAGCAGGAATTTAGCTATTAGGGTAATAAACATTATTGTCCTTATATTAGAGTCAGAGAAACTGAGGCAGGAGGCAAACCATCAACTGTCTTAAAATCAGCAGCTGCCTAGCATCAAATCTTGAAAGAAGATATCCATCAGTACAGCACTGATGAGCACACCCCTGGCAGAAAGCCAGTCCCTCTTCTTGATTGGGAAGGTTGGAGAGTGATGAGGAAAGAGCTGAAACTCCACTAATGTTGGGGTGCAGCAAGGTGGCTTGTTCTCATACAAGTACATATCTCTAGCATTTGTGGCCACTGCCAAATACATCGAGTGCCCTGAAACCTTTCCCTATGGTATATGGGAATGGGACTTGAGTGAACACATTTCATATTGGTTTGCTTTCTGACACCTTTGGCTTTGCAAATCTGCATCTATTTATGAAGGACATTATTCAAACTTCTATCTATTTTCAGAATGAATTCATAACCCTCTGTTCCTATTTTTAAGTTTCATACTTCTGAAAGTGCCACATGGCAAATGTGTATCTGTTAAAATAACCCACCATAAATTAGATGATAAGAAATATATTCAAATACCATAGATTTTATGTTTGCAAGGCTAATAAAACTCAATGCATTCAGATCATTTTCCCTGACCAAAACAAAACCAAACCAATCAAGTAACCAAACCACCTCCCCAAATGTTGGTTGCATTTAACCCAAATCCTTTTCCAGAAAATTTTAATTTGCTCATTTATTTTTCAGTTGTCAAAGAATCAAGATTGCTTGATGTATAGCTTCTGTGTTACCTGTTAAAATCTGCTAATAGCATTTGTAGGTAGCTTCCTCTGGCAAGCACATCCTATAAATGCCATCAAAGTGTGAATGCTCTTGGGGACAGTGAGGAAGAACAGGACTCCAATTCCTTTTTTTAGAATCAATGCTACCAAAAAAAGCACAAAATTCAGATTTCTGTAATTGTAAGAGACATTGATTTATAAGATAACTTAGCAAGAGATTATGTCTTCAGGAGATTTTCCCGTGAAATAAATTCAGTTTTGCTACACACATACGTGGTTTCTTTTTTCCTCCCGGACAGCACTGTAACTAATACCAGCTAATACCCACCAGAGTCTTAAGGAAATCCACCTTGACAAAAAGTAGAATTAGGCAAAGTGAGGAAACATATGAGCTACTACCTTTAAGCAAGGGGCAAAATTTTTATTTCCCACAGCTACTGACGGCTGAACACAGGACAGCGTAGTGAGGGTGGGAATCGGTACAGCTTGCGATGGTGCTTGGAGGCATTTCCAGCATGAAAGCAGTTCTCTTCAACCTTATACTAAATAACAAGAATTATGAGGCAATGGACTGGGATTCAGAGTGTCTAGACAGAGACAAAGGAGGATTACCTTTTCCACTATCTTCCCTTCTGATCCTGAAGCTTTCAGTGTCTCTGTATTGCTCTCTTCTGCAGCTGTAAAATGGGGGTTTCTTCAGTACATTTCATGTTAGTAACAGCTCCCAACACCTTCATCCTCCAACCATATGGAGGTAGAGCTGCACCCCAACCATAGCTGTTAGAAGACACTTCCAAATCAGAGTGTTTTTAAGCTTTGTAGAAACCACAAGCATGTTGAAGAACACAAAATACACACACAAAACAGTGGAAAACATTGATGATTTGGTTACACAAAACAGAATTAAGTGGATCATCTGCCACTTTTTCTGTAGTCTGAAAATAATCAGAGTATTATTTGATGCTGAAATTGCACTAATAGATTCTTGGCAGACAGTTATATTTTCCCAAACAGATTTTTTTTTTCTTCTCTGTTTCTCCAACATGTGACTCATTTTTCATATTCATTTATACATAGATTAAACAAAGTGCCATGAATTAGTTTCATGTGCAGTTATTTTTTCTGGTAAAATATGGATGAATGAAAATTTTGTCTTTGTGCATTTAAATTAAGAATCATAGAATCATTTTTGTTAGAAGACACCTTTGAGATCATCGAGTCTAGCCATTAACCCAACACTGCTATGTCACCATTAAACCATGTCCCTAAGCTCTGCATCTATATGTCTTTTAAATACCTCCAGGGATGATGATTCCATCACTTCCCTGAACAGCCTGTTCGAATGCTTTACAATCCTTTCAGGGCTTTTCCTAATACCCAAACTAAACCTCCCCTGGTGCAACTTGAGGTTGTTTCCTTTCATCCTTTTGCTTGTTGCTAGAGAGAACAGATCAACACCCATCTTGCTACAACCTCCTTTCAGGGAGTTGTAGAGAGTAAGAAGGTCTCCCCTGAGCCTCTTTTTCTCCAGGTTAAATAACCCCAGTTACCTCAGCTGCTTCTTGTAAGACTTGTGCCCTAGACCCTTCACCAACTTTGTTGCCCTTCTTTGGACATGCTCCAACAATTCATTGTTCTTCTTGTAGTGAGGGACCCCAAACTGAACACAGGATTCAAGGTGTGGTCTCACTAGTGCCAAGTAGAGGGAGACAATCACTTCCCTATTGCTGCTGGCCACGCTCTTTCTGATACAGGCCAGGATGCTGTTGGCCTTCCTGGCCACCTGGGCCACCTGGGAGTGGAAGAGCTTTCAAATGCTGCACTATTTTTGTATAGCAGTGAGGAAAACTGAGCAAACTGTAGGTCTGAGCCTGTTAAACCAAAGTCCTAGCAGAACCTGCTTCCTTCAAATGGTAATGTGCTGCTGACAAGTCCTCTGACATGGCTTGAGAAAACTTGGTGCAGAGTGGTCAGGAGTATACTGCAGGGCCTTGAGCAAAATTTCCTTTGCTTCTCAGTGCGGTTTCTGCTAGTTTTCATTTTGCTTGTTAAGATCTGAAGCCATTCGGGACTGAAATTGTCCTTTAATGTGTGGCAATATATGCACTGTGTTACAATAGAGCTGTTGCATGTACAAGGGTGCCAGTATAATATATATTATATAATTTATAGTAGCATCCATTCCTGAAAGTTAAAGGAGGTGGACTTGTCTCTCTGAAAATTCCATGAAGAACTATAGTGACTACTCTAGTGAATGTGGCAAATCTCTGCCTAGAGACTTTCATGGGAACTGAATTAAGTTCCACCCCTCTCTTTTTAATTGAAAGACTGTTTATAAAGTTTAATTATTGTGTGCTGTAGATATCATTACAGCAGCAGGGAGCAATGAACCAGGACTAAAGGAAGCTGTATGCTTTTGTTTGCAAAACTTTTGTGTGTTTTGTGCATAAGGCAAGAACTGAACAAATACATGGACATGGGGATATTTTCAGAGTACCTCCCTCAAAGCTTTAGAAGCCACATGAGAGAAAGCACAAAAATATTGGTCTGATCATAGAACAAGTAGTTATTGAACACTAGCCTGAAGGGTTGATTCAAAGCTGGAAATGACATTTTGGGAGAGAAAGATTAGGTAGGTAAGGGGTAAGAGAATAAAGACCAAACACAGAGAGAAACAGCTTCCTGTGACAGGAGAGGGAACAAGAAAGCAGCTAGTGAAGGTAAAGTTGTCACCCTTGAAGTGTTCCTGGACTCTTGATTCTCACAGGCCAAAGATTCAGCACAACAAGTTCTTCATGTGAGAAGGGAATATTGAGTTGATCAGTCACTAGATATTTTGCATTCAGGGTCACACATGGACAAAGACATTAGGTAAAGACCTACAGCAAATGCTGTCTGAACGGGATCTAGATAGTTCCAGTATGTCTAGTGACAGTGAAACACAAGATTTACAGATGGAAGGCACAGAGGCCATAATCTCTTCCTAAGGAAAGAAAAACTAGAAGACAAAGAACTTTTAAAGCCGGAGTTACTCAAACAAAAGAGGGACAGGATTAAGTTGTGTGCATGACCATGTGTTTCAAAGAGACAGTGTCAAAACTGAGTTTTAAATAAAGAATAACTATGATAAAAACAACAACACAGTGTAGACAGCTTACACTGCAGCAGCATAGCTGGAGAATAATTTCTTTGCCTCTAGTTTCTGACTACTTTAAAATCTTTGTTACCAAAGCACAGCAAAAATCCAACCAACTTTTGTGTTTGCAAATCTGTTGTTACTGAAGCACAGTAGCATCTAGAAATCCCGAGTGAACCCAGCCTCACTGCAATAGTGATGGTATATTTAGTTAGTCTTGGGTTTTTGGAGACCTGGCGTTATTTTTTGTGTGAATGTTGCAAGGAAAATACGGGATGATATTGTCTTTTATTTTTCATATGTTCATTCCATCTTTCCCTTCTCACAGGTTTACTAACATGTTCTGTAGTGCCTTTCTCTTTGTGGGTGCAGTGTCACACAAATGAATTTGACAATTGCAAGAATATTTGTAACACAATGGTGAAAATTAGAGGGTATCTTTAAAGACAGCAGAATAATCACCCAGGCTGAGATAATTTCCATCTCATAAAGACTAATAATCATAATCAACTAGGTAATATTGAGACAAGTAACTTTAAGAGTTCTGAAAGGAAATGGGGAACAGTGTTTTTCAGCTAACAGACCAGAAAAGATAAAATGAAAGTAGAAATGTTCTGCTTTTCTTTCTTCTGCTTTGTCCCTATTCAACTGATGGATGCTTACTGGTACAAACAAATATGATGATGCACCCTGTGCAAAGTTGTTAGACATAAGAATAATTAAAGGCAATTTAAGCAGTAAAATAACTAATTAATTTCATTTAGAAAGTGCTTAAACAATGTACCTATGCAAATCAGCCATCTTCTCAGCAAATGGCTTCTGCAATTGCAAATGTTTTTCCCAGATTTCACCAGTTGATGCTTAGCTACAATAGTTCCCCTTAGTACATGGGCTTTCAAGCACAGAGGGATTCAACTGTTCTTCCATTTTGTGCTGCACCAGTTTTGAAAGATTATCATTCTGGTTTTGTTTCTTTTTAAATGCTCAAATTCCCTCCACAGGATGTAATATGGATGACAAGTTGCTCATGTCAGTCTGTTTTTCTATGTGAGCATGTTGACTTCCAAAGTAGTAGGTGCCTAATTTCTTGCAAATGAAACTAGTCAAATTTTCTGGCAGGTGCCACTAAACTGCTGACCCTGTGCAGTGACATTCTTGCTGCATGGTAGTATCTGAAAGAAAAATGTAGGGGATTTTTTCCATGAAAAGAAGAGAATGGAGTGTCCAAGGCACTTTCTCATCAGGGCTAAAAACTACATGTCCCAAGATGTCAGAGAAGAAGTAAAGGTAATCTGAGGAATAGCCACTTCAAAGCTCAGTTTTTTCTGCCTTCTGTGTTGTGCGTCAGGGTCTATAGTTAAACAATGGCTTTATGCCATTGATTCAATCTAGCATACACAGTTACTTTATTGCTATTACTACCACTATCATTGTTAATTTAAGATGTGACTGAGAAAAAAGGAGCTATTCCAGGTTTGTTTTCCATATGATGAAAACACAGCAAAATTCCCTCATACAGCAGGCTGGCCAAAGATTTGTTCCTTTAATTTCACTGGGTTTGCCCCTGAAATGCAGGCTCCTAATTATTATTCTTAAAGGGAATGCTGCCAAGAAGGATTCAGTTTGGAGATGGCTTGCTTTATTGGCAAGGCAACTAAACCTGACAGTGAAGGCTGTCAAGAGGAGAGTGGTGTGTTTTTACTGAGTAGGAGGGGATGACAGGGGCAGTCCACTGTGCATAATGTTGGCTTAGAAAGGCCATAAGAGAGAAATGCTCACATAGCAGAGAGGATTTATGGTGGAAAGAGAGAAGAGATCAACAAGGATGTGAAGGGCAGGGAGAAGGGGAGAGGGTGGGGATGGCAGCAGAGCAAGGGCAGTTATGAAAGAGAGGAGGCTGTTCTGAGTATGCAAGCAAGACTACTCCAACACATTTTTGTTTTATTCTGTGTTAAAAACTACTGAAACGTCCTTATGTGGTGGTTTGTTTTTTTTCAGACTACCAACAAAAATTGTAGCCAGCTTCATACGTTTGCAGCAATTGTACCATCATCTAGTCCAAATTCCTTGTTACCGTATTTTACATAGGAGCTGACAGAACTGGCTGGTAGGAAGGAAGGAGATGATGTCACAGCTGTAAAAACCATAAGGGATAAAAGGATAGTGAGTGAAGGAAGAAGGGTGTTGGAAAAAGAATACTTAAGGCCTTGAAGAAGAGCGACCATTGACAATGAACACCGACAAGTAATCTTTCCAGGTAATAGAACAGAAAACAATAAAAAATCATATTTCAGGAAATCATCAAAATCCTAAGAAGCTCTGCCAAGTGTTAAGTACCTCATGTTTATATGCACTTCACTTAATTGAGAGCAGAATTTCAGTGCAGTGTGTATGAGCTTTCTTGACTGTAGTATCCAGGCAGATAAGGCTCTTACTCCTGCAGCTCTTCTCATCACAGCAGGGCAACTGAAGCAAAGAGAGACAATGTCTTAGGTCTTTTAGATCTTAACTTTCCCTGAAAACAGCAAGGGTTAAATTCTGCAACATGTCAAAGAGGCTGCTGCTAAATGATTCATTGAAGATCAGACAGGAGAAATCCATGAGGAAATAAAGAACTGAAGCTGAAAATTTCAAGTCCTAAGTTACTATCTTAAACACCAGAGCATTCAACTCTTCTACTGAAGCTGACCTAAAGTTTCAAGTGTCGTGCCTGCTCTCATTTTACATTTTTCAACAAACATAATTTCTAAAGTGTAATTACAGAGTGTGCAGTTCTGCTCTGCAACATGAGTGGAATTCAATATCCTTTGATAGGCTTGCTCATCTGTAACCGATGTCAAAATGTGGGTCTCTCAGAGATACATTTTACTTTGGCTTAATTGAAATGTACCTTCCATTAATGGCACAGAAGTCATTTTACACCAAAACCCAATGAGTGTATTTACTTATCTTACCAAAAAACAGATCAAGCAGTCAGTAACTGTGATATAAATCCACAGCAATTTTACAGAGCTTTGCCATATTTTGGAATGTGCTATTGAGATCTTAAAATTTTTCATATAGTAAAAAATATACATAATTACTGGCATTTTCTGTTAAATAGAAGAGTGAATGAATGGAGAAACAGTTTGAGATAAAAGTGAATGTTTAGCAGGCAGTAAATGCATATAGGTATTTGTTCATTTTCATACACATTATGAAACATTAAAGCCCAAGAAACACATGCAAAATTCAGAAACTAGGGGACTGTCAGACAAGGTCTAGTAGTTTCAGCAAGAAGGAAATTGAAGAATTGCATAGAAAGAAACATCATAATTAACTATTCAGAAGTTGTGAACAGGGACAATATAAGCCAAGTAATATGTTGCAAAGGAGTTATCAGGAGAACTGATAATTGTTGTTGATACTCAGTACTTTGATTTGGTGGTACTATATTAGCATTTTCACTCTGACCTACTTTCAGAAATGACATATTCATTTCTTAACAATACTATTACATCTAGAAAGGCTTTTGCCCTTTTAAATTTCCTTTTAAATTGGAAATGAAACATCTCTTTTGAATATTTGCATTGGAAGCAGGTTGGTAAGAGGCAATAATCATGATTAGAGCCTGGAAGGATTTAGCAGTTTACACTGACATAAGCTCGTGGGGTTTGGCATGTAGCTACTGAAGGACAGGCTTTGTACCAATGGGCTAAAATATTACCATGTATTTCCATTTGAGAAATAGCAACCAATAATAAATCTGCCAGAGGGGAGGGGGCTCTTTCCTACATCTTAGCTGGATTAGAAAGCTTTTGAATTTTCATCAGGCTTGCAGTCATTATGCTTGTTACATTCTTTTGAAGAGTCTCCCCAATAACCTTTAGAGATGCTATTTCCTCCTCTCCAGGCATTACCTTAAAATCATGACTAAGCAAAAGACTACATGGGGGAAAAAAAATCTCTTTTTCCTCTCTGGGTATTATGTGCAGTTAAATTCCACTTATGACTTCTGGAACACTTGCAGACAGCTTATTAGTTCTCATTGATGAAATCTTTTGCAGAGTTGGAGGTATCTTTCATTCTGTAGGATGGAGCAAAACAATGAAAACAGCTTTGCCAGTTGCCACCAGGCTAGGTCTCTTGTCTCAAGGGAGCATGGGTGGATAAGCATGGAACATGGCTTTGGGCAAGGAGATAGGGCCTCAGTTACTGGATAATAAACTGCCTGAATGTGAAGAGGAGATAAAGTCTGTTTCCTCAACAAACAGCAGGATGTCATGTCTAGAAGATGAGAAAACTGTTGATTTTCCACCTGCTTTTCTGTCCCAAGATACATTGAGTTTTACAGAGTAATGTAAACCCAGAGTAAATGTGTGACGCCCCTAGTGACTGGAAGAAGGGGCAACGTTGCAACGTTGCAACGTGCTCCACCTCGCAAGTCACACATTTGTGAAGGGGCATGTTACACCCATTTTCAAAAAGGGTGGAAAGGAGGACCCTGGGAACTACTGACCTGTTAGCCTCACCTCTGTGCCTGGGAAAATCATGGAGCAGATTCTCCTAGAAGGTCTGATAAGGCACATGGAGGAGAGGGAGGTGATCAGAGACAGTCAGCATGGCTTCACTAAGGGTAGATCCTGTCTGACAAACCTAGTGGCTTTCTATGATAGTGTGACTACCTCAGTGGACAAGGGACGACCTGTGGATGTGATCTATCTGGACTTGTGCAAGGCCTTTGACGTGGTCCCCCCAAACATTCTATTGGCCAAGGTAGAGAGCTATGGATTTGATGGGTGGACTGTTCAGTGGATAAGGAACTGGCTGGATGGTCACATCCAGAGGGTAGTGGTCAATGGCTCGAAGTCCAGCTGGAGATCAGTGACAAGTGGTGTCCCTCAGGGCTCTGTACTGGGGCCTGTACTGTTTAATATTTTTATAAACGATATCGACAGCAGCATTGAGTGCACCATCAGCAAGTTTGCAGATGACACCAAGCTATGGGGTGCTGTTGATAAGTTGGAGGGGCGAGATGTCATCCAGAAGGACCTGGACAAGCTGGAGAGGTGGGCCCAGGTGAACCTCATGAGCTTCAACAAGACCAAGTGCAGGGTCCTACACCTGGGTCAGAACAATCCCCACTATCAATCCAGGCTAGGGGAGGAGATGATAGAGAGCAGCCCTGCAGAAAAGGACTTGGGGGTGCTGGTGGATGAGAAGCTGGACATGAGCAAACAGTGCACGCTGGCAGCCCAGAAGGCCAATGGCATCCTGGGCTGCATCAAAAGAAGCGTGGCCAGCAGATCCAGAGAGGTGATTCTGCCACTTTACTCTGCTCTGGTGAGACCTCATCTGGAATACTGTGTCCAGTTCTGGAGCCCTCAATACAGAAAGGACATGGATCTGATGGAGCAGGTCCAGAGGAGGGCCACAAAAATGATCAGGGGGCTGGAACACCTCTCCTATGAGGACAGGCTGAGGGAGCTGGGATTGTTGAGCCTGGAGAAGAGAAGGCTTCAGGGGACCTACTAGTGACTTTCCAGTACCGAAAAGGAACTTACAAGAAGGCTGGAGATGACCTATTTACAAAGGCCTGTAGTGAAAGGACAAGGGGCAATGGTTTTAAATTGGAGATGAGTCAATTTAGACTTGATACTAGGAAAAAGTTCCTTACCACGAGGGTGGTGAAACACTGGAACAGGTTGCCCAGGGAGGTGGTTGAGGTCCCATCCCTGGAGGCATTCAAGGTGAGGCTTGCCAGGGCTCTGGGCAACCTGCTCTAGTTGGGGATGTCCCTGCTCACTGCAGGGGGGTTGGACTAGATGACCTCCAGAGGTCCCTTCCAACCCAAATGATTCTGTGATTCTGTAAATACTGATGAACTGAAGTCAATATGGAGTCATTATCATATTGTTTTGTATCTGTTTGAAAGAGCCCAGTTCATTATCTTGTGTCCAGTTTACACCACGTCACCTGCACTAGCATGTGGTTCCACAGCTACTGAAAAAAGCTGGGCTTCTCCTGAGGATATTTCACTTAAGGAGCCTGTATAGATAGTATGTTGCTGTTGTTATGAAGAGCTTGTCTCCAGCAGCAAGGCTGAGGGTCTGCTGTCTCCACACAGCCCCTCTGAGCTGGGTTAGTGTCCCCACAAATGCAGGGAAGATGCATCTCCCCATGGGACTGGGGGAAACAAGCAGAGGGTGGTGGTGGATTTCAGCAGTGACAAGACATACTCTTCGGTGGTTGCTGACCCTTTCATTTTATTATAGAATCATAGAATTGTCAGGTTTGGAAGGGACCTTAAAGATCATCTAGTTCCAGCCCCATGCCATGTGCAGGGACACCTCCTACTAGAGGAGCTTGCTTACAGCCCCAGCCAGCTTGGCCTGCAAAACTGCCAGGGATGGGGCTGCCACCACCTCTCTGGGCAACCTGTGCCAGTGTCTCACCACCCTCATGGGGAAGAAATTCTTCCTAATATCCAACCTAAATCTCTCCTCTTCGAGCTTGTATCCATCCCCCCTAGTCCTATTGCTGCCTGACATCCTAAGAAGTCCTTCCCCAGCCCTCTTGTAGGTCCTTTTGTAGTATTCTGCTTCCTTAGTCTTGTATGTGAGGTTGTGGAGCTGAAGATGAATGAGTGTGCTGTAATAGCAATATGTGAGGTGCCAGTACCAGAAACAGATCAGAGCGAGCTGGGCCATCCATCAGGGGAGCTTAAAATCTTAAGGAAAGGAGATGTTAAGTCCACAGTCTTCTCTAGCTTCCTGTATAAAGCTGAGCAAAATAAATACTAATAATAACACCAGTAAACCCTCCACCCTGAGAGCATTTCCTGGTTTACAGTCTTCCCATGCAGAAATGCTCTCAAAGCCTCTTGGCTGAGATTTATATAATCTTGGATTCTCATGTAAATTTGCACTTAGTGACCTGGCAGCAATCAAGGAAAAGAGGTGCTAACTGGGAAAAGATCCTGCTTCGCTTTGTTTAAACGTTCAGCTTGTGCTGTGAAATTGCATTTGTAAGAGAGGAATAAACTCGGAAGCCCTTCAGCAGAAATGGGTTTCACGTATTTAGTGGATGCCTCAAGGCAATTTCTTTTCTTAATGGGATCTGAGCACAGCTTTAATTTTTCACATTTTATAAGGCTTTTCCTTGAAATTACTTTTTATGTGTTTCCTCTGTTAATGGATCCTTCACACTGAGGCATGAGAGGAAAAAAAAACTTTAGAGAAGAAAAAAGTAGGATCATACTGGGAAAAAGCCACATAATAAATAGGAAATAAAACTCTCTTCCATATTTTTCTTTGATAAATGCTAGTTTCATCTCCTTTAGAGTTTGAAGACATTAAAACACTGAGCCAAATCTTTGGTTTTGAAAAGAATATTTTACTAGCTGGATAGAGTCACAGGAACTATTTGGTCACAATATGTAATTATCCCTGGGAACTACAGCAGTTCTGATGGGTTATGATGTTATGCTCCCACGCAGAAATAGTGACCTTACCTGAAAAAAAAGCAGTATGTCCAGACCCTTTGCTTAAAATAAGACACAAACAGATGAATCAGTTTTTCAGAGAGCTTTAAGGTGTCCATTTTCTAACAGCAGAGTAATTACAGTGGATAGCAAAGGCAGAGCAGGATAATTTTTGTTTTCTAGGCAATTGTGCACAGTAGTTGAATTTAATATAACTCCTGAAGAAAGTTACTGGTTATTATTGAAGTCATTAGTCTCTTCTGGTATTGCCATTGGCATTTTACAACACTGGTGCCACTTGATCTCAGAAGGCTTTTAATGCAGCTGAGAGATGAATTTACAAATAATAAGAATATAAATAACTCTGTTAAAATGATAAGGGACTTTTTGAGATGCCTCGTATGACAAAGATACCTTTTATTTTTCTTATGATCTTAATTTTCCTTTATAAATCAAAAGTGTGCAGAAGAGTCCCACTATTGATCTGGAATCCGAAAGAGTTAGTTTCTAGTCACTGTAATTGACAAAGGCTTTTACAGCTCATTAACTGCAAGATTATGTGGCACAATTTATTAAAATTCTGTTTCACTGAATGCATTTGTAAACACCTTCTGAGAAGTTTATCATTCCTTTCATAATGCTGAGCTTTCTTTCAACAGATACACTTCTCTGCTTCTGTTTACCGATAGCAGAGTCTGAAGTAAGTTGTGGTAAGAAAGTGCTATCTTCTCAGAGCAAAGGGAAATAAAGGAATTGTGTTGACCCTGAAGCGTAACAGATGCTAATTAAACATTGTTATACTATTTCTTTTAGACCACTGTATTTATTAAACCTCTCATTCCACTAGTTTGGTGTGTAATTTTTTTTGCAAGAAGAGTTTGAATTTTAGTAAAAGTGTGAAACAGAATTTACAGGACAAGCCATTTTTATTTTTTTCTTTCTCTGCAGCAGACAGAGAGATATGTATTTCTGCCAGTAAAACCACAAATAATCTTTCCTCCCCTCTCACTGAATAGATTTCAATTCTCTTTTATGAAGAATCATTTATCCAGAAGCATATCTAGCCTATTCCTTTCAGCTCTAGGAGTAGATGTGTTGTGCTCACCATATAAGCTGGGCAAATGCTCACGAAAATGATGAGAGATATAATACAGTGTGAAAATAGAGTATGTTAAAGAGTAGACAGGTCTCCCACTCCTATTCTCATTTTAGCATCAGGGGTCTCAAAACACCACTGCTGCAAATGTACCACATTTAATCGTAATTACAGCTTAAATCTCTCAGGTTCAAGCAGAGCAGATGCTTATATGCCTCCTATGTTTTATCAATCTGAATGGATATAGCCTGCCAAAGCATGGAGTAGATCAGCTTCCAGCAGAAAGAGATAGAAAGGTGTATTATATGCATCTTCTAATATCTACAAAACACTATATGGGGCTTCATCTGACCATGAGCATGTGCCTGTAACTGAACTACTCATATTATGATCCTTTTAGTCTCTGCAGAGAATTGGTCACCACAATCAGCAGAGACAAATTTATCAAGCATCTATGGATAAATGTACCCTAAACTTTGTTAAACATATTGACTATACTTTCCTTGACTACAAAGTTAACTCAGTATCCTTGTTTCAGAAACGATCATCTACTTTGTGGACAGTTAATGCTGTCAGATAACCCTCTCAAGTTTGATCACCTTGGTGGGTCTCCAGCCCCTCTGCTCTGCTCCTGCCTGGGCACTTCTGCCATCACTGTCATTCTTTCCCACCCCTTGCTTTAATATGTCTGTTACAGCAAGATGAGATTTGTTCTCATGTAAGACCTAATCCACTGCTCCATTCTTATCAGAACAGAACATCATTGAATTTATGGCCTTAAAATGGACTAAACAATAAGGGAACAGGTCTAATGTAGTGAATGTAAGAAAACAGCCCTGTGTCACTTCATCACAATTTTTGATACAGCTATGATAAGACACCAGAAGACAAGACAGTACCTGCTACCTGTATTTACTGCCACTAAATGTGACTGGGGCTTGATGATGTTTTTATGTTGACAGTTTTATTGTTGATGGCCCTAGTGCTCACAAGGCCAGTTCAGCTACTGGTTATAAAAGTTATGCTTTTCTCCCTTACCTGTAGGATTTCTTTGATTCAGTACATGAAAACATACCAGTTGGGCAGTTGTCTGTATTCAGCTGTGACACAAAGGTAGCTATTGAAATAATGTCTTTTTGGTGTGTCTAGCATTACTGTAACACAAGTAACAAGATTTTGGTTTATTCTGGTACTTTTTGTGTTTTACAGATAACATGGTGGTACAGATACTTACAAACTAATGACTGAATTTTCTATTTCCATGTCATGAGAATCTTTTATGTTTATTTTTTATTTCCTAAGATAAAGTATGCCCTTTCCTCTGTGCTCTGGGCAAGGGCCAACCTTGCATTTGTAGATTCTTTGCCTTTGAAGTGATCAAACATACGTATCTGCGTGTGTGCACACGCATGCATGCACGTGTATGCTTAAGTGTGATGGGGTATGTGAAACAGGAAGTTCTTTGTGTCCACCTTACCTCCTCCTCCTTCTCCCAAACCTGTTTGTTTCATTTTCCAAACTGTTCTGCTGCTGCCACCCTCTCCCCCAGGTTGTTGCCACTGGTAGCCACGGCAACTAATAGGTGGATATGGGGCAGGCTGGAGCAGCGCTGAGCACGAGCCCCGGTGTGGTACTGAGCAGTGCTGAGCACGTGCCTCCGGCATGCAGGGCTGCATCCGGGCAGATCACGTGGGCACAAGCAAGGAAGTGACTTTCATGTGCAAATCAGCTGAGCAAAAAGACCGCCTGCCACGTGGGACACTGGGATACTTTTTCTCTATAAAAGGGACAGAACTTTCTTTTACTTCCTCTTTCTTTGCCTCCTGCCTCATCTGGAAACAACTTACAGAAGGGGAGAGAGGACTGCCACGTGGCCTCTGCCATCTTGACCACACAGTGCTCTGCTTTCCATCTAACTGAGACTTTTTCTCTTCAGTCATCTGAGTCCCTGGCTCAATCAAGATCATCTCAGCTCACCTCACCTTCTTCCCACTCCAATTGGACTATATTTCTTGCAGGTTTTATTGGGGGTG